>JAPYYS010000203.1:176602-315041 GCA_030522525.1 Campopleginae sp. 14b
AATCCGAGCCACGACTATCCGAAACGAAAAATCTTCACGCATTTTTATCTCTGATTCATCGTTCATAAGATCGTTAATTCGTTCTTAGCATTTAGTGGCATTCCGACGGGGCACAGTACATCAGTATTCGCCCAACGGAATTCTCGAGCCAACACTCCTGAATAATTCATATCCCATGAGTTGCGGGGAGGCTGAGGGAAAAATGACTATTTGGAAAATGCTCGATGCTTGTACGTTAAGTACTAAAAAAAGTGAATAAATGTTTGGCTTCACAAGTTCATTCGGGGAACTACGATCGGTGCAAAAAATCACTTGGTTTTACAGACTTTTTTCACCCTCCGGCGAAACTTTCCTGGAGCTGCTTTTTTTCACTGATATTTGAACCATTAATTAAGAGCTAATTTCCCCAACTGAACGAAACCTTTCAAATAACTTTTCCCAAGTAATTGGCGAATCGATACCGCGTCGTTCGTTCCGCTTGAAAAACTGAATTATTTTCATCGGCAAGTTCAAATTTACTTTTCACCGATAATCGCAAATGCCAATAATTTATTCGCTATCAATACCGTACATCCGCGTAATCGATTCCACCAAATACTTTGACAGACTGCAGCATGTTAACGTTAATCCCGTGTCGACGATCGTGTCCACTGATACTACGTCCTGTTTCCGAAATTGTGAAGCTCGTCTCACCTTTCAGAGGATCGAAGTTTTGCAATCAAATACGATACCACCTCCGCAGGGATATTCAATATTTTGCGGCACGCCTACGCGAAATTATAGGACGAGGTACAAATCGACGAAGACAGCAAAGCCAAGGAAACATTTTGTGAATCGTACCCTTCCCGAACTTCTGTGCCGCAAGTTGTTTTTTCTCCTCAGACGTAAAGTTGGAAATGAGGTTGAAGTTTGCATCGTTGGAATGCAACGAAATTCGTATTTTTCATTTCCAAAGCTCGTTACTCATGTCGAAAATATATTGTAACAATAAACCGTTCGGTTTTTGGCCCCAAAAAAATAAATTAGCTCGAAGATTTGGGATCTTTTTAAAAATTCAACAAATCATCAATAAAAATCAATATTTTCCGTTGTATCCGAACGTTGGGAACTTCAGGATCATGAGTCGGAATGCAAACGAATTCGGATTTGGCGATGAAATCCAAATTGCCATGTATTGCTCATGCATCGCTACAGACTCGTCGTTTAAACGTTCGGTTTCTTTTTGGTGTGCCTTTTTTTTCCCGTTGTAATTGTGGCACAAGCTCATTCGCGTTGACCACTTTGCAAACAACGTACGCGTGCGTTCAAGTTCAACTCGGAAAACATAAATATAGAGCGAGGTGGGTGTCACGTACTACAAACCACGATGGACCAACGAAGGGATTATAGCAAGTCTGAGCCATCTTATGAGCCGTGCGCTACGACCCCATAATATGAGTTATGCATGAAACATTTCCTGTGCCGCTCTCCTTCTACTGGCTTCCGCAAGCGAGAGAACCGCAAAAGCACAGAGGAGAAAACGAGAGTACACTAGAGTTCGGCAAACATGAGCCCATGCGCTTACATTATTCGTACGGTCCCCAAAGAGAAAGCAGGCTGGCATTCTGCTACCATGCACACGATACGATATTGAACAGTCAACAATGATGGAAAGTCCGAGGCAGTGTGGAGTGGGCTTTCGTGAAATAGTTGCTTCTCTCTCACTGCATGCTCACGTCCAAAGTTCTCATCGGTCTTCGTCGGCCATTTTGCCTTTTTGCAAAAGATATTTGAGTTGTAGATTTGTAAGTTTGCAACGTTGGCATTTAACGAAAAATGTTTTTCCCATTGATTATTTATTGAATTTTACCAATTATGGCAATTTTGCGGGTCCATTTAGTTTTTGGCACTCAAAAAAGATCGTTTTACTGTCCAGACCAAACAATGGAAAATAATCACTAGCTCTTCACAAGAAAAACAGAATTTTGTACGAGCCTGAAGTTTTTATCGGCGCAATGCCACGAAATGAAAAAAAATGATTCGTCACTTTTTTTTTCGAATTTACGAATGGATTTTAAAAATAAAAAAGCGACGAAGCATTTTTTTTTCTTCGTTTCGTGGCATTGCGTCGTGGCAAACTTCAGGCTCGTGATATCATTGCATTCCAATAATGCAAACTTCAACATGATACGAGTTGTATTTTTAATGTAAAATCAACGATAATCATCCCAAGAGACTTTTCTATACCGCGGAAGCTCGGGACACGAAAGCTTCAAGAGACTAATGTTGTTCTGTGGAAATCCAAGTGGAGAAACGAACTTTGTGCTTCTCCCGACGTTGTCGCGTTGACTGTGAAACCTCGTCGTTGCTTTGCATTCTCAAATGCTACTATCGTGCTTGACAATAGAGCAGTTTACCAGTCGATGTATATAGCGACAGCGGACGTGGGTTTAGTCCCTTCGTCACTGACTTCCAACCGCAGCTCTCTTGAAACCCGCGACAATCAGAGCCGCTAGTCAAACGAGCGAGGAAACAATGAAACCCTTGCTAGCTGCGTGGTGCACCGCTATACATCAAGATTTTAGTTTAACTCAAGAGTGCAATCACTTTCGAGGCTCGTGGAGGCTCGTCGCGAGCTGTTGCTACTTCGAAATTTTGCATCCTGCGGCCTTGCCGCACTCTCCTGTCGCGCGAGCTCTCGACAAATAGCTTCAAGCGATTTAACTCATTTTCTCCTCCCACTCATATCGATGCATCTCTTACTTTCTTTCCTTTTGTTTTCGTGTATCCTTTGCCCCGTCGCTCAATCATTTATTCACGTGGACAATCGAAAATCCAACATTTCATACACACGGAGAAATCGATCATATGAAACCAAACCGTTCCGCGAGTCTGTGGGAGCTTGCAGCTGCGAACGTCGTTATTTATTTTTCTTTTTTCCTGACTATACACTCGGCAATTATGTTTCCTTCTCACTCAAGCGTCGATGTTAAATTTTCTCAGATTTCAGTAACTCCGAAACAGCTTCATCTCAGCTGAGGATACGAAAAATACGATGGCCTAATGTACCCGTCGAGTTGTTGTTCTGAGATAACCTCGTCGTACTTGCTTCGCGTGTTTTCTTCTTTCATATTTTCCTTTCTCTCAATGGTCCTCTACTTCGTGACAAAGATAACAGAATTTCATAGTTGCTCGACCGTGGCCAATAAACGACCACGTTCGTGCTCACATGGACACGGTCAAGATAATGTTAGTGATCCACTCTTCGGAATAAAAAATCAAGGACGTATACTGAGAAAACAGTTTATCTATAATAGAGAAATATATTTAGTTGATACTTTTACTCAAACATTAATTAACTGTTATAAAATTTGTTAATGGTCAATAAATATCTCTGTTATCACAATCAAATTTGATAGGCATACCATTTTCGCGAAGATAAAGATTTGTTTGATCGCTTTTATTTCCCTCAACTCAGTGGATGTTAATGGGCATCAAATTCATTTGCTATCAACAAAGCTTACGTTTTATCGAATGATTCATTCATTAATTATTAACAAATGTTTAGGTCAGAAAAAATGGAGAGGCTTCAATAAATGATTCATTAACTGTTCCAAAAAATTGATTTCGCCGTATCCAACTTTGCATTTGTTAGCAGTTGACAAATCCTGATACATTGAAATAAATCGTTTTCTCAGTGCTGAGAAAATCTCTTGTTGTGAATCAAGCTGTAAATACATCGCACAGCATAGTCACAATTACGTATAAGACCGGAGCGTTGGACGTAGAGTCTGGTGGAGTTCCATCCTGACTCCTGGTCGCATTACTGCAATTGTTGCACAGCGTTTCATTTCTGTTTAATTCGCGGTTCGTGCGCCCGGAAAACGCTCAAAGCAGATTCGGGAAATCGTTACTGTTCGAAGAATCGATCTGCTCGTGCGCTTGATAGCATTACCAACGATTGGAAGACCACCTTTTCCTTCTCTTCTCCGTTTGCTTTTTCGATAATTCTCTCTTACTTCGAATTTTCTTTCTCCATCGGCATTGTTACTCATTTTTGTTTGTTTTGTGTATTTTTCCTCATTCACAAAAATGAAGGATTATCGATCTTCCCTTATTTGGTAACGTATATCTCCAACCTCTCCAAGGACTCGTTTCTTGCTGGCAAAATTATCTGGAGGATGTTGATCAGTTTCCATCTTATTCCTGACTCCGACGAATACGTGCATCGCATCAATGAGAACAAAGACACTGTATCCACACGTTTTGGAAATAACGCGTTGGTCATACGGGGTCGAAATGACCCCAGCCATCTTTTTACGATTTACGTTATACAAAAGCGTCAATCCTTTTCTGTATACTTTAGTTCGCTCTGCATGATTATGTGCTTTATGATGCGAAAGTTAGAGAGAAAGCACTATCGGTTCAGTATTCTTGCTTCATTTAATTCCCCTGAAAAACGAGGATTGGCATTCCACAGCATCAGGGGTTGCTGGTCGACGGATGCATTGAATCTACCACTAGACGGACTTCTGTTTCCCAGGGGTGGTTAGGGGCCGGCTCGTCCGAGAGTACCAGTGATGAGGAAAGAGAGAAATCTCTTGAACCTCTATTCATGCGCTTTGCTCGCAACTCAACTCATTTTCCTTTCTTTTTTTTTTCGCTACTTCTTCCATCCATTTTCCATTGGCTTCCACGGCTCGCAGTTCTCCTCGTCCCCCTTTTTCTAACCGCTTTCTTCGCTTCCATCTCGTTTTTTTTTTGCGTTAGACATTTCCTCTCTTCTTATTTATCTACGGAAAGGGAGAAAGACAAGAGAGTCGCGCTTCGGGCTGGGGTTGCCCGAGCTCTCTCAGAGCTTTAGATTTGTCCGAGGCCAAGTACCGAAGTAACAAAGCTCCCTCTCCGCAGAAGTCGACAGCCATGATTTCACCCTGTGAAGAAAGCGAGCACGAGATTGTTACAGAAACTAGTGAAATCCTCTAGCAATAAGCCTGCAGTGATTTCTCTAATCCTCTCGCTCCTTTTTTTAGTCCAGGCCATGCATTTTTTTCTCGCCCTTGGTTTTTGTACGTTGTTCATTTCTGTTCTGATGTAAAGGACTAAAATGCGGCAGTTGTCGCGGGTCCCAATTACTTTTTCGATTGTCAAATTGTTCCTCCTGCTTTTTTTCGCCGGTCAATATTTTCGAAACTTTACAGACTAAATTTGGTAATTGTTTTTTTTTTGTTTTAAATTGTCGGGGAACCTGAATGTAAACTCGACGTTGAATACAATGGAGTTGTGTTTTGCTGCGTTCCAATGTAAGTAACGAATGTTGGAATGTACCCCATACATTTCGGGGCCTAACGTTCATTTAATATGTCCGGCATACATAAGTGGCGGAACAACAAGAAACGCGAGAAATGCCATTTATTTGGCCCAACGTCAGCCATTAACATACCTACGCGAGTATAATTTGCTCCTATTGCTTCGTCTTAAATCCCCAAATATGTTTTCCCGACATTTGATGCTAGGGTGGTGTTTTGGCTGCAACTGACTCATGTGGCAGCCCCAAGCAGGAGTTGCAATGGAACGTGGCATTGAGTCAGGTTTGGCCGAGCAGCAGAGGGAAGAGAGCCAAGTGGCCAGGATCCGAGTTTGCAGACCGCCGTAGCTTAGCTACTGCAACGGAAGCTTCGACATGGAATGTGGTTCATTTTGAAAGGAACAGTGGAAGCTCTGCCAGTACGCCCAAAAGCCAATGGGATTGCTTAGAGAAGCTTATCCCGCTTATTCTTTCTCCTTTCGCTTTTCTCGCTTTTTCTCTGAAATGTTTTCGTGTCAAATCAATTTTTTTTTTCATTTTTTAAGACGCTTAATTATGGGTGTGAGTTTATTGAGAAAATTTGGTGAAAAAAGCTGATTTTTATAGTCCTCGGCGACACTCGATATCTCAAGAAAATGAAAATGAAACTTACACCGTATATTTTGTAACAAAACGGGAACAACGTGCAACTTTTATTTTTATCATCGAAGCCAGAAAATGCGGTGCAGCACAATTTCTACCAATTGAATTCGTATTTGCAGCAGAGGCATTGGGCACCTGCTGTAGATACGAAAACCAAAGCTGCTAGTATTCACTGTTGAAATTGGAACTTCCATTCAGAAACATGTATCGCAAGTGTTTTCTATAACTCTCCGTCTTTTTTATGTCTCTCTGGTATTCGAGGGCATCCAGCTTCGGCGCACTCTTTCGAACATGTTCCGCGCAGAGTCGATTGCCTTAATATCTTTCGCAGTCAGAACTCGCAGCATTGTGGTGAACCTGGATACCTCCAAACTATGTTTGTGTGTTCAGACAATGGGGAGGTTTTTCGTCTCTCTTTGACAACTCGAGCAGCGGAAATTACTCTTTCGAAAAGGTCCACGCAGCGGAGCCTTGTTCCATCCAAATATTCTCGACTTTTCTCGCTTCATTTCGCCGTAACGCCAACTGTCATAGGAACTAAACCGCTAGAAGTATAAGTCAGATTGCTGCTAGATCCAAATATGAAAATTCGCGACGCCGTTCGTTGATCGAAATAAAAAAAAAAAAAAAAAAAAAAACATTCGACCATCTTTACTTTAACGTGGTGCAAAAAGTAAAAACAGGTCAGCAATCATAACGAGTGCCCTCACCGTATTTTAGGATGCCACCCCGCAAGGCGACTTCGAGAAAACTTTGACATTACATTTTTTATAAACCTTCGCGTTTTTTCATCCGACAACCACTTTAAGTTTGAACGTAACGGGAAAAGGCCCAATCTCGAGAATATAGACACGCGGTGCAACTTGCCTCGTCGATTCGAACTTTTCTTTTTAATACTTGGCGTCAAGACGCTGCCGCGTCTCTAAATATCAAAAATTCAGCTCACCCGACTAATCGCCGTGGATTTTACTTTATCTTGCAAGAACGGAAGACTCTGAACATCATTCACCAAAAAAAGGGAGAAAGGTGGAACGTTCTCGACCTGCAATTAAATTACTTCCAACTTTTCTCGTGATTATTCTACATAATTAATTATGGACCGCATTTTGCATGCATCGTTCAGACGTATAAAGAAGAATTGTTACGAATTACGTGTTCAATTTCCTCCAATAGTTCCTAGGACACCCGATAAATTATTTTCCCTCTCCCGCTCGTTGGCTCGCTTCGTTTTCATCTTCTTTTTCGTCCATTACTTTTTTGTCTCCAGAATTTCTTTCAGTCTATCACTCGCTTCCAAAGGCTGAGTGAGATAATAAAAATGATGCAGTCTGTGCAGTAGGGTGAATGGACCGGCGCACGTGGTGCCTGAGCAAACCAATCTCAAACTGAGTTCCCTCTTATTCCCGTTCGTGAGCTTTTACTCTTTGTGGACCCTCATACCGTCGGCTCTTTGTTATCTGCACTTTAACGTACAGAACGATTGGAATCTCAAAAGAAATACAAAGATGTGCGAATTTTTCAAACGCGAATGTTACGGCCGTTACTTCCGTTTATAAATACAATTATACGAATAACGATGATGCGAAAAATCGATTTTTTAATTAATTTCAATGGCGCAGGTGCCGTTTCGCTATTCGATAAAAAAAGTTCTCCATCGTTTGAAATTCAAGTTATTGAGAAAAATCCTCAGTCGTCATACTGGCGTCTTTTGAATAGACTTTTAAAATTTCGTCAAGAACCATGTGACACGTCGTCTATAAATTGCATTGTCGAACAAACCGACTCCGGAAACTGTTCGGAATTCCAGCCTCGCAAACTTGCTCCCAGTGGGTTCTCAAAATTGTGATAATTCGTTTAGAAAACTGAATATGAATTATGGTAGCTCGAATATCTTATGCGAAATAGAAGAATAATCGGAATTGCCCTGATAGTCTATTGCTCTCTCTCCCGTTTGTCGAATAACGTGGTGCCAACCGTCATACCGGTGGTGCCTGCACAGTCAGACGTGACTCGACTGCTGCATGGCTTGGTATCAAAAGCTTTACATTGAAATTTGCACAGATTTGTGGCAACACCCGAAGCATAGGTGAGTGGGTGTGTCGTGACATTCAGGCTCCAGTATTGCGTGTAACCATTAGTGTGACACACGATTGTAAGAGAGATGAAAGGGGGCTCCACACACATCGAGGGATATAGAGAATGCGTGAATAGCAGGTAGCAATTAGAGCTCGTATGTCTAACTAATCGTATAATCGATTGACCCCGACCGATTCATTATTATCCCTATTGAAATAACCTCCCCAGAGAATCATCGTTGAAATAGCCATAACATGCGATCACATTCTCTTATTCGGGTTTCCTTTTGAGCATTTTTTCAAAACCCTAAAATAAATGTAGCTTTTGACTTTTTTCTTCGACCTTCAGGAAGGCAAGGTATCAGTTCGATACCGCGGCATTTGTCCTGTAAAACTCCCAATTGGATGAAAAGATTTGCCACACGGTGTCGAATTGCAACGAACGCATACTGCGCTGAGCATTGGGCATGGGGGGTGATTTCTTCGGTCCCGACCGGAGTCTGACACCCAAGATTGGGGAACGTCGGGGAAATGTTAAACTGCTACGCAATCTTTGGACTGTTGGGCACTTGGCACGGTGTCGAATTGACACGGTCGGAGAATTGCTCCAGTCGCTCCAGTTGCACAGGGCAAATGTTATGGTGTCTAACCGACATCTTGCTTTTAAGAATATCGTAAAAGACCGAATAACATGACTCCTGCACCATTTGGTTCCCGATTTTTTCTTCCTTTCCCATTAAACGTGACTCCAGAATGAATATACCGAAGACAATGTAAACTCGTGTGCCTCGAGACGTGAAAGCAGGTAACCTGGGATGGCTAAATGTTCCCGGAGATTGGGTGATTTAATGGAGTCTGCGTGCGGTCGCGCTAATTTCGTTAATTTTATCGTTCCGTGTATCTAAATTTCCTCTCATTGTTTGTTCTCATACGCGTTGTCACGAAACATTCATGGACTCGAACGAGTTCACTGCCTCGTAAGGGATCGACCATTTCCCTGAACCGTCTTCAGGGAATTCGAGAACCAACTCCTACACTTCTTCCAGCATGCTTTCCTCCGTTTACTCTAGCGAAGATTGTAATAGGACCTCGTCTACGCCTCCACAAAGATCCATCCCGCTCCCTATATATATATATATATATATATGAATCACATATATATATATATATATATGTGAAATTTCAGGAGATTCAAGCGCGTAACTATTGCGTCGCAGTTTCTCCAATATCGTTGCTCTTTGATACGCTACTCCGGAGAACGTATAATAACGAACAGGGAAATTGCCTCCTCTGATGCTTTGGTTTTGGCGGAATTTGTCCTCTTGAACTGAACGACGATAAAACAGAAAGCTGCCGAGACGAGGAAAGTCAAAAATTTTATTCAAATGTACAAAACCGAGAGATTTCTCAAAATCTTTTGCTTGTGGTTATTTTTTTCTCAAGCATTGCAACAGAACCGACTGTAAAATCTAAAAATTGCTTAAAATTTCCGAATCACTTTTGTCATTAATGGATAACTATGGGAAAAAAATGATTCGTCACATTTTTTTCGAATTTTTTCATCTCAATTTGTCTCTTGCATTTCTGGGATCTCATTTCGTAAAATAAAAAAGTGACGAATCATTTTTTGTTTCTTGTTTGTTTTTTTTTTCATTTCGTGGCATTGCGTCGATGTAAACTTTTCACGCCTATTCGGAACGAATAAAACAAACATTTGCTGGTCCACTGTTTTCCCGGCCTCCTCCCGGTCTTCCTCGCCCTCGTTGGATTTGTTTGTATATTTCTTGATATTTCAGTGAACAATAGCAATATATGAAAGGTAGTGAATCAATTGTCGGTTCCTCGGGAGATTTGCTAGAGCTTCATTCCCGCACAGATCCATACATCTTTTAATTAGCACAGTATACGTAGCTCCTCTCTGTACACTAAGGTTATCCTCCTTCTCCTTTGCCCGTACCGAGATAAGCTCCATTGGCCCATCCTAAGTACACAAAGAAAGCACGAACATCGGTGTTTCGCGTTGGCTGCATGAACCTAATTAATACCCCGGAGAATCCGGGCAAACCTTGACGCAAAGAGAACCGGAAGTATAATGTTGTCAAATTTGAATGTGTCAGCCGATCTCACTAACTCATCGGCGCGATTTTGATCAAGTTTTACTGTCATACCGAATTTATTCATAATACTGTCGACTTGTCGTGCGATGTCGATGTGCAATAAAAGAAAAACCGTTTTTTTCCGGACCTCCTGACGAAACAACTCGCCTGAATAATGACATTGGAATAATGCAATGAATCATATTTATAAATTGATACTTTCTGCAAATTCTCCCAATTCGATTTCATGAAAATTAATGATTCCCGTTTGCATGAAAATCCAATTGTCTGTCTCAAATGAATAAAATGTCGATCGAGCTGGGGATAAATTATTCGCAAAAGTAAAAGTGAAATTGGCAAATATTCCTTGTTTGATGACCCATTGAAAAAAAATATACAAAATTAGCAGATGAGCTCGGAAATTGAAGTGATTATTGATAAAATAATTGATAACATTCCTTGCGGAATCAATGTCGAAAC
Source organism: Campopleginae sp. 14b (assembly GCA_030522525.1). Taxonomy (NCBI): domain Eukaryota; kingdom Metazoa; phylum Arthropoda; class Insecta; order Hymenoptera; family Ichneumonidae; species Campopleginae sp. 14b. The sequence continues at coordinate 187,183 of JAPYYS010000203.1, forward strand.
AAAATAGGAAAAGCCAATTAGTAAATTCTATTGAATTTCCATTACAGAATGTCCTTCGACTTAGCCTCGTCGAACGCGTATATTTTTTACTGTTGTGTCGTTGCTCGGATCAAATATACGAGAATACCGAATGTTTTAACAATTGGCGACGTTTAATTGGAGGTTGGAGATTTTTCCAATTGCTTCAGTATTCCCGATGTGTCTCCTTTCTTCCTTCCAATAATTTCCTTTTTTTTTGCTTCATGTACTTCTTAAGGAACTGCGACACAGAAATTCTATTGTATTTTTCAAATATCATTCGACTTGGAATATACGATCACAGTACATGTATATTTAAACGCTGTAGATCCTTTATTGTCTCAGGACGAAGTTCAAAGGATGCTGTGTAAAGAAGGAATAATATTGTCTACTCGATACTTTCAGTCCGGATTTGACTTTCAAGTCAGCTTGACTAGATCGTTATTCACAAGAGAACCCTTGAATCCTCGAACTTCGAGACAACCGAGTAGGTTCTTATTCTCCTCTCCTTTCTCTTAACTTTACTTCTATCCTTTCGTCTTCAAATGCTTCCGGTGTATGGCACTTTCTCCTTCTCTCTCTCTCTCTCTCTCTCTCTCTCTCTTCTCCTTTCTCTTCCATTCTCTCAATTTTTTTAATGGCTTTGTATATTTCTAATGCGATTAGTGTGACAAGTACTTGCTCTGAAAAGTTGTAAAACCTGTGAGTTGTCTGTAAGAAGAATTCGATAAAAAGTTGGGAAAATACTGGAGCATCGTAAAAATAATTTCATGTCATTTAATATCGCTCTTCTGCTTTTTTTTTCTCTGTCGTGCTCTGCGATGTACTCCACGGAAAATTCTGTTTTGCTTGAAAGCTTGCTGGAGCATAATGAATGGAGATCAACTATTCTCCATTTGTTTCTGCCTCGCTCATTCACTTTTCTCACTCCTGATGTCGCTACTTCGTCTACTCTTTTGCCAATAGCCTAAATCTGATCGTTTAGCTCCATATGCTCATTCCTCCTCCTATTGGTTCCCTTTCAGCTCATAATGATCTCGACATCCTATCTTATCGTTCACTAACTTTCAATAGGGCCAATCAAGGCAAGAATCTTGTCTTTTATGAGAATTACTTCACATTCTTTTCTGTTCGAAGGGAAAATCATTCGCTCATCATTATTGAGATAAAAATGTATCTCTTTCACTTTATCTTGTCTCTGCGGAGCACCGGAATGTTTGGTCCTTTGTTTTTTTTTGCTTTAGGGTCATTTTCCAGTGGTTTCATAAGCCTGAAGTTTGCATCGACGCAATTCTACGAAATGAAAAAAAAAACGAAAACAAAAATTATTCATCACTTTTTTTCCATTTTTTTTTTCTAAACTTGTCTCTTGCCGTTTTTGGACCTCACGAATGGATTCGTAAAATAAAAAAGTGACGATTACTTTTATTTTTCTTCATTTCGTGACATCGCGTCGATGCAAACTTCAGGCTCATATGGTGTCAAAATATTTTCTGTATACCCGATCAGATCGATCGTTATAACACCGAACGTACTTTCAAACCTTAATTTCACGCAAAGAGCGCTCGTCGATCGCTCCGCCATCCGTTCCGATTTTTCAAGAAAAATTTCAAGTTAAATCATGTTCTTTTTCTCTTTACAGGTAAGTCCACATTTCCGATCGGTTTTGATCATTATTCACGCTCTTATGAACGTTCATGCAGGGAAAACTAGTCTGGGTCGGATGCTGGTGTCGGTAAGTAACTTTTTGAGTGCGTGCAGGCTTTCGAAGAAACCCTTTCGGTTTTCCAAGGACACTTCAGAATTGACTATTTAAAAATGGTTGATGTTCCGGAATTTAGGACAAGCGTGGTCCGATTGGGATTAACCAATGCGGTGAATTTGTATGAGAGTGAAGGTACCAGTCGGTGAGAATAGTGAGATTATTTGGTATGATTAAGCAATCCTATATTCGCCCCGTCATAATGGTGCGCATTAATGATCGTCCACAAAATCAACCAGCCATCCATAAAGCCTTGCCATGTTCAAGGGTCGGATGACGTGGTCGTACAAACACGGTTCTATAGAAATCATATTCGCCTGTAGGTCCAGACTGAAGAGGAAGGGCGAGAGAGAGAGAGAGAGAGAGAGAGGGAGAGGGAGCGAGAGTCAGTGATATGGTCCAGTGCAGTTTTCAATTCATCGAACGAATCACGAGCCCATGGAAAACGATATGCATACGTTGCGCGTGTGTTCAATACCGAGCACACACGCGGTGCAATCCACGTTTATTGTGTGCGTTCTATCAGGACTTCGTGTTTCGCCTACAGCAAAGAGAAATTCATATCTTTCTTTCATGTCGACTATATTAGTTCGTGCTAATTCAGCCCATGGGACGGTGGTTTTGAGCTAATGGGACGGCGCAGAAAAATGCTTTTTCCATCATCAATTCAAGCCAGCAAAAGAATTCAGAATAGGCAAACATGCGTACTGTTATGCTTTTGTAACAACTCGTATTCTTTCTTTCCATTATTCCGTGCGAGCATCATGCACTGTTTCCGTATTCTGTACGAAGCGGTATGCATTTTTTTTAAATACAGATTGCTGAGAACTTTTAAAGCGTGCTTGTTACGTTTGAAATGCCTCACTCGCAAAATGGTCACCGAAAACATGGCGCTGTCGAGGGTTGAGCATCGTCGTTGGGGTCAGAGTTCAAGGAAGCTTCGTGGCAGTGGTTTTAGGCTCCCGGAGTTGATCAAAGTAGCGTTCTTGTTGTACGTTCAAAGGAAGCGCGGAATTCCGAATCGTCAAGTGAGGGTCGCTAACTTGATGCTTTTACTCTGAGCTTCCGAGCACGCCAGTCAAAATTTTAAGCGTGGTACGAGGTACATTGATTCGAGGTCACAGGCATTGTCTACTGAGCTTTTGGATTTCGATTCGAAAGGAATGCGACTCGGTGTCGCGGTGGGATAGATTTTCGCGAGGACTTGAGATTTCTTCAGCAAGTTCCAGGGTCTCATTTAAACGAATTAAGGGAGTTTGCACGTTTCCAAACATAAAAATCGATTTTTTCCGCAAAATTCCGATTCACGAAGAATTTTTAATGGAAATCCGAAAATTTTCTGCACATATTCCGTTTGTGGGATTATCGAAATAATTCCAGTAACTCAAAAGTGCATATAAATGCGTATATATTCATAACGGTAAGAGGAAGAGAGAGAAAGAGAAAACAAACATACGCCGAGTCACGTACCCAATACGCCACGTACACTTCTATGAAGTATTCTCGTTAAATTCGATGCTTTCAATTTGTTCTCTCCATTTCATCGAGGCCATACATATTCGCATCGCCGTTGATAGCTGTATCTGACAAAGCCAATAAAATCTTGGGCAAAATAGATCGCTCAATCAGACAAACTCTTTCTGTCCCGGTCTCGAGAGGAAACTAAACAGCAGAGTTGTTTATTGAACAGGAATTGTATCTCCACCAGCGGAACGAGCGATTCCATTGAAACAGACAGAGCGAATTGCCTGCTAATCTATGAGCAGTTAAAGTTTACACGCCAGATTACATTACAAACTTCCACGAGCGCTCTTGATCGTTTTCCTCGACCAGGGAGGTTTCTTTTCAAGGAAAATTTAATATCAAAGTGGTTCTTCCGCGTTCGGCTCTTTTGGTGAATGAAATTCATACCCTGAAGTACAGTACATCATTTTTTTATTGCTTTTTTAACGTAAACAATGGTTGGACGCACCATCAACGCAATTGAGATGTCGAACATTGCATACAAAAGTTTCGAAAGTCACACACTCGTCTCACATCACGTACAGTTGTTGGCCTCAAGGTGAGGGATCAGTCATTATCTCTTGGCACTGTGAGTGCGAGAGAGATAAGCTGCAATTATCGAAATTGAATATTTTCGAATGATTCTGAAGTTTGCAACGTTGAGATTCAACGGAAAATACTTTTTCCATTAATTGTTTATTGAATTCTGGGAACTATGAGAATTTTTCGTGCCTATTTAGTTTTTGGGTCGCAACAGAGAATCATTTTATCGTCCAGACCAAATATTGTTAAATAAGAACGAGCTCTGCTTAAGAAAATACCGAAGTTTGTTGCGTTCCAACGATGCAAAGACAAAGCCTTTTTATCGATTAGTCAAACGACAGCGGAGTATTTTGATTTGGAATATTCGAGGTAAGGTTAGGTGACTGATCCTTCACCTTAATGTATGTGATGGAAAAATAGAGTAGAAACAGGAGAACTGCGGGAATATATTAAATGAATGTCCAATGGGCTAAACAGAAGCTTTTGAGCGCATCTCAGCAGCAACAACTTAAACTTCCGCTCTATCAAGCTGGCCCGTATCGATTGCGAATATCGGTTAAAACTTTGAACCACTTGAGTGATCCTCACTGGTGACTATACAGAGTTCACCTCGAATGGTCGCACACGCTCGAAGGTACAAAGCAGAGAGTACAAGCGATGTTGTTGCACGATGCCACTGTCAGCAACTCTCTCCAACACCCTTCCATCTCTTTTCGACTCAAACACGTATACACGAATGAGTGGCAAACGACGCGAAGTAATGAAAAGTCGATAAAACTGAACGCTTCGCTCTCCCCCACTCGAGGCCTGCCAACTTCAAGCTCAGACTATTCTTTCTGACCCGAAACTGCGTTATCGTAGCTCTCTGCCACAACCCGTGCTGGGGTACCCTTCGAGGAATGCCTTTAGGACGATACGATTCAATATCTGAGATTCTCCTCCCTTCGGAGCTGCACGAGCATCGAATCTCTCCGGTTTTTGTTACATTGACCTTCGTGTCTCATTCAATGAACGTGACTCTCTTTTGTAATTAAAACTCGTTTCTCCCTTTATGACGATTGGGATTGTGGACGTTCCATTGGCAGACAGTACTTAGTCGCCTGAATGCCTCCGTTGGCTGGTTTCCCTTCGTCCGTTTTTTTTTTTTTTTTTTTTTATTTCAAGCCCAAAAGTAAAGATTTTGGTGACTCATTGGCAAAAGCGAATTTACAGCGCGAGTCAAATGGAAAATTAGTGTGTGGGTATTTTTGTTCACATGCTTGACCATCTATGGGATATTGAGAGTGCACCATATTGGGCTCGTTTATAAATCAGAACGTCTAGCAAAAAGTAAGAGAGAAAACGCCCGGTGAACGGAGGCGGCTTGCACGTTTATTGATTGCAAGGACAAGAAAAACGTGCAAGGTCCATGTGGGCCGGCGAGTACATATTGAGCATATTAAGGGGTCATCACCGGCTCGCCTATGCAAATTTGATAGAAATTCTTATACGACTAAAATTTTTCGTTCAGCATTTTCTTCTCTTTTCTCCAGTGTCGTCGATCAAATCTAAAATAATATAGACGCAACGAACCATCGTAATTTTGATTGAAAAGCGAATTAACTCATCTTGTCATTTATTTTGTCTCGTGGATGTTGCATTGGAGCGAAAAATGTCTGAAAATTTAATCGTCACTATATCACTGCCTGGTTGCGTCGTTAATCCTCACCGAGACTTGTCAAATATTTTGTATGCTTTTAGGCTGATTAAAAATTTTATGTCGACACCAATTCGTGGTAGAATAATGAATTAAAAAAGAGTATTATATTGATAAATCGTGGGATTTTACTTTCTGCCGGAATGACTTTGACCCGAATGTGCTCTTTGGGTCGACATTAAAGGGGTTGAGGGTCGGAATATTGATTTCTCGTTTTCAATGCGGCTGCTTTATTTTTACAGCCCTTTCTTCTTTCGTTCCATTCTCCCGGTTGTCACTACCGTTTTCAAAACGTTACAAAAGAATGTCCCCTTTGCAAAATTGTTACCTTTGTTCACCCGCCAAAGAATACGGATCATGAGAAAATTCCGAATCTTATTCGCTATGATTCATCAATATCGAGGCCATTTGCATTATAACGTCGAATTGAGTGTAGGAGCTTGAGAACCTCGAATTTCAATAATGTCTGCCTACAATTTTCGACTCTGAGTTTCCGTGGATTCATTCATTCCCAAGGAAATCATTTTTTCATGGATAGCGCTGCTGGGCCACCGATTTAAAAGTACCGAGTCTCCCTTCTACAACTCACCGTGAAAACGTTGTCTCTCACTACTTCACAGCTACTCGCAACAGGATATAAACCAGAGTGCCGGATGTGCCACTATGTCGGAGCTTTCCAAGCTTTTCTCGCCGCGTAGATTTTACCATCATGGAGAATTCATGCCATTGCGGCTCGCCGGAGTCGTGAATCCGAGACTGGCTACACGACTGACAATCGTACCCGATGAAAATATCGTGGATCGTTATTTCTGAACAGTTTTCAAAAACGGCTATTGAATGGTTCGGTCGTTTGTTATATATTTTCGACTAATTATTACATTTTTCTTGCATGTCTCTGTCCTTATCAGTTTTTTGTGTGTTTGAAGGATTGAGACTGTTTCGTTTCACTGTGTGCTCGTTAACGTTTCCAACTCCGATGCCTGATACACTTATTGTTTTCTCATCTCGAAACAAAAGCATTTGCACGGTGCAGAGAGAGGCATTTCGTCGAGTTTTGTAACCGCATAGCCTGGCCTTTCGAAGCAAAATTAATTATATTTTTACCGAAAAAACATGATGAATTTCTCTGCAAATATACGATGTCATTAGACCCTGCGAAATGAACTAGGATCCGTTTTTATAACATTGTCTGCATTCGGTGTTGGTTAATTGGACTGTGAATGTTCAATTCATATACCGCGAAGTAAGTGAATTCCTGGAACGGAGTTTGTGGGATACCGATTACTTTCAACTTACCCAAGATCATGGAGAATTTTCCAGAGACTTTTAGGACGGCGAGAAGAAAATAGCGTGAGATAATCGAGCTGGTAGTTTTTTAATAATTTCTGTGCTCTTCGTCTCGTTTCTGTTGTTCCTTTCTTCGCGCGTGACTCGAGCATTTTTTTGGCCCTACCACGATAAAACACGTGACCTCGTTTCCATAAAACTTCGTGGGCTCATCAGTTGAGGCGAAATCGCCGTCTAAGGAATATTCAAGTGCGCGGTAATTAAAAATAGCTGAGCCACGGTATAACCCATTGAGCTATAAAATTTACTCGCTATTTTTGTCGTAAAAGAAAATTCACGGTAACTTTGAATATTCATTTGTATAATGATCACGCAAACAATGCGATGGCGCGGATCGGCAACAAATTGTTGCTTTGATCGTTGTGGATGGTTATGCATTAAGGGTTGTTCGATTAATATTTCGTGAGAGAGAAAAGTTGCACCGTCTTCTCTGATCAACGAAGCATCAAGTACATTTTTTTTAATTCTCGAGCTATAGAATCTCTCCGACAATAATGTGCAGTAGGATTTTCCTCGATCAATTTGCAGATTAATAAAACGTTAAATCATGAACAGAGAATTGATGCTGAAGGATTATCCTGTCAGCATAGAAACAGTCTCGAGTTTTATCAAATTTTCACTATACAGAGGATGCAGTTTTCAGCAGAGTAACAATTTACGTTCTGCATAATAAAAACTGCCAACAATTTCCATAAATAATAAGGTTCTCTTGATTGAAACGTGAGTTCTGGAGTAACGAGACCGTGGTATCTCGTTTTCTTAAAAAAAAAAAAAAATCTCCAGGAACTGCCGCGACACGCACGTGCTGGGAAAGGTGGAGAAAAATGTAACGTTGCACATTCGTATTTGAAGACTGTTGCACCCTCTCGAGTCCAGCGTTCTCGATGTATCGATAGTTGGTAAACTGCTAGTTACTTGATAAATGTATTGAATGGCGTTTGTCTGGTACAATTACGAAGATATAGTTAAAAAAATTGGATGCCCACAGTCCATTGACTTGCCGAGAAATTGAAAAAAAAAGTCTTAACATTTTTTTGTTCAAATGAATTTGTTGGTTACCCACGAGACCCGAAGGGGTTTGCCTTACCCGCTGAATGCTTTTGCCGATCGAAACCCACCCCATGGTAAAACGTAAAAGCCGTGAAGCATCTTCGGTAAGGTAGATTCCTCTTTAGACTCTCGTTTCGGACTGCTGCGCGTTTTAACGCGGTGGTTTTTCGACATTTTTACCCCTGGAGCCCGACTACCGGTCGTTGTTCCAAGGGTTTCGAAAAATCCTTCGGCCCTCGAGCTTCGTACTATTCTCGATAGGTGGTGCGAGTGCCATTGGTTATACCGACGGAAAATGAACGTCGGATTGGAAGTAGGGCGTGTAGCTTGACAGGCAGATGATCGATCCTCGGAGCACGTTTCAAGGGGTTTAATTTTCATAAAGCGGGAATGAAATTTGAACCAAAGGGGCGTTCGGTTTAAATGGCGACATCACCAGGGTGTGGATATCATAGCACTCAAACTTTGTCAGCGAACGAGACTTGCACCCGTTCGTTAATCAACCAAAGTGTAATTAATTCGCGCGTTAAGGGAAAGGACGGATGCACGGTGAAGGAGTAATCCACACTAATTTGCCTTTATACGATCATAGCACTACGAAACGTTTTATTGGAAAGTCCCACATTTGCCAAAATAAATCGGACGTGAGCAAAGCCAAGAAATTCATTTGCGTGTGGGGTAGGTGCACAAGCAGAGCGTGATAACGAGATACTTCTCGGTCTCTTTGTACTGTATCGTACTCCGCCATCGTGGTCGGCTTTCCTTTGCTTATCGTTATTACATATACGGGATGATTCAAAAGTTCGGACCAAAATAAAAGTATTGCGCGCGTCGATATAAAGTGGGAGCGGCAATTACACGTAGGTCGATTCTTTACCGGTCTGCATTTTTCATTCGCTTTGCTTTGAAGAATAAATCACTGTGATTTCGTCGAGAAAGCATTCAGGAGAAACATGCAGCCAGATTTTTTATTTGAGAATGAAAAAAGTGGTTCTCTTTGTCAATTATCGTTGTCGGGATAACCTTTGGGAGGTTATCCTGCGCTAGGTACGACGTATGCAGGCTCGCTCGAATACTTGAGTGCATGAAATACCGCAGTGTCTTCTCCGTATAGATCGCAGGCTGCAGAGCCTGACCTCGAGCTCCGCGGTTTCCATTTTTTTCTCTTTTTCTTTTATATTTTCGTTGCTAACGATACTAACGAGCTTCCCGCAAGCTCCTCGTATTCTCCCATTTTATGCTATTTTCTTCTGCTTTTGTATTTGAGGTGACCCTGTGATCACGAATATCTTCCGCTGCTACGCCTACTTCTAGCTTCAATTCTCATGCTGGGTGATAATAATTTTATGCAAATGTAAACAATTATTCGCTTAGGTGCTCTGCGGACGAGGAGGCTCGGCGAGACCGTTGACTTAATTCAACCACCGAATCCACCGCACGTCTCGCTCTTCCTCATCCCTTATCTCTCCACGGGTTGTGTAATGCAAAGAAGCCTGTGGAGACCCTTCACCCAAAATCCCTCGGCTTTCCGATACAATGCCATCCTCCGGTGCTCATCTCACATCACCCCTCCACGAATCTGTGACCAAAATCTTGCGAAATGATTTATATTTTCGTCCGTTTTTCCATTACCATTACAACTTTTTCCCCATTCGTTGGAATGAATTTTAAAAAATATATTTTTATCCAAATTTTCTTGGAGTTTCGACGACGATCTCGAGTTATCGTCGGTCTGGTTAAGTGCAGATTACGGCAGGTGTACGAGCTTCGTAGCAGCATATTGTTTCAGAGTTGTGCTATTGTCTGAGGCGTCAACCCTCAGACCCTTGAACCGTTCCCACTCCTCTACCGACTCTCTCCGACAATCATACGTGCGATATATACAAGCTTTTAAATACATCAGACTCCCTTCATTCCACTGGCTCCACACGATATTCTTGATGCGTATGAATCTGCAATTGTGTGCCAGAGACAACGTTGTTTCGCGTGACATTGTGAAAACTTGTTGTGATCTTCCCGCATTATTGTCATTGCATCGCAACCATATCAGTGTAATTAATCGCTGGCTACACAATTATGTAATTACGATTGAAACCTCATGAAATTGAACGTCTGACATCGCGGAATTGACAATCCCAGCACGGACGATTGATTTTAATCCGTTAGTTCGCCGTTCACGTTCGTTCAAATCTGCCACCGTTTGCTTGCATTTTCAATCTACTCGGTTTCGTTCTTAGTAAGGACATTTTCATAATTTCATAGCGTTGCAATTGGATTTACGGTTCTATAATTAAATGACGATTTTTCGCAGCTCATTAAACTGTATTTCAGTATTTGCTCATCCGCATAAACTCTAAATCATTCGTTCTCAGCGGTCTACGTGTTCCAAGGTGCATGATGAATGGATATGGGATTCCCAGTTCGTAACTCCTCGGATGAATCGGTAGTTCTCTTCTCTCGGCTATAGTCTTCGGTATAGAAAGGCCGAAAGCTTGCGGAAGCTCTTTCGCTCCTGGGAAATCGTATTTCCTGATTCCGCAAAATTCAGCCGAATGAATGTGTGCGAGTAAATAGTTGACAGATATTTCGTACTTTAAGATATACGAGCGACGAAAATGATGAAATTGGTAGACTCGCGAAAACGCTGCAAACATTATTCACGACGCTTCATTTTTCTAGACTAAGAATTCCCCTTTGACCTCTGCTTCCATATGCCGAGCTGTCATAACAGCCAACATCTATAGCATAGTTGCGACTCCAATATATACCATACCAGAAATGCCTCGAACATTTCTTACCGTCCCCTTGGGACGTGGTCGAAAAGAAAAGAGAATCACCACTTTTCCTAATAAAATGTGAGAGACCGTCGGTGAACCGGAAACCAGTATGGCGTCTCCCGTTATCATTAAGATCCCGAGAAATAGCCAGAGCGTACCTTTCGAACCTGTCGATATCAGAGAGCAGACGATTCCACTAACTTGAACTATCGGTAACGCCTTTTTTATCCCTCTTTTCACCTTCAATAGTTTCATCTCCAATTTCCCACCCATTTATTATGATTATTGAACATTCTTCTGCGCCATTTGACCTTTCACTCCCCTCCGACGGAACAAGAGTGAGGGATTTTCAAAATTTTAACTACCATCATTTTTACATCACAAAACATGAACGTTTGCGCATTATTTTTCTCCGCGTACGATTTTCATTTCATTTAATTTATAATCGCCTTTACCCGACAAGAGTTTCTTTAATTTCCCCACTCGAAGCATCAGTTTCCACCGTTTTATCTTGCATCCTTTTCGGAAAATATGGCTCGCGGAGCTCATTCCACTCGAACGTTCGAGTCAAAAGGCTTCCGGTATAACCAAGCTTTTCCATGCTCCATCCCCTTCTTCTACTTTTGCTGTCTTCTCCAGTTCTTCCTCACTTGACAAAAGTTTTCTCAACGCTGGTTCCTCAACTCTCTAACCAACATCAGACCGGCAAGGTAGGAAGAAGATTAACCTCCTCGATATCATAGTGCTATTCAAAGTTCTTCCAAGTAGTTCTTCTTTCAGCAAATTCTCCAGTCTTCCTGCTTCGATCATCGAGTCCATGTTGAACGACACTAGTTTCCGATCTCTTCTTCTCATCCTTGCAGCTTCAAAGTTGACTTCGGCGAAGAATCAGGCAAGAAGATCGGAAGAACAATATTGATTCGCGCTAATTTGTGCCTCATCCTGTTTAAACAGTTTTCACATTTCCCTTTAATCTTTGCTCTATGTCGTTACCGTATTATCGGATTAGTAGTTAAAAAAATCAAAGAAAAGAAAAAATTCAAAATCTTAGAAAAAATTAAAAAGATTTCGTGAGTTCATTTTTCAGTTAGAAATTTAAAATATCCTTGGATAGACACGATGGGACGTTTTTAGCACAAAAACTCGTCTATTTTTTCGGAAAACGGATAAACAAAAAAAAAAAAAACATTTACTAACCGGAGCCTGTGGTGTGGGGAGCTTATTTCCGGGCGGTGGTATACGATGATGCCCCACTAAGAAGGCGTTTCTCGTGCTTTCCGCGAGTCTAGGTGGGATTTCGAGGTAGGCTTATCCTCGATAAAACTTGTCTCCTGTCGTTGGCACCCCAAAGCCACCATGGGGAGCGCTTGGAGCGCGCGAGGCTTGTTGAAGGAAAGAAGGGTAAAAATTTGGCACTTGCCAGTAAGCTCCGAGTGTGAATACATATATATATATATATATAGAGACATCCTTTAATCTTTTCTCGATCGCCTCGTCCTCGTTCCACTCTTACCTCGTTTATTCTCTTCTCGTAATTTACGAATTGCTCAGGGGGCTGGAAATCGATCGATTACTCTTTATTTACCTCCGCCCTTGGTACATACATCGAGCCACGGGAGAGGTATTTCACTCGATTTTATTCTTTTTTCCCTCCATCGACTCTGCTACTTCACTTTTGCCATTTATACATGTATATACAAATGAAATATATACGCATCTCCAGGAATTTTGCTAACTCGATATTTTCCAGCTCTTTTTCAAATTACAGACGATCATCGTTATACCGTATTATTTTTATCGGCTTTTCTCGTCTCTACTCTGCAAGCATCTTCGTAAAAATAAAATTCTGGAGTTAATGTTGAATTTATGTGGAACGTGATATCCAAGTTGACTCGAGCGAACTCCGTACACGAGAGCATCATAGAAATTGGAAGAAAAAAAAAGTCAAAGGAGCTGCGATAAGGCAGTCGAGAGTACATTAGAAGAAAAGGGATATGTGTTCGCCGGAACAGGCAGACAACTGGCGACGGTGAAATACTCTCCACGTTTGTCGGAAAAGAGTCCTTTGGCGTTTCGGATACGTCCTGATGCCAAGCAGGCGAAAACAATGGCTCGTTCGTTGCTCCTCCAACTGCGACTTTTCCGTTTTCTCTCCCCTTTGGCCCAGAACTCGAGTCAAGAAGTCGCGTTACGTTCAAACGATTTCTTTGAAACTGTCTCACACGAGACTCTCGTTTACACGGATGACAGAACTCACGCCAAAGCACACTCCAAAGCCCTTACTTTTTACGGTGTTCCTTCTGTACAATCGAGCAAAGTACCGCTCGATTACTCTCGCCAACTTTGACTCGTCTCTCATGGTGCTGTCGATTTCGAGTCAACACTGTCACGCACTATTCATCCACTCGAGGAAGAAAGAGACAAAGTTTCTACGAATGGAATTCTCTGAGAGATTCCAATCCGAGCATTGATGAATCGTCGATAAGCACCGTGCACCCATGCTAGACATTAACTATCCCATAATAAAAAACCTCGTGGTCATCAATCACTGGAGCTTTAACGAAAAAGATTTTTTTTCATATGTTCGCTGTCGACAAAATAATTTTTCATCATTTTTCCCCGAACAATCACGCAGCAGCTTTGGCTTCAGTCATAAACGGATCAGCGAATAATTATCCACCATTCAAAATCAAAACGATTGTCGACGCAAATTCTAATTCACGTACTTTCTTTCGATAATTTACCGTCATTCTCCCCTGCTCCCCGATGCTTGAGACAGCTCGTGATTGCGCGGCGACAAGTTCGCAATCAGGTTACCGGATGTCTGTTCTCTGTGGGTATGACGACGCGGGGGGATAGTAATAAAAATGAAAAAATCAACAGCGATTCAAAGGTCGGCCGGATATCGAGAAAAATTGCAAAGTCTCGAATGGATCTTAACTACTTTGCTGCAATTATTGGAATATTATGCCTCAGAAGAACGGGTGCTCGGATAAAGAAAAATGGCTGCACACTTGGCCCACCCGGTTCTTGCTATTCGCAAAAAATACGACTCGGTTTCATAACTCCGTCGAATAATTCTTCCGTACAAGCAAATAACACACGGATTGCATTTCCGATCGTGCAACTATACCGACCATAACTGTCCTGTCTGCAGCTTTTTTACAACCTCTGGATTTCCCCAACCATTCATACAACAGCATTCGAAACCCTTTCGGAAATTATGTCCTTTTTTCATTTATTCATTCAGGCGTTCTCACAAATTTATGGAACCCAGAAACTTTTCCACTATATTGTTCTCGTACATTTCCCACGGTCCTCAGATGACAACAATTATTTCTCGTGACCCGGTGCAGATTTCCCACAAATTTCTACCGATTTTCGAGCTTTCCGGATTCGTACACTGTCGATTATATTTTCGAAATAAGTTTGCGCTGCTCTTGTAATTTGGCACCCTCGTAAAAAATGATTGAGAAAAACGGACGTCAATTTTTTCAAGTGAACGTTTTTGTTTCTAATTCATTCCTCATCCCAAGTTTTTAGTAATTTTTTTCGGTTGCAATGATTTTTTGGAAACGTCAAAAAAATGTATTTGCCACGGTACGACACTAGAAATTATAATTCGCCATTCGCTTTCACCGCGCGACAGAAATGTCAATATTTCCTGGTGTTCCGAGCTGCGACGGTCGCTTTCAATATTCACAGCGCGCTCGAGTGATCGGCAAACTGTCCGGGCTCACTCGAACTATTTATTCATTTGGCTCAGTAATAATTTATGATTTAGAGGGTGTTTTGAATATCTGTCCGTCATGATCGCAGCGGAATATATTTTTAACGTAATGAAGAACCGACAATAAAATTTTCTCCATTCGTTAATTGCTGGCAAAATATTTCTTCGTTGGGAAATCACTCTCGTGCATTCATCTATATGCATGTATGCTTATTCCTCAGGCAATAATTAGTCAAACGATTGATTATATCGTGGAAAAGTAAAATGAAATAAAAAGTTGAAATATCTATTCTTAACCATCTGGAATGTATGGTTTCAATTATTAGTCCTGCATGTTGACCAGCGGAACAATGCACGTCGTGAATCAATGCATATATACGAGCGTACAGTCGCATACAATGTGACATCTCGTATTCCAATGGCAATGGGAATCGAGCTGCATTGAGTTTAAATTGCTGACGCTCTGCTGCAACCCTGACCAAGCGGTTGAAATAAATGCTTGTATAATAATTCTCTTGTACAAATTATAAATATCCACATAACGCAATAATAATTTCCAACAATTTAGTATCAACACAAAAAGAGTTTCTGTAACAAACGTTGTATTTGACGTAACATATACGTTCCGGAGGGCGTGCACGTGTGTTTCGTACAACAAACTTTTCAGCTCTACGACTGACCCCTCGGGGGATGTTTTCATTGTTTTGTAATCTGGCGCGTAGCAGAGTTCTCGGTTGAGAATTTGGTCTCAAACTGTTCGAGAGCTCCATGCAAAGCCCGGAACGGCCACTGCGTAAACTTTTGTATAAACTTTTCCGTAATATCAAAATGTGTAGAACGGAATCGTTTCTCATGTGAAAAATCCCTCTGATGAAACTATATATGCAACTTTTTCGTTCGCTTATACGCTCAACGCACTCAAAGTCTTTGATTCATTACAAATTTCGTGATGTTTCGTTTTAGCACAAACTCTCTCCAGTTTGTCCATTCCCTTGTTTTTTTTTTTTCTTTTTTTCTGACGAGTTTCGCGGTAATTGAACTTCCATGGGTAAAAATTAGTTGCATCTTCGATATATTTGACGAAGGATATCAGAGGCCCTGATTTTTTTCGCACTTTTCACTGCCGGAAAGTTCGACTATCGGAATGACGTCTTTTTTTTTAATCCTATGGCTCATGAAGGGTCAGGAAAAAAGTCGTCGTTGCTGTGTGAGAGTTTTTGCTCTTTTCCTGCTATATCCGATCCGGTACTTTGCCTTGAACTGTTCGTAACCTCTGGCCAATAATGGCATAAAAATATGATCTCACTACTTTATTGTTCCATTTTTCCAGCACTCGCAGCTGCCCACTGATAAATGCTCTAGAAATTGGGAGAAAAAAAAACGAATTGACAGGATATTTCGTTGTCGGAAGATTTGCATAAAAAAAGACATCAAATTTTGTACATAATTCGGTGTTGAAATACAAATTCGATGGTTACCAGAGTCATCGTGGTACGCCGTAGCAAACGGACCAGAAAGGGGATGCTGGAGAGATTGATGGCATACACAATAATCGGAGGGTCTCTGAGGCTTCGGCAAGTTTTCGAGAAAGTCCTTGAAATCGCAGCAAGTTTCTGGTTCGCCATACAGCACTCCCTTGTCGAAAAGCACAACGCGAAACCCCTCGGCAAACGTACATCCTTATTTCTCATTCGGCTCCACGGTTGCTTCGTTTTCGTAGAAAGTTTCTATAAACTCAGGCAGAGACTTGGCTTTGCAAAGGAAAGCTCATACTATACGCCCGGGCTTTGAGGGGCTCTACCTAATTTTATTAGAAGTGGTTTTCCCTAGGAATTCTCTCTCCCTCGAAGGGTTTCCTAAAGCCGGGCGATCTTATTCGTATATACGAATATTCCAATCATGCTCCTTCTTAAGCCGCTCTGGGGATACACGACACGTGAAGATTTCGGGTTCGGTAGCCTTCAAAAGTTTCCATGCAGATTACGAACCAGCTTTTCCCGAACCCCAATAATTTCATTTTACATGCGGTCATTATGGTAGACGTGGGATCGATTTTGGGTTCATCAATTTTCTCCAAAGTACGAAAATGTCTGAAAAATCAGTCTCCATTTGTCATGAATACCAAATCGACCTCAGAGCTCGTTCCAACACTCAGGGAATACTTTTTTTTTATTTATTTTCAAAACGTCGATAGGAATGCATTATTCTCTAATACACTTTCAGTTCCATAATCGAAAAACACTCGCATGGAAAATGAAAAAAAGTCTGCATGGAGAACGGTGACAGGATGGAAACAAAATGGGAACGTTTTACAGGTTAAAGTGACTCTCTGCGAAAATGGATCGACGTTGTGACGTGTCATTAGTGCGAGCGATTCCCTGTAAGCCAACCTATATCCAGGAGCATCAGCTTGGACTGGGTATGCTGCAGAGGTCGGTACCCGCAGTAATTGGGAACACATGCTCCTTCCGGTAGTAGTTAGTCCGTGCTGCAGGTTAACCGCCGTTTGTAATCGTCCAATAGTCTTCCGTCCGTTAGGTTTGCCTGCAGGCTTACTCCTCAGAATCTTGCTCGGTATATAATATGTTAATTCAACTTCGAAGCTCATGATTCAAGCTCCTTTTAGTCGTGCAATCCAGTCGTTCGGGGTGCTTGGCAAAATTCATTCATTAAAAAAAATAAAAAAAAATATTAAGTTCACACCATCCAGAGAATCGATTCGAATAATTGAATCTTTTTGATTAGGCGACTTTTACATGAGGAAAATATTTTCTACCATAACAGCGGTGTGCGCAAACCATGCGAATAGAATGATCAGCAGGTGACGAAGGGTTGAGAAAATTCACGCTGGCGCCAAGTCCGCTTCAACACAAATTATGGCAAAGTCAAGTTATCAGAGTTTGTCGCTCGCTAAAATTGAAAACGCGCCACAAACGTTGCTTGGGGGCCTGCGGAAAAAGTAACTCACTCGTCGCACTCCCCAAGAATAATTACGAGTTCCAAAAAGTCCGAAAGCTTATTTTAATAATAAAGCACTGTACAAAAAGCAATTCGAAGCAATCACGATAACAAACCAGTGAATAAATCGCGTATTAGAACATTGCAGTTGGATGAAAATTAAATCATGAACTTTGGAAACAAGCAATGTAGAAAGGAAAGGGCGAATGTTGCCTAAACCAACGAGTAATCATGAAATTTTAACTGTCAAACGGTTTGTAGTTCTGCTTCGGGCTTCGCTCTTTCACTATTCCGATGGAAAACGTTGCAGACGTTTCAATTTATCAACCTCATTCCCCTGGTCAAAGTAGATGTGATTAGTAACGCAAATAAAGCAATTAATTTCAATTAGCATGGGAACGTTTACCAAGTGTTCGGGTATACATCGGGGTTCGTTTATCGAGTTGACACATCCAAACATTGGGTAAAGTAAAAAATTAAACATTGAATAAAAACAGATGGTCTTAGTCAGTGGCTCGTTAAAAAAACTCGCTGCTGTACTTCGGGGTGTTTTCTGCCCTTAAGAAAACGATGAGAATTCATAAAAATACACAAAAGTCTTTGGACGCCGGTGTCATCAGCGCCAATGGAAAAAAATGCTTCCAAGCTGCAAAAATTCGAATGGGTCTAATGTTTTTTTTGTCCAACGAAAATATTCAGCCAACAAATTTGATGAATGAAAAATTTGCAGGAGGCTACGGTTCAGTTGGATTCATACAGAAGGGGCCACTCGACGGTCCGCCGATCTTGGGAAGAAGATGTTTGATTAGGAAATTAAGCAAGACTGAGAGTTGAAACTCGAGCTCCTTTCAAGTACCGAACAAACATTGATCTTTAGCATTACGTCATCATTCGCGTACGGCATCGCTCTTGTCCTCGGGCTTCCCAACTCGAGCACGCTTTTTCCAATTGATATCGCCCCACCCCTGATTGTGTTCACTACCGTCAATCTGCTGTCAGAAACACAAACGCTCGCAATGCGTTTTCAATCATTTTATCATTCGACCCTCATAGTTGATTCGCCTTTTTTTCTATTCAAATGTTTTCCATTTCCTGCAGTTTGGCTGTGTCTCGTTTAATCCAGTCATAGCTGTCGTAATTATTGAAAGCGGGTGCGACCCGACAATTGTCATAACGAATGTCTCTCAGCATCTATATTGCGTGCTTGTTCCATGGCCATATGTGTACACTTCACTGCATAGTGAGTTATGCTCTAGGAGTAAGTACGATTGGCCACGACAGATGTCGTCGACTCGGGTGTCTCTGACATTAGTCGATCCCAAAACCTTTCGGCAAGTGTGAGCTCTATTGTCTTCGTACGGATCCTTGAGAAATCTTATTCGTTCAATTAATGCTCCGGAGTGACAGGTGAATAACTGGTAATCTTTTCATAATATGAATTAGCTTGGTCGTAAAATGTAAGCCTGACGCTTGCATCGACGCAATGCCACGAAATGGGGAAAAAAATGATCAAATTAAGAAAATTAAGAAAAAAAAATTGAAAAAAGTAACGAATCGTGTTTTTTTTTCATTTCGTTGCGTTGATGCAAACTTCAGGCTCTTCGTAAATGCCCGGGGCGTTTCTGAATCCGAACATTTAATTCTGCGTTAGGTGACAACTTTTTTTCATTTTATTAAGCAAGGAAGAGAGAATATAGAAAATCTCACACCCCCATGCTTTGCTCGATTCCGAATATATTCATTGAAAATAAATTTCAATTAATTTCTCATCGTACACAATGAAGAGAAAGAAGAGAGAGAGAGAGAGAGAGAGAGAGTAGACAACAAGAGCGTGATAGCACTTCCGTATATTTGTCATACACGCATATTTTACGGAGTTTGTGTCTAGACTCGAAGTATGGAGCAGCGTTAGAGCGCCAAGGGGATGAAGAGGCAAACGACCGCAGCGTTTCGCACTCTCAGCATGACGTCGTAAGCGAAGTTTAATCGAGCATACAGGCGTCGCCCTAGGAAACGCTCCTCTCTCTCTCTCTTTCTCTCTGTGCCTCTGCTACTTCCGGTGTTTTCACTTTTCTCTTCATTTTTTTTTCTTTTCCCATTTTTCTCTCCACGTGTTCCTCGTCTCCTATTTTATCCTTTCTGTTTGTCCCAACACTTTTTCCTACAATTATTTTTCCTCTATCTACACTGATTTTTTCTTTTCATACGATGCTGCACAATCTCTGGAAAGAGCTGCGTAAGGATAGAAAATTATGTGTAGGTGTACGAACAATTGGAGGGAACTACCTTTTGATACTTTTGAATTTTCCACCTCTAGCGAGTTTTCCATTCATTCCTACCACGAGCCTTCGCTCACAGTTGAAAAACTCTTTCGGAGCCTGCATTTTTGTCTCCGACAGATTCGAGCAAGATTGAAAGTCAAACATGCGATTTTCTACGAAAAGTTCACTTGGCATCGGAACGCGAACTCTTCATGAAATAAAGAGATTCTAATTACATTGACAACCCTGAGAAAGTACAAAAGAAAGAGGGAAAACAGTTGGTGCATTCTCTCTTCAGGAACGAACAATGTCTCTCTGTAAATCTTGATCCCGAATTCTGGAACACCCTGGATACGACATTAGAGAGAACTGATAGGTCTCTGGTCGTCCTGCATCTCGTGACGTAGCTAATGCAATCGAGTCGCACCTCCAAGCAGGCACGCTCAGCAGTGTATTTACTTCTGCCTGTGTCTGCGTGCTCAAATCGACATTAAACGATCAGCACCTCGGAGCAAATACGTGATAATTGCACGGCCCATAACGTCAACCCCTCAGACGAACTAGGAGCGGCTCCTTAAAGTCGAAGAGGCGAAACTATCCTTACAGTGGCACTAAAAACTTTTCAATTTATTGCGAGCCGTGATCCCTTTTCAGTGGAATTCGATTGCATCGTTGCGTCTGTCAGGAATTGAAATTGTTCCTTTTATATTGTGCAATAAAAAATGAAAAAGCCGTCAACTTCTCGTTATGTTGCGATTCAGCGCAGAACGTATATCTACGTTCGAAACAAAGGGAACAATTTTCTTCATTGTAGTACATATTGTCCTTTGAGAATAAAAAAACTCGTTAAACACTGTACAAATAGCCTTTCCTATTCGCTCGCTCTTTGATTTTTCATCCTCGGTTTTTTTCAGTTTTTTGTTTTACTCATACAGACTCGTAGAGCATCGCTCTCAATAAGAATATATTTTGAATCGTTTGAGCCGTCGCACGTATGCTCGGAGTGCATGCAGGTCAGCAGTCAGCGAGTTATCGTGGAAATGCAAAGTGGATTGGAGAAATATAAAATTTATTGCAAGAGTTGCATATATATTCTCCTCTCTTGAGCTTCCTTTCCACTTCGACTTTGACGTTCTATCCAAATGTGCATCTTCGTCCGCGTGGAATGATGCGTTAAAAATTCAACGATGTATTTCCTCTCCTGTTGAATTTCTCTCGCCCGGTACATGAAGTAAAAAAAACAAAAACAAAAAATAGAATAAAGCACTCTATAATATATTATATTCAAAGTTCAGCGACCTATTTCGATGCGAGTACCAATCCAGAGTTTGTAACAACTTCCTAACATTTGCTTGCACTAAGTATGATTTTATGACCAGGCCAAGTTCCTCGTGTGATTTTTCACCAGCTACGAGAACGATATTTCAAAACCAAAACTCTATGAACGATGAATGGACGAAAAACTGGCATTTTTAAATAAACGAAACTTCGTTATTTTTTCAAGCTTATTTTCTATATTCTTTCCCTTCGAGCTCTTTTGCCTTGACAACTTTTACTGTTTTGCTCAAATTCTATTGCCTCAAATAGCAGAAGATTGCAAACAATAAAATTAGGTCGTTGCAACGTTCCATAAGCGTATCACGATACGTTCACAATGTTTTTTCAGCCCTCTCCTTTTTCCTACCCCACTCATAGAATATCTTTGTGTCGTATGTGAGGGTGAGTTTGCCAAGATATCAGCTTTCCGCAGAAAGGCTTCGGTCCCCACTGGGGCAGAGGGACTCGAGGAGCGGATGAAGGCGTCAAAGAACAACAAACTAGTCCTTTGATCTGTCGACGTGCGTCGTCAAGAGCCTCTCTTCCCTTCCCCTCGACTCTTGTTTTTTTCTACACGTGTTTTTTTCTATCGCCCAGTTTCCATCTTTGCGACTCTTTTTTCTCGGACCTTCGTCGAGTTTGATAAGTTTTTTTCTCAACAAATATCGTGGAATTATTTACACAACTAGTCAATGCCAAAATTCCACTCAAATATTCAATTCGTAAGTTTTTCAGTCGTGAGCTTTAAGGTGAAGGATCAGACACCTAACCTCACCTCCATTTTTCGCAATGAAAATTCTCCGCCATCGTTTGACTAATCAAAAAAGGCTCCGTCAGCGGACGCGGAACAATGGCAAAAATACGCTGACAGGGGCTTTCTTTTATTGATCAAACCGTGTCGAAGACATTCAATTTCGAAAATTGCAGCTATCTCCCTCGCACTCACGGTGGCAAGATAGCGACTGATCATTCACTTCAAGGACCAGCTGCGATCCTTGGAAACCCTTTTTTCTCGCGTGACCTTTTTCAAACCGATAAACAAGCGATGATTCGCGATCTTGCCTTTTGTAAATCCTTATCTCAGACGCGTTGTTAGCGACACCGAGAATTCCATATCTAGAGACTTGACAAAATAATAGTTGCTCAGATGATTTCTCGTGTAACAGGATTGAGTGATACTCGAGATATTTGCAATGCGTGGGTAATTGCATTTATTTGTAGTACAATTCGTGAACGGTATTTTCCCGACTGGATTAAGCGGCTTTCTTTGACAAGTTGTAAATCCTGCTGTTCTTACGGGGCTCATTCACTTATGCAAGCTCATCCCCGGAGTATTATCCACGAGGGAGAGACCATATAGAACAGCAGGAAGAACAAGGTGCGATGTTAAGTTGAATTTATTAAGGGCCAAAACAAGAGCGTGACAACGAAACGTTCAATTATCGAGGACCCGAACCTTCGGTTTGTTTATGTTATGGGAATGAATTGGAATGAAGAAAAAAACATTGCAAACAATTTCTTACGACAGCTCCAGTGTAATCCATAATGTCGTAATTCAGAGATGAAAGTTTATTGCGTCTTCTGTGAGACCGATACAAATTGCCGTACTGACCATTCTCCGAAATCATTTAAGTCATTCGGTTCATCGTTTAATCGAACTGATCAATAAAACCGAATAAATGGTGTTTTTTTCTGCCATTCCCAATCATCTCGATCGTTCGTTAGTCCGGCACTTTTTTTTCGGAATACCTCCGGAAATCTCCAATATAATGGTCATTTATTTTTGGCTACGAGAAGTAATTAATATTTCGCAGTCACCGCTTGTCGGTACGTTGTCTGTCACTCGTTCACCAATTATTGTTTTTTTTTTTTTTTTTTTTTCAATGCTCTCGGAACAAATGGAATAGTGCCGTACCAGTATATTATTTTAATCAGCATGTGGCCAGACACGATTATCCTAACAGTCGTGCATTCGATAGCGCCAGCATAGTAGACTCTTTTTTCCTTGAACAACAAATTCACCATTCGTATACAACGAAAAAAAAATATGATGGTGTAGGAAATGAATAATTATCGATTCGACGATGCGAGATACATAGGAACGAGACAAAACTTTATGCCCTCCGGTAACGTAGTAGGATTTCCGTATCAATCATTTTTTCATATGAAAATCGGAGCGCTTGTGGAATGTCGACGATTTCTTCCCGTCAGAGTCCATAAGATTCCAACAAATCCTGCACTATTTTTGTTTTGCATGAAATATCAATAAAGTTCGAACAACGATCATGCAACGAATCGATAATGAAAAAAAGTTCGAACCGATACTAACATCAACAATCCATTGCCATGACAAAAATCTTCTCTACGCTGCCGCTAGACTCATCTTTCGATGGTTACGTGATGCTAATAATCAACCATTACTCGCTAGAATCGTTTAATTAATTGTAGTCAATCAATTAATTTCCCAGCCGCCTTGAATTTTTATAAAAATTTTAAAGCAGACACCGTGTTGCGTCCACGATGCTGAAGTTGGAATGCAACGAATTTCAATTTTTTCTTGACCAGATCCAACCATTGCCATTAAATATTTGATCAAAATAATAAAACGATTTTTTTTAAGATCCAGTAAGCGAGAAACGATATGAAAATTGTAATGATTTTTCAAATTGAACAAAGAATTAATAGAAAAACAGATTTTCCGTTGCCCGTTGCCCTTTACGTCCCCGTAAAGTTATGGAAGTTGAGGAGGGAGCTACTTGGTAGTGAGCATCGGGTGAACATAGGGGAAGAACTTCCGATCGTGTTGAATTTACAGCACACGCCTTGGTCCAGTCTGTAAGGCTTACTTATGAGATTAGTCTTCCCTATATTCTTCAGGACTTTGTCTGGAGTAGTAAAAAGTATATCCTTCTTATTATTTTCTGGGACGATTCCCATTACGTTCGAGTAATTAATTTGGTGAAGCTGGGAACGTGATAAGGAGGAATAAACGCATAGAGTCATTTTATCGTTTTTTTACTGCATAAACCTGGAAGTCTGCGTATTGATCGTTTTATTACTAGGGACGTACATGTCGACAGTTCTCTTGGTCAATATTATCTGGGACGGGGAGACGTGACAGCTGACGCCTTTACCGTACGTGGTTTTCGCAGTGTCCGGCAGTTGTTAACAAAATGATGCGGAAGTTGTTAAAGAACATTTATTGGGCAAAGCGCAGAGTCATTATCGGAAATATTGGAAATGCAACAATGAAGTGAAAATCGAACCCACCATTGTTGCGGGTCGCTATCGAACGCATTCCCGCATCGATAGGAAGGAGAACAACAGCGACATTAAACATACGTTCACAACCACGGCAAGTCAATGAATACCTGGATGCAACCATACGTGGTTGAGAAATACAGTGCACTGGTTATTATCGTGACGACGATGGTGCATAACGAAATTGCTTTTGGGAATAACTTGCAATTGCACGGATTTATAGAACGTTAGTTGTATTTAAACTTTTCGAAATTGGTGATAAAAAACAACGGATTCAGGCGACGAACGGTACGTGGCAAAGACTAAGCAAGTCAAATTGAGACGAGAGCAAAGGGATGATGCCCTAGTTCGCCATCAAAGGGTTTGATAAGCTGTTCGAACCGTTTCCTAAATATAATAATATACCGGTGTACAGTTGGCTGAACTTCAGTGTCAGAGGAGCCTGGATCGGGTTGTTCGTATAGTTTTGGAAGCCTTTAGCCGATATGGCTTTGGGATTGACGATGGTCGCAAAATGAGTGGCCTCGACCGTGGACGGAGTAAAAACTTTGTCGAAAACAAAAGCCAAACTTGCGCCTGTATGACTGCGTTTTCATGTTCTAAGCTGCCAGAAGTTACCACCGACCTTTTCGTGCAATTATCATAACCATGCATAAATGCATTCGTCAATCAACATCTCTCAGAATAAATATGAATTATTTAACATTGATTATGAGAAAAAGCACAGAGGCAACCTCCAATGGGAAACTGCAACGAATCGATCTATTTTAGTTACAGCCAATACGGCGCCTCGATGAAAAATGGGATTGGCAACGGAATCGAGATAACACAGAAGTCTTAATGGTTACCACGTGAAGGGTCGGGTTCGTATCCCTAACCTGAAGCTCTCACTGTACACTTTCCCCAATTTGCCATCGTTTGGCGATTATAGGTTATATTTTATCTACTCTCGGAAAATACTCGTTGCAGGTTTTAACTTTGTCGAGTTTGTGCATGAATTTTTCGCCCAACCTTTCTTATCAATTTATTTTTATTCCCCTAATTTTCTAACATTTCACAGACGACGTTGTTTCGTTATCTATAATCAAAAGAAAATACGACACGATGATATGAAAAGCGTCGAAACTAGAGTCAGGCTGAAATTCGTATCCGTAATGATCCCTCGTTCATTCGTTTTCCCGAAGAATAACGCAACTGTTTCCTCACCCTAACGAGAATTGCAATTCCATTTGTTACTTTCTTGGCAGAATCATATCTTTCTCTGTGATCGATCTCGCATTCTATCTCAAGTCTGTACCCCATCGTTCTTGGGAGTTTGATCGCTCATTACTCGACGAACAGCTCTTCAACTACAGCATCTTTTTTTAAGTGACAACGATGATAAGAGTTGATAAGAACGTGGAGACTTAAGGGCTTTGGAAAGTGCGATGTTTCCGAGACTCGAATGTTAATATACAGGGTGTCCCATTGGAAACGATGACTTCTTTTCAACCTAAAATATTTTATCCATCGCCTGTTGACACTTAAATATTTATTAAATCAATAAACCAATTCCATTCGCTGCAACACGTTAAAAGTTCGAAATTGAAGAATAATCTAGAGGAAAGTAATGATTCGTGATTTTCAATTTGCCTCTTGCTTTTTTGGACCTCATGAATGGGTTCGTGAAATAAAAAAGTGACGAATCATTTTTTTTGTTCATTTCGTGGCATTGCGTCGATGCAAACTTCAGCGTCATATCGACAGACTTCATCCCCTGATAGAGGAAAATTAGAAACGGAAAAATTTGCAATATTTCTTCGCAGGATATGGTGTATTGTGGTGGGTAGAAAAATTGAAATCATGCTTAACGTTTACTTCATGTGACCATTTATTCTTGCTTCCTGAATAGATGGCTATTTAAGGAACTCGCTGCGAAGCAAGATAAAAGAAAAGCTGGAAAACCTTGTGCAAAAGATATTGGCGAAGTCTTGGTTCCAAAGTGAATTATTAAGTAGCGAAATATGGAACGAAGTTCCAACTTCCCACGAGGCTTTTTCCCTCTCTGCGATTCTTTTTTCTGCTATTTCTTCACTCAACTATTTATGTACTTGCTCTGAACTGGGCAACGTTTGTACAGTGAATTCAAATAGCTCGATGCTCGATATCAAATTTTCAGCCGAATGCCATACTCCGTCGCCTTTCATCTGCTCACTCGAATCTTTGTAGTTCTTAATTAATCTGATGGAAAATTTGAACGGCTCGTCTTATTGTATGCTGACCTATACCCAAACCTCGGGCATACCGCCAAAAACAGATTTTCTGAGACTTTGTACCTTGAAAACTACTGTCGACTGTCTCATGGGAAAATCAGACACATCGCATTCTCTTACAAACGAGCACGAGTCGCGATGTTAGCGAGGCAACTTTTTCCTTGTATATTTTTTTTTCCGTTTATTTTCAGGAATTTATGCCTTGTTATTTCTTTTGTTTCAGGTACGTAATAGACTGTGACGAAACGACGGTACGAAGTTGAGTGAGTCGACATGGCAAGTAGTAAGTCCGCCAGGTTGTTCTTCCCCGGGTAGCAAATTACTTCGAACCCATGTTACGGTATCCTTGTTTGTGTTCTCAGTACCGACGAGAGACGACATGAAAACATGTCGTTTTTCCCCTTTATCTCATGCAAGTCTGTTGCGTCTGCTTTTATGTGGTTGTTTTTATCAACATTGCAGCTAGTAAAAAAGAAAATACATAACGGAAAAGAAACACCCTTTAGTTTACTAGTGCCTGAGGCTTCCACAGGGAAACACATAAACAAAAGTGCGATAACCGGTATTGTTACAATGTTTCTTTTTTATACTTCCTGTTGAACTCTAGTATCCGAACGTGAGTTTAAAGACCCGCATAACATGAACATAAGCGAACAATTCCCAACGCGATGTTCCCGATAAAAATGTAATATCTGCCTAACGTGTTCGTTTCGTTCAACTTTCACGAACCTACAAATTCTGGACAACACTCGGCTCTTGCATGTGAAATGCTACGAGCGTGAGCTAAATTTCCGAGACAAACGAGCCCAGAACCCTTGCATTGCACGGCCGTCATAATGGCAATGTTTCATTCTTGTTTTCGTTCATTCATAGTACCCAGTGCCATGGCTGCATCATGGTTGACACTTTTGGTGCAGTATTTCTTTCGCTGCTTCTTTCCCTTCTGTTTTTCCGGTTGCTCCCGCAACTTTCGATCCACCAGACCCCGTTTTCTCTTGTCATATGTAATGGAAAGGTAAAGATCGACTGTTGGTCTGATTCCTCGAGAACTTACCGAAGATTGATACAGGGTTCAGCCAGAGTTGTTGGTTCGTCGAACTTTCTGGTTTCATTGAAACTTACTGGATGCGTCGAACCAAGGCAGGCGACAAAGTTCGGAAAGGGTTCGGAGGAGCGGGGAAGTCGTTAAAATTCTTGGCGAAAGGATCGACGAAGTGTTAATTATGAAGAGGTCGAATAATCTTGAACGGTTTCATGCTGACGTCTCTGACGATGCTTTACGTGTGAGAATGACATTTCTATATGACGAAAGCGTCAATAATTACGCGAAGAAAGTTGGACGTTTCCGGTAGGAAACTTCGTTATAATTCACTTGATATGACCGAATGGCGCAGTGGGGAGACAACAGTTTTACAACATTACGTTCCTAGCAAAATACGTAGCATTCTGGGTAATACTCGGAAATGCAGAATCCCAATTATTACCTTTATTTGCGTTGGCTAGATCGAGCTGGCCTGGAGCGCTACTGCAAATAGCGATAATTTCATATTACGCGTGGAACAATCTCCTTTTTCCTGTTTCCATTGTCAGGAAAAAGGTAATCCCGATAAATGTCAAGAGGCAGCCAGCCAAGCAGTCGGCGATGCCAATGCTCGTGAAAATTTGGTAATCACTTGTGTAGATTCATGCAGATAGTTGCTAATCAGATTGCTGTGAAGATGCCATGAGACTGGGGAGATGACGAAGGCAGGCGGCCGTTCCATATTTCATTCAGATTCTTATTTGTTAAGGATTCATAAAACATACTATTCCATCGCATTATCCATACTGTGGTTCAACTTGACGCATGATAAATGGCATGAAGAACGAATGGATGGGGTGAAATACTCAGAGTATAAAAATCGGTGTTCCGTTGGCCGTTGCAGCGAGTCCATGAGCGGATTCAAGAGCTTGCATTTTTCTGGGTTCGCGATGAAGCACTAAATTCTCTGGATTGAACTTTCCACCAATTTCGGCCTCATCCCATCTTTCCGCGTAATCGAGCCCTACCAGCCCGTTCATTTGGTTCACACGAATTCACGGGGTTCCGGCCTTATTCGGAAGTTCAGTGGAATTTACTGCCGTAGCCAAGTAATGTATCAAGTAAACTTATTGGTGGTCGTAAATGTCGAAATATATCAATAGTTGAGCAAGCACTAAATATCAAGCCCCAGAGACCCTTCGACAGGGATCAGCAGTGTGCGCGTGGCAAGAGCTTGCTCACTGTTTCCACTATACACTTCTGCTCGATACTGTTGCCCCTTGACGTTGCAGCCTTCGCTAACTTTCCCAGTAAAGTACCAATCAAATGAAACTTGACTTGATAATGTCAGCTTACACGTGTTCCAACGGGGCAACGTTCCATAGTAAACAGCAGCTTCAAAAACTTGGGGCGGAAGCCTTTCATGCTGACAAGAAATTCGACGTGAACCGGCGACGTTGTTCACACTTTACGAAAGTCCTAAATCCGTTGTGATTCATAACTACCCAAAAAAAAAAAAATAGAATATTCAAGCCTGACTTGGCTATAACTAGTTTTTTCGAACTACGTGCAAATTTTCATACCGAATAACATCGAGGAAATCTGCACGCGAAATCGAAATGCAACTCCGTCAATTTCGAGTTCGACGTTAGCATCTTTGACTCTAGGTTTAATACGAATCTGCAAAATTGCTGGAGGAAAAAGTTGTATCAGGCTCGTACGACGGTACCCCATTGGTAGCAGTCTAATTAACAATATTAACGCACCCACGAAACTCACGTCGTAATGACATTAAATGAAAAATTGGAAAAAAAAGAGAAAAATAAATAAACATTGACAAAAACGTTACGTGATTGAAAAAAAATGCTGTTCGTGGAGGAGTGGGTTAGAGTGGGTTGGTCGGGTTGTGGGTGAGTGGGAATGTTGTGGGTGGTCTCGTTGAACGGGTGGCCAGAGGGGTGCGAGTGGCGCCGGAGGCCGCGCCGTCGCCCAGCATCCAACGTTTCTTCTGTTGCCCCGCTGCCGCCGTCAGGGCGCATCCTTCGGTACACCGAGCGAGAGAGTCATACATTGCCTCGTTGCGAGCAGCTCTGGTTATATCGCCCGCGCCGCGCCACGCGTTTTATCGTTTCATCGTGTAGTGCTGCGCGTCTCTCCTCTCCCTGACCCAGATATAGTAAACAGTCACAGACATGCGATTAGCGTGCACTATTCGAAGTTTAAGAAGGGAGACACAGTGACCTTTCCATGACCATCTGTACCGCGAATACTTCTCAGTAAATTTAATCTCTCAATTTCTGTTTCGCGCTTTTTATTTTCAACCTTTTTTCTCATACTTTCTCAACTTTTTGATCCTCAACTTTGGGGTTTCGTTAAACGTGACGTGGGTGAATGAGTCCAACGATTTTCGTTGCTGTTAAAGTTAGACAAGTGTTCTACGATCTTGGATTACTATGAACCGGTACTTTCTTGTTTGAATTTGTGCAACCGCTTTCAATACTTTCTCGCGATATTCTGTCTCGAAGAATCACATGGTGCTCGGCTTTTTCATCATGAATTCCCTGGTGGTGCATAACAGGTGATCGGAGCTGTTAATAAGTGTTGATCTCCACAGAACCAGTGAATCTGTGTCTCCTCGTCGTCATTGTTAAACTCTTGCTCATTCCTGTGTGGGCTGAGATCGACGGTGACGTTATCTCATGATATGTGCCAGCTCTAGTCGATAGATTCCAACTGTACCACCATCACGAGAACATCGGAAGAAGAAAATATTATCGATCGACATGGTGCGACTGATTGTGACGCAATCGTCGATTCACTGGCAGTAGAGCGTGACAATATTGGCGAAGACCTACAGCCTCCCAGACATGGATACCTTCTTAATAATAGGAATGTTTGTCCTCTGCTACGAGGTGTGCGACTTGATACGTCATTACGCAACGTCCAGGTCGACGAATGAAACCGGCCAGAACGTAAGAGACTCGGAACAACCCTCGCCAGGGGTATTTTCAATATCGCAAAAAATGCAGAATTCAACGGCCTGTTGCTCTCAATAGAGTCATCACCTTCTTATCGCCGGTCAATTATCGGCCACTCGATCAGTGAATCTGATTTTGACGCGGGATAGGGCCAAAATCTATACACCGCTATAGTAATTCGTTGTGGCTTATGTAATCAAGCGCCGATTTTATTGACGATTTCGTCCGTCGAGATGACAGTCTGTGGAATAAATTTATCCGTTGGTGTCAATGTGATACGGTTCTAAGCAAATATCTTGACAGTTGAATCAGACGGGTCTTGGGACCTGGAATGCGTGCGTTAACAGCTTGTGTGGCTTCGTGTAAAGCTACTTATGTTTATGTACTCCAGTGGATTAGGACCACAAACGGAATCGTTCGCACTTAAACTGCCAAAGATTTCGTCGGAGTTTGCGAAGTCAAGCCAAATGAGAACTGCCAAAAACTTACGAAGCATTATGCTTGGGTGACTACCCTGGAAATCGCGAACGCAGCAAGTGTCAAAAAGCTCCTGTGAGTCAGCGTTTTTCCGAGTATGAATTGTGGAAATAAGTTTCCATAGTGTCTGGCGCCTTGACAGTCTCTCTTCAAAGTCTTCCCCATTACGACGAGTTCAACTCGTTTGTGTCTTCGTTAACCAAGTGGAATTTAAATGACGAATGTTCCCTCTAGTTCCAAACGTGATCGCCATAAAGAGATTCAAAGAACAGCCACTGGGTGTCCGTCTATTGGTTCATCAACAAGTTTCTCGTTGCGATACTAGATACGTGTTGACGTTTTGAGTTGCCTGCAACTCAGTATAGCACGCTACCTCCGAGTAAAGTTCGCCTATCCCAGATTAGAGAAAGTGAAACTGGTACAACTAATGTTGACACAGAGAATTGGTGAACTCAGTAATTTGGCGAAATGTTGAATTATTCCATATTCGGTTGCGTACTAAGAATCACTCTGAGCAACTTCGGAAAGCTCATAGTGGAGCTGTAGGCAGTTGGCGGACTTTATAGCTCTCGCCGAAGAGCATTGTATCCATCGAATCAACTAGGCAAATCTATTCTATTAGTAACTGACCCGCCAATCAACTCTCCGCTCTGCTCCAGAGTGGATGATACAGGTCAAGATAGAGTCAACCTAGTTGTCTAGTTGTACACACATCGGCGACAAATACGAGTAAATCTTCGATCCGGAGAGGACGAGTGTGTGCAGATGTATACCAATCACGTTGGCTACGAACAGTAGATGCTCCGAATACTTCCGAGTTGATCAGTTTGCTCGGTATTCCATAGATCCGGGTCACACGTGGAAGCCAAAGAATAACCGAGTCCATTTGTCCTCTCAATTGGATTCGACCAAT
This sequence comes from Campopleginae sp. 14b, assembly GCA_030522525.1. Taxonomy (NCBI): domain Eukaryota; kingdom Metazoa; phylum Arthropoda; class Insecta; order Hymenoptera; family Ichneumonidae; species Campopleginae sp. 14b. Next base: position 219,047 of record JAPYYS010000203.1, read on the forward strand.
CCTGAACGCAGAAGAGACACGAGGCTCGGTTCTTATTCAGGTCATCGAGTATAACTGAAGAGGCAGTGCTTGGTGAAAATAATATTTGTAACTGTTCGTGGCGAGATTTCGGTAACATAGTGAGTTCATGATCCGTGGACCTCCCTCGAAGCACACAGAATCACTCGTCGCAGGAGAAATTCAACGATATTAAAGGCATGGACTCGCTCGAGCGTCTGATGAGCGCAGCTCCTCATCATCCAGCGCTCACTGCCGCATCGCGCACACAAAATGCCTGCGTACAGGCAAGTCTGTGCTCAGTTATTGGACGGAAAGGTCGTCACTTGACCGGCACGTTCTGTTTAACCGGTGACACGATGGAGGGCATCATACAGTGCCTCGTATTCCTGAAAGCTTTTTCGGTAAGAAAATCCTTGTAATATTCTATGCCCTAATCACGTTAAATCCGCGAAAAGTCTCCCATGATTTTCCCTGCTTGAACCAACTTGGCACGCTCCCTTGGAATTTATCATCAAGGATCCGATAACCTCGAGGGAATTTCGCGAATTTTAATATGCTCCGGTAACAATATTTCATAGATGTTATTTTTCGGATCATCCCGCAAACACTCTTTTTTTTTGCCTTCCGTTCATCTCCACGCTTGAAACGCATGCCTCCAGTCATGTCGACGCCCTGCTGCTTGCTGCATGACTCGGAGCTCTTGAAGATCTATGCTGCACTTCTGCCCTTAGAAATTCGGTTGGTGAGTGATTAAAGCTCGCGCTCGCCATCATCGATGCAGCGTGCGCGGTCGCTGCCTGAAACGAGGCTCCCACACCGAGTAGTTGATACGAAGGGACGATAGAAGCCTCTTTTATCGCTGGTCCCTCTATCAGAGCTGTCCAACCCGAACCTCCTTGTCATCCTCTAAAGTCACTCTGAATATTTCATTCAGTCTATTGCCTCTGGCGTGAAAGCTTGAAAACTATATTTTACGTGATGCGAAATTTTTCTTGAAAGAAAAACTCGCTTCCGATGTTTCATCACCCTTCTTCCGGTCACGCTGGAGATTCCCTTAACTTTCTTATTATTTGTGAACTTGTCTTGTGGACTTTTCTATATTTTTATTCGGTTCATTTCCAATTACATTTGCCCCTGAAAAAATGGGAAAACTATTTTTTCTCCCTTGTCACGCGGCGTCTCTTGCCATGGTCACGGTCGTCCTGACATCCAGATCCATGACGCGGAAAATTATTTTCATCCCACCGTGTTACCGAACCCCACAGCCTCTATTTTCGGTCCATTCATTCGGATATTTGGCATCGAAAGAATAATGTTACGTAACCCGCGGATAGACAGAAATATCTTTCGTTGCTATTCGTTCGAAATGTTTATTCGAAGACAGTGAAACAATTGTCATCGTGTCTTGGAAGAATTGAAGTGAAAGAGGCTAGTATGTGGAATGCATAGTGCTTCGGTGCACCGTGCTGACTCGAATATGTGCAGATTTTCGCACAATAGACGAGTCAACGAACAAGGCACGCGTTGCATGTACCTATGCGTATTGAAATTTCAAATTCTCACTGCAAACTCTAACCTTGTATGCGTCGGTGGCTGCACCATGTATGATCCTTCAAAGTTAATTACCGGGAGGAGGCTGTGGTGGGTTGCTCGCACTCCATTCAGTCAATCTATGGCTTTCGCTTATTTCATGCTCGGTACACACGCCCATATTACGCCCTCTTTCATGCCTTCCTGCATACGAGCGTAGATTCCAAGATTAATAATTCTCTTGTCGTTATATTTCATGAACCAAATAATCCATTAGCCTTCCAAAGAATTCCATCTGCATAAAATCTTTAGAAATCAGAGATTTCGATTTTCAAGCCCAATTTTGTTGCATTCAACTGAAACAATACGTCGTCGACTATCTATGTGGTTTTCGAAGTAAAGAATTCATTTTTCAGTTGTCCTGATTCTAGCAGGGTCAGAGCTTAGATGCGCGGTCTAGAAGGTCCAAAACTTTGTCTACTTAACTAGACAACTGCTCGAGGTTATAATTTCGCAAATTTGATCAAGAGATAGAGGGTGAATTCTTCCACCGATGACAAGGCGTCAATAGTATCGTCCACTAGGAAAGCTCAACATCTATGGGAGAAAGAGATTCCAATGTAATCCTCCGAAATAGCCTTTCGTCTCGATTAATTATCGTTCTTTGTTCCTTTATACGATTATTTTGCTTGCTGCTCGTTAGCTGGCTCTCGCGTCGCAGCGATTTTACAATTTACTTTACTATTTGCTCCCTACTCGGACACAATGTATAGCTAACTTTACTTTTTTCACTGTCCTCTTTCTGGAGTCGAGTTCACAGAACACAGAGGCCATCAGCTGCTAAACTACTCGATCGCTATCGATTGTATTCACGCTCAGCCAAAGCTCCAGTGAAAGCATTTGAATAGCGTTGACACCTTTATATTCCACACACACCTACACAACACACGAATAAATATAAATTCGGTCTCCCCCACTTGAAATCGAACGCTTCGTTTTGTCTCCATTGGGAACGCATGTTCGAACACTTTCGAAACAGTAAAAACCCAATTCACACCATATTTCATCATATTTTGATTAACGTTTTAATCCCATAACCTCCAGACAAGAGTTCGCAAAATTATAGTCACTCCAGTCAGCTCTGAAAATTATTACTCGTTTTACACCGGAATTATGTAATTATTTACGACACTGAAGTTCGCAACGTTGGGATCCAACGAAAAATAAAGTTTTTGGAGTAATTGGGAAGTGATTTCAATGGAGAAGCAGAATCGCAGTTATATTTGGTTTTCTTTTCATGATTTTTTTTTTTTTTCAACAGACATATATTTCGAGCGATGGGAGGATGAAATAGACGTTTCAATGCAGTCGAAAGTTGGGATATTCGAATATTGTATGAGATTCGGCGCGTAACAGTGGATTTTGTTTTAGGAATAAAACACTCGAAATATACTGGTTCGTGTGTTACTGCACCGAGTATTTTCAGCTAAAGTACAGATGAACTCTATACAGATATAAAAATATACCCGCGAGAAGAATGTGACGCCATTTTCGAACGTTATTGTCACGTATGCGCGTTTCATTCCTGCCATCCACTCAACTTTTTTTTCTACAGCGCTCGCTCGTCAATTTTCATGATTCCTGGAATAGGGTGATAGCGACGAGGGGAAACGAGGCGGGGAAATGCGTTCGGATATGACACTTTTTTATATACGAGTTCGCTCATCACTGATACAATTTTTCTCCTACATATGCTTGATAAACCATCGCGTTCCTCGTTTTCTAGGCTGTGCAATAATTGTGTGGTTAATCTTTTCCCAGCACGTTTCCATTTTTGATATTTTAATAGAAAACGCTGCCTTTTCGTCCATCGAACCAGAAATGCATGAAAAAATTGCACACGATCGTTTGTTGCGAATTTTCTTTCCACAAAGTATAATAACACTCTCGTAATTTTTTTCTTCGTAGAGCTTTATTTTGTTCAGACGATTTAAACGTGTGGAATTCGGAAAACTGGAATTTTTATTTCCTGGAATTTTTTACTTCTGACGAGAGTACAAAATTTTCTCTGTTTTGCCAGGCAACATGGTCGATAAACGAGTTTTTTTGTGTTCACACTTTTTCCCACCCCTACTCTGTGTTACATTGTGTTGAGAGAACACCCTTTTGCTTTTATGAGGGTTGCGTTTATCCGAATAGTCATTTCTGTGTCGGGAATGTGACATTTTTTATCCGCGAATTTTCCCTTGTATTCCCTTTCTAGCATATTATATTTGTACAGGCGCGACGAGAGAGCATTTTCGCCATAATACGTTGTCAGTTTTTTTTCCATGGTTTTTAATTCTTCTGAAACTATTGTTAGTCATTTTGTTGCTTCTAACCCACAAAATTCTACGTGAATAAAGTTTTACCTCTAATCCACCTTTTTCTTTGGTTGCCTCACGACCCAAGATTTCTCTCTAAAATCAAGTAATACGATAAAAGGCGTCATAAAAAATGTATGCCAGTGAGAATAAAAATACCCAGTCTACACACGAGATAATTCATAATCCTAAGCTGTTCCCATATTCATGGTGGACGAGCCAAAGAATGATTTTGCTAAGGGGCGTCAAAGAACTCAATGCTCCACTCGACGCGCTTCCAGTCAGTACAAAGTTGCAAAGCTTTGGCTGAGCCGTTGCCAGTAGTGATGGTAAGCGAATAGTCGAGCTCACTGCAGCTGGTCGGTCTTTGTCATCACGGTTCAGCCGGGACCTCGGAACAGGCTTTACTCAAAATTTTCACCCGCTGCTAACAGTGAAATGCAATTGCTATCAGAGTCTAGTTTTATGATAATTTTGTATTTTCCATCAAATATGATGAAAAAATGCCAATCTTTTCGAGAAATTACTGGGATCTCGGAAAATCGGTACGAGAAATTGAAAAATCTGACGATTTCATTCATATAAAAGCTTAGCAAATAGAATGAAACGACGGAATCGGATGTGTTGTTAATTTGAAAATGAATCTGCAGAAACCAGCTCGGTTTTGTTACAATTAAATAATTATTTTAAACATCTCTTGTACTCGATGTTACGTTCGTTAAAAGACATTTTTGTATGCGAATTTAGTCGTTATCGAAAGGATAAATGGGCCCAGCCATCTTTTTTCGCGATCATATCGCACGTATGAAAGCGAGCGATCACACATCGGTATATTGGTATTGCAAAATGTTATTTATATTTGGAAAACGTGATTGACTGGGGTGGAGTGGAAAACTCTTGGGACGGTAGAATTGGGCAGACTAACGGTGGGTTTAATTCTTGCTGGATGGCTGATCCGTTCGCAAATAAATGTTGAGAGGTGATATCGATGACGAAGCTATTAACGCTAATGGATGACGTTTGGCGCTTTGCACTCGCTTCGTGTACTCAGTCTCGGTCCATTTTTCTTTTTCACCTTTTTCTTCGTTTTTTTTTCACATATGGTTAGCAGAGTGCGTTAATTCGATCGGAAATGAGTCGAGAAATAGTGAGTTTCGGAATTGGAAGAAGAGTTGGGCTCGTTCATGATGGACGGTTCGAGTTAACTAGTCATTAAATCCAAATAAGTGCGGGCCTCGATACCCTGCGGTTAGAATACCATTTCTTCGTTTTTCAACGTCTGTAAAACCTTTGAAAATTTGATGAAATCTGCCGTGATAGTATCCTCTAAATAATCCAGAAATTTATGGGCACCTAAACGCGATCACTCGTTGCCGATATGCCTAGAAAAATGAGGGGTAAATTGAATTTATACCCCTTCGTGTTAACCTCTATCGAGCACTCGGCGCTGGATCCCCTCATAATTTTTCACTTCCCTGCTCCCGTCGCGTTTACGATCCTCTCATCAAAATATATAAACTCTCTTAGCCACCTGGACTATCTCTTCCAGTCTTTTCTGTGTCGCGATATAACGTCAGAAAATTAAATTATTATACTAGCTATTTTAAGAACCAGATTGCCTATGAAAGTTTCTCACGTGTGCGTCAAGCGCGTAAGCCACGGAAGACGACATTTTTATCACTCAATTTCATTTCACTTCGAAAGAGTTGGTTGTAAATTCAATCACTTCTGGGCAGATCAACTGCTGCTGCAAAGTTTCGATTCTTAATAATTCGACAATAAACATCTCAAGATTAATAAACATCGGGAATGTCGAAATCGTTCCAATATTTCAAAAATCTTTATCATTCATACCGAGTTATTTAATATAATTCCATGCAAGTCGAGTAACATGTATACTTGAGAAAATATGAATTCCCCTACGACTACTCTGCCTAACATCCCTTCACATCGCAATGAAAAGAGAATGAACTCTTAAAACTCATTGAATTTTTAATAACCCGCTCCGACCCCCGCGTGTGAATTCGTTTCCAAGCTTCTTACACTGAATACTCCAGTGAAAAAAAAAAAAAAACATTTATTTTTCCTTCGTTATTCACTTCTGACGGTTTTTTCGGCGTAAATGTATGATTAATGAAAAAAAAATGAGTTTAATTGTGCGCGCGTCTTTGTCAGCCGCGATAATCAATCGTGAACCCCATTTTCTAAATATGGGGCATCTCTGGATTATTTTCTGAAGTCAATATCTTAAAAAAAAAAAAAACAACCAGTCGTTTCGAATCACAATCGACAATTAGTTTTTTTTTTCAACGTTTGGAGAAGTAAAAAGAAATGACTGTGGTATACTAAATGTATCCTGGAACAATGTGATTAGCAGCGAGAAGGTTTTGTTCGTGTCAAATTGGGGCAAGAGTGTACCATTATTTCTGAAGATTACAACAAAGGTCGGAGCAATTCTTGTGGTATGTAGTTGAAAAGCAATTTCATTCGCTTATTCAATGAGGTTAACAGTTCATCTACGTTAAATCAGAGTCTTTCAATTCGACTTTTCAAACGCTTGTGGACTCGTCGTTTTCGTATTTTTTTTTCTTCTGGCTAAAGAAACGGATTGAGAACTTAAAGTACACGCGGTTGTTTTTGGTCTGGTATGTGAAGGAATGAGGAGTGGTGAGAGGATCGTAGAGTTTAAAGTTTTGTTTAAACGTGATTCAATAAATTACTGAATCATGGAGCAGGCTTTGTCCGTAAAACAAATAAGTAAGTTGTGGAGATTGCAAAGGAAAGCTGGAGGGAGTAAAGGGCTCTGGCGAGGCTTGCAACAGACAAGAGAGAGAGCGACGAGAGAGAGAGAGAGAGAGAGAGAGGACGGAACGAAGCTTTGGTTGGAAACAAGATACGTCCTTATGAGTGGGAGATTCCAAGAACCTGGTTGGACTGATGCATTGTTCTATCTGTCTATTGTCCAAGCATGACCCAACTCGAATGAATAAGGCCTTCGTCTGCTTATCAAGGTCGATACCAGAGGGATTCGTGACATAGGCAAGCTTTTCAAAATGATGCTGCCTCTTCATCGTTCCTATTATTTCTTCCATGTTCTTTCGATAGTCGCGAGGGATTCAGTCCATTTTGATAAAGACCTTAATAAGTTGTATATATTTCTAGCAAATTCAGAATCATATTGAAACTCGTGCGCATTCATTTCCAATCTCCAACCGAGAAGGATTCAATGAAACGTAGACGTCAAGGTTTAATTCTAATTGAGCTGAGTTTCTTTTATTTTCATCTGTCGACACAAATAATTGATTTAGTCCGCACTCTACTGAGAAATATCTGGTATAAGGGATGTTGGATTCAACGTCAGCATTCTGTGGAAGCAATAGAGAGAAAGGGCGAGGAAAATAGCGATTGATATAGAACTCTAAAGGGAACACTGGTCCGGTGTGATCTATTCAGGGATCCACCAGGGTAAATTAGAAGGGTGTCCAGAGTTCACCGAATCAATTGTCAACCGCAATTCCGAGTCGCCATGGCCGGACGTATGGTTCTCCAATTCCCCTCTGTGTTAGCCTCCCGTGTCCTTCGTAGGATATATCTTTGCATACGATTCGCACTCCATCTCTCTCTTGCTCTCTCGCTCTCTTTTGCCATGATTCTCGCACTCGTACTCGAGTCCCTTCAGTTCGACAAGTCCGTGTGTCGTAAGGGTGGTTAATTGCCGTAATTCCTCTCTCGGCTATTCTACCTGCATGATTGCGAGTGAATCGCTGCTCGCGGAAATCGTCGGGCAAGCATCAATCTTGCTACATCCACCCTTCACTTTCCTCCTGCCATCGTGTCGTACGAGTTTCGTCATGAAATCATAAAGTTATTCGAACAGGGATCAAAATCCCAAGGTGGCTGCAAGCTTGATTGCCAAATAATAATTTCACTAGCACACAATTATTACACGTTGCGATCGCAGAGTTTATCAACGTAACATTAATCATGATTGGACCAAACTTTTCCCTTTTTCGTGCGCCTGTTCCGAATCACCTGTCATTAATATATTAAAGTGTCATTTAGCCTGAAGTTTGCATCGACGCAATGTCACGAAATGAAAAAAATAAATAAAACGAAAATGATTCGTCACTTTTTAATTTTACAAATCCATTCGTGGGGTCCAAAAAAGGAGATTAATTAGTATTAATTAGTGTAAGATATTAATTAAGAGAAAAAAAATCGAAAAAAAGTGACGAATCATTTTTTTTTCTCATTTTGTGCAATTGCGTCGATGCAAACTTCAAGCTCATTTAGGCTTATGCATCGTGTGTGTTTGTGTGCGAGTGTGTACGTAACAACAGCGTTGATTTGTGGCTTTCTCATTTCGACGGATTCATCTTGAGCATCGAAAGGTTCTTCCGACGCTAATGCTTTTTATCCGTCAGCCATTTCTCAGCTATTTCTATCACTCCCACACCTTTGCGAAGCGTCCCAGCGGATAAGAAGAAAGCGAGATTGATGTCACCTCGAAGTATATGTCGAGCGATCGGTCAACTTGTAGTTTTCTTCTCACTCGGGTATTTTTCTCTCGAATCTCATTAAATCTTCTGCAAAAACGAAAGCGATGAAAAAAATTGTTTGATACAAAACTTTTTTGCAACTTCCAATGAGATTCTTTATACGATCAATGAATTCACCTGCTTGTCGGAACCTTTGATGGATTCTCTCCTTTTTTATTCCATTTCTTTATCGTACATTTTTATCCCAGACAGAATCTCTTTGGGATTAAAAAAAAAGCCTCTTGGAAAAATGGCCAATCGCCCAGCCATTAATAACACGAAACCTATCGAGAAAAAACGCATGATGAACAAGACAAGATCCAGTCGCTATTCAAGACGGCGTCTCCACGCCTTTTTTCCTCAGCCACAAAACCGTTATTAATAACCTTTCTGTTGCTTATTTTCAACCTCATCTGTCACGAGAGAAAATTCTCTAAGATATAGTTCCGTCTGCCTCGAAGTATAACCATAAGAAGTCAATTAGCTTGTGAAATTTCGTTCGCACAGTCTGAACTTTTTATCACGATATTATTCAAAAGCAACACATCATCTTCGCATCCAATTATTCTGCAGTTTGCAACCTTGGAATGCAACGATAAATATTGATTCTTATCGATTATTTGTTTATTTTTCATAATGATGCAAATTTATCGAGCTCGTACATTTTTCTGAGGCCAAAAACCGATCGTTTTATAATCGCAATTTATGTCTGAATATAAATAATGAGCATTGGCAACGAAAAAAAAACGAATTGTGTTGCATTCCAACGATGCAAACTTTAACGTCATTCGCATTCATCGATCGCTATATTTTCAAATATACGAAATGTTGTCGTCATCACTAATTACAATTGATTCATTTCTATAATTGTATAATCGTAGAGTTTTGATATTTAAATATTTCCTTGAATATTTATAATAATTATTGTTATTATGAGAATATTCGTGGTCCATTCATTTCTACGTAAATTTATATTTTAACGTTATACATAGAATTTGTTTAACTCGCATCGACAAAGAATGCATTTCTGCGGAGATGGATTTATTAAAAATCAATTTTTTTGCGGATAAACATTGTTTGGAGGAAAAGTATTATCGGAGCTGTCTATGCGCATCCGTCAATATGGGGACTATAAAAATAGTATTGTCACGTTTGGCGAAGTGGAAACGGGTATTTCAAAATTATACTCAACGTCAACAATTTGTTTCCCGATCGCAATATTTATGATTCTTTCGCGTTTCTTCTCCGAACAACAGACTGGCAATGGTATTTCAGTGTTTGACTTCTGTTTACCTTCGAGTGGAATTTGAACACAGAGAAAACAGACAATGTGATATTTTGTAGGTCAAATATTTATTTAAACGTGGCAATGGCAAAAAAAGTCTGTCGAATTTCCCAAGTAGGAACGGCACAAAATTTGGGATTTCAAAAAAAGTTGTCGAGAATTAAGATAAATATTCTTTTGTTCTGTGTATTACAGCAATTTTTTATTTCTGTCCCCTTTATGGGTAGAAGGCTCATAAAAAATATTTACCGCGAATCGCGAGCGCGACTTTACAAGCGACTGGAAAATTTCGCTCTCGTATATGGAAAACCTTATTGTGAACATCAAAGCTCGCTGTCTCGGATTATATATTCATACATTTTTCATGGTCTCGCTTAGCCTCCGTTACGCTTGTTCTCGTCTTGCCGAGTAAGGAGCACGAACTCCCTTCGCCATAGATCGAGAAACTCTCTGCGTCAATCAGGCGATACTTAACAAGATTAAGGAACATGAAGACTTTTGAAGCAGACGTTTTTGTACCCAGACTTTTTTGCTACTGCTTTCTCCGGCATTTTTCTCAATCATCGTTTGTCGAAATTCCTTTCCTCAAAAATTGAAGGTTCAATTATGATGCTTTTTATCTTGGTTATTTTCTTCTCGGAAATACGTACCTCGACCAATCACCATAATTCATTATCCATACGCTCTCTGCCACCTTTTTTTCGTAGACCCAGGCTTTCCGATCTGCAAAGAAAAATTTAATCTTTCATTATGCTCTTTCCCTTCTTCGCTCTTTTTGTTCGACTCTTGTTCGCTCCTCATTAAAACCGAATCAACTGGGCTTTAGTGTCTATTGATTTTCCATTTCAACGCAATCTTTCTTAATTTTCATATCTTTTGAAATATTCGCCTCCATTTTATACCTCAAATCGTGGTTGGGAAATATTTTCAGAATAATACGTTTTCCAAAAAGTAACATGCAATTATTCGTTTGGACTAGAAACTAAAATTCGTATTTCCGGTGTTTGTCGACGAAAATATATCAAAATTACTAACTAAATAGAAATCAAGGTTAAAAATAATTCCACCATTTCAGTTGATATTTTTTTTTGTTCAAGCCTCTCCTTTTATTTTTTATTCTAAGCAATCAATTTAAATGTGATTCTTGATCACAAGTCTTTCCGTAAAAAGATTCACTCCAATCGGTTCAATGCTTCTCGCGAGTCTTCGAGCAAACGAACATCCGAGCCGACTCTTGCTCGCTCGCATGTGGACACGAATTTATGTATTATCGAAATAACGACTGAGCAAAATATATGAAAATACTCGAAACAGTATTTTTCAAATGTGTTATGAAGAGTGGGATGATATCGTAGAGGAAAGAATTTAAGGAACCCTCGAGAATCCAACTACTCGAAAGAAACTTATGAACATATTCTGACGTCGTAGTTTCGACTTATAAGCTATCTGCTCTTACGAACCAAGTGAAAACTCGTACGCGTTTTTCGCATAAACTGTCAGTTTATACATATATATGTATTTATGGAGTATGTGGATTGGAATAACGTTACTTCGCTATCCTCCAGGGGATATTCTCTAATACCAAAGCAGTCAGTGAGCAATGGTCCAGAAAGTTTTGGCTCGGTGTACACAGGCTATTCGCAAAAATGGATGTATCAGGATTAACAACTTGAAACGATATATATCACCCAACGGAGTCCACATCTTGCCCAAACTGCGTTATATTTGCATGAATTTTAGATCAACATGAAATTCGCTAAATTGTTGAATATTTTACCATATTTTTTCACATATTTAGACTAAAATTCGGTTTTCCATGAAGAAAAATACAAAAACGACGAAACGTAAAGCAGTGCAGACCGATTTCTAACGCATTCGATTTTATTCAGCTCTGCAGAGTTCCTCAAAGACTTTCTGCCAGAACTGTATTGTCGAAATCTTGAACGATATATCCAGGCAACTTTATGTATGCAGGCGGCTGTATGAAAGCCCAACAAGTTGGACGAAATGCGATTGCTCTGTGTATTGACCTGCTGTTGAGTTTCGAAAAGTTCCGGCGATTAAATTTTCAAGGGCAAGGAACTCGTGATTGTTTTTTTTCTTCATTGACGTTAGCTGTTCTCCTGCGGTCAGCAAAGTGCTGAAAAATTAATTCCTCAATCGAGTAAAACGGTCGGGCGTCAATGTTACACTCGGGCAATGTTTTCGTGGATAGCAGTTGAAATAATGGAAAAAATATCCAGCCAGTTTGACGTTTTTTCCTCGTCCCTGGATTTCCCGAAGGGCATAAAAAAAAGTGAACTATGTAAACGTTGTATCGATTTCGGCAAGAACCAGCATAAGCGACAGTGTAACAAAGGGAAACGGAACATCAGTCATCGTGACACTTCAGTCGGTAAAACTTATTCGATTATGTGTTATGTCTTACGTTCGTGAACATTCGGTCGTCGAGAGCACTTTATATATTTCCACAACCTCATGGCCAACTCGATTGTGCGTTCTCCTCAAGTACCGCAATGTCAACTTCAATAGCAGCCTCCGAACTAACGTTCTTTTAGAAAAATGTACAAAGTTAGAAAAATATCTAAGAATCATGGAACGAATTCAGTGGATTGGCGAAGCGGATTTTATCGTGACCTAGAAATCATTTACTCAGGATGTAAATAGATTTTGAATTAGGACACTCCGAAGAAATGGAAGTGGCCCAGGCTGTCGATTCCAACGATTCCATTTAATCTCCTTTTTTTCGATCGATTTAAACTTATGAGATATGTACGTCGATCAATTATACTCTCGCACGAACCGAATGCTTGTTAACGTTCCCAACAGACAGGAGGAGAAAAATTAATTAGATAACCTCGTGATTAGAGTGAACGTTGGAAAAAAAAAAAATAAGGAATGACAGATGACAATTCCGGGGAGAATTCTTATTCGTATATTTCGCTGTCATTCATAGAAAGATTCATTATGAATAATTGAAAAATTTTCATTCGGAAATATATTAGCGAGAGCGTGGAGATAAATAATCGATGGAATTAATGGGAAAGTTTATACTGATCCTCTTGGGGAGGAATCTGGTCGACAGTGACATTTCGTGTGTGAAATTTGCGTGGAACCATTGAGGCTGTGCGGTACTGTGCGGGAATATGTACAGACACCGAGGAGTACCATATCATTTGCGTCAAAAGCGGAAGAGTTTACTCTGCTCTTGCATGCTTTTATACACGTGATAGCGTATGAGAGGATGGTGGCCATTAAGAGCAGAGGATGCAAATCCCATACACGCAGGAGGGAACGACCGATTGCACCAATGATGGGGCTGCGCTTCTCATATATATATATATATATATATGTATTGTATGAGAGAAGGAGGGGCGAGAACCGCAGCCGCAATTTCCAGTAATGTTTTGTTACCTGCACGTCGACGATACTTGTTTTCCTGCTTGTTGATGATCCTCCCTCTCTCGGGTAAGCCAGAATATGAGTTTTCCCGCTGAATTGCCCACCTAGGACGTATTAATTACAATTTCGCGCCTAACGGAAATTACCGCGCGAAAATATCGCCTTGCCATACGCGACGACGCCAACTAAAGTGCTCGAGCTAATACGCAATTTTTCCTTCAAATAAACTTTTGAAATTACGAGAATCGGAAACATTTTTCAATCGTTTGATGTTCTTAACCTGAAACTGAAAAAGTTTGATTGTTTTTTAAACACAATTAGATAAATGCGAAGTTACAAAAGCACTTGTATGTGTTTCTATTTCTTTTTTATTACTCAATTTCTCGTGGACGGTCTCCCCCAGTTAGTTAAAGCCGCGCTTACATTTTTCCAACTCTTTCTTCATCGAACTTTCATCCCATTGTCGCCCCCTTAATTATGGTTTTCAATCGAGTTCAATATTTCATTACTTGTGGTTCACATGCGAGCATCACGGTGTCAGAGAATATAAATAACCAAAGCAAATTACAATATTGGGTGGTTGAGTTTCTTCGAACATATGTTCGGCCCAAAGACGCGCGCAATAACAAAAGTTTGCGGACAGGCTTGTACCGGGATTCGACTGTAATACGTCGTTTTTGGGGGTCAGGTCGATCCAGCATGTTATATCTGCTTATCATTTCTCAATCTCCCTCCTCCCTCATCCCAGCTCTCTTGCGTTTTCTCTCAAGTTCGGAGAGCCTACATTTCGTCAAGTTTTCTCGAAACTTATCCAACTGTGTACACAACACTTTCCCGCTCTTCTTTTTCATCTTTCTCCTTTATTTGTTCAGACGTTGATATTGATACGTAAGAACGAGGCGCTTGTCACCGCGTACACATCCCTCCGGGTTCATCTCATCGCCCTGAGTCTTGTCGATCTATTTGTATCTTTTGTCACGACGCTAATATTTTCTTTACATTACACGAAAATCCACTCTATCGTTCCCGGTTGATTGGAATCGATGCCGGTTCGTTTAAAGTTTCCGAGTAACTTTTTTGAGCTCGTTATTTTTAGTCCCCAGTTTATCTAACCCCACAAACAGCAAATCCTATCCCAGTATCTAGAAATAGTAATGGTCATCGTACGATTCGCATTATATTCATTTGGATCAAACCAATTGTGCTGCTGATTCTGCTGATCCGATACATTTTATGTGAAATATAATGAGACATGATTGTGGGATATGTGTTTACCTATCCTCCAATATTATAATCGTTATGACATTTATAGCCAGTTCTTCGCAGAATCGTTGCGTGAATTTTCGTAAAGGCAAATTGGAGTGGAAGCGGGATTATTTCATTAAACTATAACAATTTATTACGACTCTGAGCCGATGATTCGTATTCCGTGGATGCATACATGAATATGCTGTTTATTTTCATCTTTACGATTCCTTTTTCATAATAAAATTATTCGGACAGAATCGTGTAAGATTCATTAAAATAATTAAAAGATGCTGCGACGTGACAAAACGCCTATTTTATCGTAAATAAGAGTACGCGGCAGCTCTCGCGCTACGCTTTTTCTTCTAAACTTGCGGCGTCGAGCCGCGGCCGCGTCTCCAGATCGTAAAGTTTGCAAAAAATTCCAGCGTTCGAAGGAATCAAGTTTACGCTCAGTGTATGGAAAAAGTTTGAGGCAATGGTAGAAATATGGTCACGTATTCGGTGGAAAAAAGTGTTTGCGAGTGATGAAAAACGCCTGCTGTTTATTTAGCAGCATATCGCGCATACGTAATTTATAAAGTTACATCGTGTGTTATGAGCACGTACATAGAATGTGAAAGGTACATGGCGTGGTATAATATGTCGAGCTCGGTGTCGTTCCGTATGATTGCTCTGGAGTGACGTAAACATTCGCTTAAACCTGATTCTGCGCCCTTTCCGCGTAATTTATACACGAGCCCGAGCGCGTTCTCTGTTTGCATAACCATCGTATTAGTTTCTCGTTTCCGTTTCCCCTGCTCTATTTCCTTTGGGCATCCGATGGATTGCAAAAGCTCAGGGTTACTGTATGGGAAAACAGTCAGATATATATGCGCTCAATGAAACCCAGCGCGACCAAAACGAACGGCGGGTACATGTAGAAGTATTTGCTTAGGTTAACATAACTCAACCTGCTGTTTATCAATGTGGGCGAAAAGTTTTTCTCGCGTGAACAAGCTTCGGAGCTTCAAGAGAGAAATCGGTCTTCCTACCGACACGCATTTGCAATATAATCCAGAAACTATGAATAACAAATTACTTCATCCGTGCTGGCTCATAGCGCGATTCCCGCAGATGAGGATATTTTACGTCATCCACCATGTGCACCAAACAGTAATGCTCCCCTGTGAATAATTTATCATACCCGCACGCTTTGTTTCTGCTTACGTTGCTTCGTCGCCATCTTTTCCTTCGTCAATATGAATTTCATTACGAAGCTCCACAATCCTCTTCCACGTGACCGCCTCCTTCCCTTTTCCGTCGATGAAAACCGATCTCGTTTGTACACCGCGATGTGCAAGCTTCGGATCCTTTGGGATGCAATAATGACCGCCATTCTCTAAAGTTTCCGAAGTATACTGACGGACCCAGAGCTTTAGTCGCCCTTATAGCAACAAGTACGAGAGAAAAATATAAATTAAAAAAAAAACGTGACTATTGGAAGTAACGAACTGGTGTTTCTCGAAGTGCACGTATCCTGGTGCGGTGGAGAATGAAAATGAATGAAATTCATGATCTTGCATTATTATGAAATATACCCATTACTCCATATGTTTACAGCGCTCGTAACTTTTCAGGAAAACATAAAATAAAACGAAGATTGTATGGGAGAAAAGAACTCGCGCGTTCGTCTAGTGTGACTGGGCCCCTTTACAGTTTGGGGAATGACACACCGTACTCGTCGTGGTACATGTATTATATATTGCATAGAAATTTCCCACGTGGCTAGTGCCTCGTTTCTTCAACCCTCTCGCTTTTTCCTCTATTTTTTCATTTTCGCGATACACGAACCCGCGATATATTTTTCAACTATACCGTTTGATACTCGTACAAACACCTGCACGCTTTTCAGGAACGACATGCCAACATTTCACACCAGCATACATAAATGTCGAGGGCAAAGAATAGAAAGACCGGCGTGCCAGTTGGAGCCTCTCACTTGAGTTTTTCTCCACGTCCACCGGTGATATTTATGACCCTTGGAGGTAGTGCATACAGAGAAACCCTTCCCTTCCAATCGACACACTTCCACCACGTGAGCACGTTCATTGAATTAAACTGATTTTACAGCGGCGTGATCCTGAATTTTATTGCACCTCCTTATTTTATTTTACGTATACCACGACGTCGTTCTCAGAGGTTTCGACCGAATATTTCATCAAAATTCACGGCCCCGTTCAACGAGACTTTTGGTACTTGCCTCTGACTCATGCGCTTTTTAATTTCAACTGATTTTCTTGACATTCGAGCCAAGCGGAATTGGGTTTTGATTTACTTCCATTCGAGACATCATCCATGAAATTAATGGTAACGACATTGTTGATGCATCTCAAACGAGATAATTGGAGCCGCAGCATTTGCGCTGACTCGTCAAGTGTACTCGACTTCGTTTACAGGGTAAGGTCGATCGGGATTAAGCTTCAAAATTTTCATCCCTCGCGCTTGGAAACTTCGAGAGTGAACGAATTAATATTTACTCGGTTTACAATCAACCGAGTTACTACACCGACTGCTTCATATTGTGATCCGTGAGCTTCAATACCTGCGCTCATATCCGTCCAAGTTGAAAGTGGTTTTCGTGCACGGGGGCATGGAGATTCATAAATTCCAAAAACGGTGCCTCTTCATTGGATCTGAACTGCATCCGTTTCTACTTGATAACCATCTAGCAACATAGTCAAGCGGATCTGCGTACATTGGTCGATAATATTATTTCGTAATTACGAAGAAATTGCTCCCGTGCTTCGATCTCTTGCAGTTTTATTCCGCGAGCGTGCTTGTCAATAAAAATGTGCCCAGTTAATATTCGAATATTGCGGAATAGGATCTTCAGAGAATATTTCCATACTGTCGTCCTCAGAAAAACTCATATCCCTTCACAAACCCTCCACAAAAATACATATTTCTTAATTAATTGGAAAGCCATGACACTGAAGCTCGCAACGTTGGGCTCCAATGAAAAATACATTTTTCTATTTATTTTTTCCTCAATTAAAAAATTCACGACAATTTCCACATTGATTTTGTCTTTGGATCTTGAAAAACGATGGTTTTAATGTCTTGACTAAAAATTGAATAAGAATCGCGAGATCTGGTCAAGAAAAAACAGAAGCTCGTTGCATTCCAACGATGCAAACTTCAGTATCGTCGAACGCCACGTTTCAATTATTCACGAATACGTCCCTTTTTTTCTTTCTAACGGATATGAAAAATTACCGTTCAAGGTTCAAGTAATTTGTAAAAAAGAAAACCGACGCGATTCGACCTCCGTTTTTTTATTTATTATTAAGGGCTAAATAGTTTTAAATGTGAATGGAAATTAAATATACGAGGAAGAAATTGAAATTATTATCACGAGGTTTAATGCACTATGGCTAATTGCGCGTCAGCGTAATTTGCGATTCCATGTGATTAGCCTAAATGAAGATCGTTCGCTGAATAAATTGTTTTTCTCCGTTAGCGTTCACATCGGAAACTTTTACCCTCGTGTTCCGTCCGCTCCCCGTGATAATTAAACTAATCCATAGTACAGCGAAATTTCATTAGCAGAGCAGCCAATTATCTTGGTGATGGAATGGAAGAGAGCGATGCAAGTGAGCGAAACCCTCGGTGCATTTGTTCCCAGCAAAATTCATGTTAATTTCCGCTGTACTTGGTCACTGTGAAAGAAAAATGAAGAAAGGGAACTTTAGTCATGATTAGAGAAGAGGAATTGTGGAGCGGAAATGGGTCAAGAAGATTCAGGTTAAAAGTGGGTCTAAATGATGAATGTAAAAAAATTTCCAAGCCGTCCTTTTATTTGACAATTAATCTTCCGGAAAATCACATCAAACTGTGGCGAATCATCGATGGCGCTGTGAATGAAAACTTTCAATCATTTACACTCTGCGTCGATGTATACGGAAGACACTATCAATTAATTCAAATTTCATAGAACGAAACATCGATCTATTATTTTTCACAGAAATCGAACTTGGGAAAACAGATAACTTGGGCAGCAGCCACTATTTTTCCGCGTTAGATTCGAGACGCGTGATCCATCAGCATCAATGAACTGCAGCAAACTTCAATCTCTTTAGCTCCAAGTTTTCTGCAGCAAACTCACGAATTTTTTGGACGAAGAAAGTGAGATACGATCGTGGCAGATATCAAAGACGCTCACAACCAAAGGCGGTTCGTTGTATTATCAGCGAATCTTCGACAAAGTGCGTTGTCCGATAGCATCCGAGTTCACGTCTTTGGGAATAAACGATGAATTCAGGAAGACAAATTGCGACAAAACTTTTGTTAGTTTCCGCGGTTTCGGTTGGAGGGATTCAAATCTTTTGCAAGATAATGATATGAGCAACCGCGTGTAAATGGGAACACACGTCTGGTTCAGGTTGTAACCGATGGTTACTCTCCATCAAGCTTTCCGGAGACTTCTGCGAGGTCGACAGTTTCAGGCATCTTTATGGATGGGCGTGGGACCGTCCAGAATGGTCGTGGATCGAATGCAAATTGAGCATGTAACTACGGAAGGTTTGCTGCGAAGTCACGATTCGTTGCTATACGGCGGAGACGACAGACGGGCCAACGTCGTGGCAAATCTCGCGTTGTGGCCTCCCGCAAAAAGCCGATTGTGTTGTGTGAGATCTGCATACTCACTGTCTTGATACAACTCCCTTTTCTGATGTCTGCTGGCTTGTCGCTCTTGTGTCGAGAAATCGAGTCACGCGATGGGCACGTGACGCAGCTATTGCGATCCTAGGCAAACCTCTATACTGCGACGATACAATCTCCTTGGTGCAGCTCCGCAAAGCAACTTTCCTCAGACTCAAACTTTGTTTCCCGCGTATATGATTAAACTTTCCCCATTATTCGACGCATATCTTCTTCTCCTCGTGTGTTGTGGTGGAAGATGTCGATTGCATAAAGTTATTGCGACGCCATTGGTGTTCGGTTTCGCCAGCCGGCTCTTTAATTCCTCTGCCTCAATTGTTTCGCGTTTTTCGATAATTATAGCTGGCGAAGAAACTTTCGTCGCAATTCCATCGAATCGCTTGATTGCGTTTCTGTTCTACAATATAGCGTCGCCTCAAAGTTTTTAAAGAATATTTTTAGACATGCGATCAATGGTAACAAGAACTCGCGACGATCGCTCGAACGAAAGAAAACAAAAATTTGAGTTGAATAGTGTTCGAGCGTGGTGAGCCCGTGTCTTTCTCGTAGTCGACATAGAAATAAATTTAATTCTCTATGAAACCGAGAGGCGTTCGTGGATAACCAATAGGACGATCGAGGGAGAAGTGGAAATCGATAGAGATACAAAAAGATAGAAGAGTTAGGCAGGAAAACGGATGTGGTAGCGATGAAAGCTTTTACGTATGTCTGATGGAGAGCAAGAGCTTTACATCGACGAGTTTAATAAACGCTATAATACGAGTCTGCTCATTTTTAGGGGTGGGAGAAAGAGTTTTGTGGGAGACGGGCTTTCCTCGCGTTTGGGAATCCTCGATATACACATCACTACTTTTGCTCGAGTCCCGCAGAGCTCCTTATATCGGCGAGAAAACGAAAGAGCCGGATATATCCGTGAGAAACGACAGTAACGCGGGGATTGCTGGGACAGAGGCGAGAAGGAAGACGTGTCTGAGAGGAGACGAGAGAGCGATAGAAGCATCGGATGGTTGGGAGCCTATATAGAGAAAGTGGCACGTGACGCGAATGGATTCAGCACGTTCCTAGGTTAGGGGAGTTTTGTCTTTTTTCATCGTTTTTCTCCTCCTCTCTCCTCCTCCCTCTTTTTCTGCAGCTCTCCATCTTCACATTTCTCATACAAACCTCTTCGTCGCTTGCGGGGTGCAAGCTTTGGGGGTGAGTGCATACAACTTCAAAAGCTTCTTGGCATACGTATCTGCTGAAGGATGGGACGCACGGACTTATCCGTTAACAGTGTTATTGATATTTTTTACTTTTTCACGAATCCCACCTATTTATTTCGAAAGTTTGTTGTGATCCTTTCGCCCACATAAACAATAATCTCGTCAAGCTACAATCAACGGAACCCACGACGTTCAGTCGTGTCGATAATTATAACTCAGTGACGAACTGCGGAAATCACGAAATTTCTATGTCACACTGTGAATTCCAAGTCGAAACTAATTACGGACACTGTTCTTCAGCTCGCTCGATATCGAGGTCCTTTCCGTGAGAAGACATTCCTCCAGTCGGCCGAAAGAACAAAGATATTCGGAGCGATAGCTAGCATGCGCTTTGCTCTTCACACAGATGAGCTCCATCCGGCCCACGTTCCTTCTTTCCACTGCAATTTCCGACTGACCCGGATCTCTTGGCATATTCTTCGGAAGCTCAGGCCGGCAAGCTGCCCGCATAGCTCCCCATTTCAAGTTCGTACAGTCGCGAAGGAAGATGATAAGTTTAGGGAAAAATTGGGGAATGACCCGTTGTTGCTGCTCCGATGGAGCGCCCGGCAACTTCCGGATGTGCTCTAAATGCACGCATGGTTTGATGGACCCAAAACTTCTTCAGGAATACTCCAGCTTGAGAATTCTTCTCACACTTTATCGAGCATTCCACGTCCTCCATCTTTTCCTGCTGGAAACAGCCTTTTCAGTTCGTTCGGAAGGAATTCCTATCGTTTTGGAAATCTGAAAGCGATTTTCGTTATTACTCGCACAGGCCGGCAAGAGGAAAAGCTCGGTAAGTGGTAGAAAGCCAAGTGGTGGTGCGATGTACGAATAAGGTCGACCGGGTTCCTGCGGGCCAAGAACTCTTCACACGTATCCTATTTCTTCCTGCATCTATTTGAACCCTCGGCGACTACAATTCTGTCTTGGGGAGTCCCGAGTCTGTGGGAGGAAATACGGGTCTCGACTCCTTGCCCGAGGGTTATCGGTCGTACACCCACCCATTACGCTTTACTCCCGTGCAAAATCGGCCAACTGCTGGGCGTGATGATTGTTCGAGGCATCCACTGCGGAATAC
Organism: Campopleginae sp. 14b; assembly: GCA_030522525.1. Taxonomy (NCBI): domain Eukaryota; kingdom Metazoa; phylum Arthropoda; class Insecta; order Hymenoptera; family Ichneumonidae; species Campopleginae sp. 14b. The sequence goes on from JAPYYS010000203.1 coordinate 240,439, forward strand.
ACGCCGAGTTTATTTTCCAAGCTACACGAAATTGCCCTCATGTTGGTGACGATAAGGGATACTGATAGAACCTCACGGGGATGAAAGGAGGGGATAGCAAGAAACTGCAGACAAGCAACCCCTCGCAATAATATATAAGTTCTTGCTGCTTGTGTTCTCTCGCTCAACGCTTCGGTATACGTGCGCCGTATCTACAGCAAAACATTCAGATCGTTGCTTATCTGTCGAAATGGATAAGCGTTCGGCTCGGGGTACTTAAGTAAATGGTGCAATGGGTGATTCGCGCTAAAAGAACCCCAGAGGGCATCCGAGTAGGACACTTACTTGCCTTTTGCGTAGCCATTCGGTCCAAAAGTTTCCCCACGTACCTCAATCAATCGCTCCCTCGAGAGAAAAAAATCTCTTGTCCACTACACAGTTCGTACGCTACCGAAAAATCCTCCGCTCTCTTTCCGCTTTGTCACATTAAGCTCCCGCATCATTCAATATCCAGCATCATCGTTCCGGCCCTCCAGGACCAAGTGCATCGCCGATGCTGTTCCTGACACGAAGTTGCATTATTCAAAAACTCATTGCCCCCGAAATCTTGCTCGATAAATTAACGAACGTTTCACATGCACGATGCTCGACGAAAATGGACAGAAAGGAAGGAGTCCGGGAAGAGTGAAGATTCTCGCTCGTATTACACAAGATTCGTGGCGTCTCTTAAAGCATCCGACGGAGTGCAGCTTTGAGCGACGTAAAAAAAAAAAAAAAAACTGGCCTTTCAAGGATCTGGAGCGTGGAATAGCCAAAGAGGGTAGAAGCGAAACGTTCCAATCGATAGCAAATGCACGTACTATTTCTTGGAACGGTAACAACGGATCGTGACCGTTGAGTCGTTCCAGATTTCATCTTTTTATATGTGTTTTGCGAACCTACGTGAGGCTCCAGTGGCTCGAGTCCACACGTTCTTGTAATACCTTCAGCGGCTCCAAATTCCCTCACCTCCGAATATCGATGTCGTGCATTTTCCAAAGTATAAATGATACTGCGCACTTCCGGCGCGTTCGTCCCGAGACGCCTATGACATAATTCCCTCCGGATATTGAAATTTTTGTTTCAATGGAATCACACGTGTGTTTCTTCGCAACAAACGTGCTGAATCGGCCGCTAAATGAAAACTCAATTTCTTCCAAAACGGGGAACAGTTGTTGCTGTGGAAATAAATGCAAATAGGTAAAGGATTGTCCATAGTGAACAGAGGAAAGGAGATTCAGTTTGCTCGACAAAATATTTTCATGTATATTTCGATAAACATCCGAAATCTCTCGATTCCACATCGTCGCTGGTGAAATCCATCGTGTCCAGGCTGAGAGATACATGGGCAATTTAATCGGTCCATTGGGTCGAGATCTGAGCTCCGAAAACTGCCAGCTATCAACGTTAATGTGGCTTGATAACCTAAGCTTCCGGGTTCTGAATAAATTCGCCAAGGAGAGGGGCAATCAAAGCCCAATAATTCGGTCGATCTCTGCTGGGGCGGCGTAAACATTGACGATAAAGTTCTGTCACTTTCATTGGATCTTTTTTTCCTGACCACTGAGAACTTCTCCCACCGATAATTACTCAATTCATGACTTTAATGTGTCAATTATGGAGAAACGAAAAAAAAAAACTGATCCGGTCGATGGAATAGGAATAAACAGCAGGGGACGAGTTCGAGGCGATTAAAAGTACTGGGGGAACGAGTACAGCGATTAAAATGTCAAAGTACAAACTGAAATTTATCTCGCGGCCGAGGCTCTTGAGCCTTACTGCCAAGGGGAGATTTTCATGATGCTGAGAGAAGAGTAACGTAGAAGAGAAAAACAAAAAGAAATGGCCAAAGAGCCAGACGGCAATGAGAGAAAAGAAAAACGAGCTAAAAGAAGCTGCAAAAACAGGGAACGTACGAGTACCCATTCTTAATGGCGCTACCACCTCCCAGTAATACCCATCCGCTCATTAATCCAGTTCCTGCCAATAAGGGAAAATGAATCAGCCACACCGGGAGTCCCATGGAAGAACATATTACTCCGAGACGAATGTATCTCAGAAAAAATCTCCCGAATTTTTTATTCTTGTTCTCTAACGTCCGAAGAACTTTCGTATCTTTTATCGATGATCCCATGGATTGAGGCTGCCGGAATTGTTTGATTTGGAAAAAAATCCGGAATTCCGTAGAATTTCCCATTTGCGGCGAGAATGAATCTCGTAAATGAATAACCGATGTTTATATTCTTGGGACAAATCAACTACAGAATGGGTATTAATTGTGAGAATTTTTATTTTCCCATGGTATCGATCGTGGAAAATTGTACTGTGCAAAAAATCTCACGGATTTCATTCTTGGTTTTTCTGAATACTTGGAAATTGTAGCTCTACCTAGTCGCTTGGAACTACAAAGCTGATTCCATATGTGATGAAAAATTGCAATGCATTGTTATCGAGATCGAGCGACAAATTTGTCCATCGCTGTTGGTTCCGGTGAATTTCAATGCTTTGATGGTTGTCATATAATATATTCATAGATATACATAGAATTTGGAATTAGCAAAAACCGCGGCAGCGGATGGTTGCATATGGAGGCACATGCGCATGTAAAATCTATTCGAAAGATTTGAAGCGTATCGCGCTTCCTACGCAACTCCCGTGACAATGCCTGTGTCGACCGAGGGTTTGATTAATTGTTGAATGTCAAACTGAGCCGTATTTTCCCGTCATTAGCCAGCCTGAGCTTTGCTTGAGGCCAACGATTGAAAGATTGCCCCCTCCTCCTTGTCATAAGCCAACGGTCAGTACGTACAAAGCAACGAAAAATAGTTCGAAGGGATTATTCGAACCACGTGACATAATAGGAAGAGATTTTGTTATGTAATTATTATTTTTTATATCGAATTATTTGGTGAAATTGAAAACGATGATGGGTCGTATCACTCATCCCTTGGATTAGGCTGAGCTAATGATAAATCTCCTCGAACATTTTTTTATGAGTGAAATGGGAAGCGAGAGAAATTGACGTTGAATTTTGTACGGGACGTGGTGGTTGATCGTGGCTTAGTATGCCTTCCAAGCCATAGTCGGATCTTTCATAATCTAATAAGAGCGGAAGGATGAAGGACGGAAGAAGTGGTCCAACGAATTTGCCTCAAGACATACGCCAAGATCGTTTCAAACTTTGATGGATTACATATACCTTAGCTCCTACGTCGGTTAGCAAACTTTCGTCAAAAGCTTAGTATCAAGTTGAACGCGGCGAATAGTTACCTGGCCCTTTGTATAAATATCTCTAGTAAACAAAGATGCCTCAATTATAAAAGGTCCTGAAACATTCAAGTTCTACGTACACGAGGAATTTTGGGCTGTCGAATCTTTCATAACTTGCCTATAATGATTTTTGACATTTCGTCGGTATTGCGCACCGAGCAAAAAATTGTTGGATCAGATATCCTATTTCCACGATGCTGAAGTTCGCAACGTCGGGGAGCAACGAAAAATCTTCATTTTTGTTGACGATTTATTTAATTTTTTAAATAATCAACATTTTTCGAGCCAATATTTTTTCTGGGAACAAAAACCGATCGTTTTATTATCACAATTAAATTCTACATCAAAGTAATGGGCCTTGGCTAAGAAAAAACTAATTTCGTTGGGTTCCAACGATGCAAACTTGAACGTTATCCCATTTCCAGGAACCAATAGAATTATGCAATAATAACATTCACGGAGAAATTAATGTCCAAATTACAAATTTTTGCGACGGTAAAATCATTTTTTTCTGGACCTTCGAAACTTTATTTCATTTTCATGCCAACTCGCCGCCACTACACAGTGAAAATTGTTCAAAATCCAACGTCGTCCACCGACTCAATTCTGTAACAGTATTTTTTCTACTCCAATTCCCTTCATGCACTTTCATAGTTACTAAAAGTCTCGCGATTGAACGAACGCAATCTCCCAACGACATCTCTTGCTGCTGAATCGATAGTTTTTTTTTTCCAAGCATCTGTTAGTACGCATGAGTAAATGAAAACCTATGAACATCGAACGCATTCAATTTTTCTCTTTTCAAAAAGTATAGAGGTAACACTTCTTCCCAAATTTCGAAGATTCAATAGATGGCACCAAATTCACCGATTTATCTTTTTATCAATCGTCAAAAAAACGTTTTTGAGATGAAAATTTGTTAACTTTATGGTTTTGTTATTTTTGTTATCGCCCATCGGTCCACTGGAGATTTTTCCTTCCAGATATAGAAGCTTTACAGGTGATAATGGGATCGAAGGGTTTTTATCGTTGCTCGATTATTAATATGGGTCTGAATATCATCTATCGCGAGAAATACACACTGCTGCTCAGTTCGCACAAAATGCATTCAACGGTATCACATTCGTACGGATAAAAGAAAAGGTAGCGTTGCTCGCGCGTTCATGAAATTTGGTACGGCAGTCCAGAGACACTTTGAAAATAATAAGCCTTGCAAGAGTGCTGCTTCGATATTGGACACTCGTTTGATTCACCGCGCAAACTTTAGCACCCATTGGATGAAAATGCAGCGTCGAAAATGGAGAATAACTGACCGAAGAGTGAAAAAAAGAAAATTAATGAAAATTTATTATTCCGTATAATATTGTTTCTCTTCGACGAAGGGGAAAAAATTTGCTACCTATGTAATCCCTCTACATTCGGACGCTTTTTTTGAGAATCGCTATACAATAAAAGTCTCGGTTGGGAGCAGGGACTGTGCTGCGGAGGAGACGAATGGGACGGATCTCTCTCTACGTCAGCAGCCTCCGGATCGATGTAAGCCAAAGGCAAACATGTTGTAATGAGAGAACGAACGAGATAGAAAGAATAAATTCATTCGGGTGCCGAGAGAAGTTAAAATGAAAAAAAAAAGCACAGGAGACTGGACTACGCAAACAAATGTTATGTTATAACTTTCTTCCAGTTCGTTAATGACGCTGTTTCTCCACTATAATCATTTTAAACATCGTGAATCTCATTTTTTTAATCCATATCAGCCCGAACTATGAGCCTGAAGTTTGCATCGACGCGATGCCACGAAATGAAGAGAAAAAAAATGGTTCGTCACTTTTCTACTTGACAAATCCATTCGTGAGGTCAAAAAACAGCAAGAGGCAAATTAGGGAAAAAAAAAATAGAGAAAAATGTGAGGAATCATTTTTTTATTACTTCGTGGCATTTCGTCGATGCTGACTTCAGGCTCATTTTCCCGAATGAGTGAAATGTTCCTCTTGTATATCCAAAAAATTCTTTGACCGGTTTTCTCATCCAATTATCTAGCCCTGCTCGAGGTATTTTCTGAAACGTATTTTTGTGTAGAATTTTGTGAAACGAAATGCGATTGTTTGCTTTCAATTTGGAGTTTCTCTCATAGGGAAAGTTCTCATTAAAAAACTGCTTCGATATCACGTTTCCGGATATTTTTTCCCCCACCGTAAACCGCTTGAAACTTTTGGAGCGAACATGCTTCACTGTATAGCGAATTTTCAGAGAAATCAGCCATATAATGCAGCATCCCGTGCGTACAAACACGAATAAATTGAAAGTCCGAACCCTGGTCGATTTCCAAAGCATGATTGAAAATACCGAAGCTCGGTTAGAAATGTCGATGAATCCTATACACCACTAGTGATTAAGGGGGAACAAGCATGAGGGTATGGTTATACAAATCCACAGCCAACGCCCCCGATATTATGTAACGAATCGTAGAGGATCGCCTCGAGTCCAGTCACGAGGTATACATTGTAAGTCAATTTCAAATAGACACATCCGACAGGAATCTTGGAACGGTCAATCAGCTCTGCTATTCAGAATGACGACAGACAAAGGGGGAGAGAGAGCGAGAGGAAGAGAGAGCTATAAAAATAACACCAAAGGAGCACTAGAGAACAAAAATCAATCCAAAATGTTGGGGTTTAGAGGGGGAGGGCTGGTTGCTCAATAAAGTTTGATTGTTGATTGCGTTGGAGCTCATATAAAGAAAATTCCCGAGCAATGCTGACCCTGTTGGAAGGTTTTTTTTTCATACGAAATTCCTCGTGCATTTTGATGAAATTCTTGTCGACATGGTATTCAAAATAGTATGTCCGGTGTTTTGGAAATCGATCGAAAAATAACTGGAGAAATAAGCACAAAATAGTAACATACAAGCGCGGTACACGAGCCTTCCGAATTCTGAATTACCAGAGAGCCGGAAGTGCGGACTTGACGAGGGATCACGTATCACGAGAGGCAAAGAGAATATTTCGGGTGTTTCGAGAGTTGCGTTCCAAAATCAAGTTATGAGAGAAATTCCACATTGTACACGGCTTCATAAGAAAATGTTTGCTGCTCGATTACTGCAATGGTGATTGATTGAAAAAGCTCTAGTCGCATTATCCTTTTGTAAGTAAAAAAAAAACCATGCGATATTTTCCATAAACTTGGAGTCGTTTACAATTTAACCGATTCCGGAGCACCCAGTATACTGCCAGTCGATGTACTGGCAGTTTCGATAAGCCCTGGCAAATTTGCAACGTGTGAACGCATACACCACGATATTTCATATTTCTGAGTCCTCCCTCGCTTCCTCTCCAACTCCCACCTTCTCACGTGAATATAGAATTTCCCATTGAAACGTTATCGGGCGAGCAACATACCGCAAATTCAAATTACATTTGAGGTGAAATTGGCGTGCATCAAGCACTTCTACGCCCTGCATTACTACACCTATAACGAACTGTATGACGTCATAAGTTGAATCATGTCGAGATGAGAGAAATCAGCCTGTTGATGATCACTCCCGGCAATCCCGTTTCATTCGCTCGCTTAGATTTCGATTTAGCATATGGTCTTGAAAGCATCTATGGCATACATTCTCCATCACAAATTTCCATATTCTGATTTTCGTCACGTAATTGACGAAACGGGAAATATCAGGTTTTCTGTTAACAGCAAGAGTATACATTACACCGGTGTATTCGATATAATGAATTTGCGGAGTGTGAGCGAGTGCTGATGGGAATCCGATACCGCCGAACCAAAGTCTGTTTTCTCGAACGTCGAAATGTTTTCTTTCGTATACAACCAGCACGTCCGAGCGTCCGACGCAATTCACACTCCGAGGCTATAGTTATTGATGGAAAAAGTACCAAACAGATCGAATAAGCCCGAAGTTTGCATCGATGTAATGCCACGAAATGGAAAAAAAAAAGATTCGTCACTTATTTTTTGATTTTTTTTTCATAACTTGCCTCTTGCCTTTTATGGACCTCACGAATAGATTCGTGAAACAAAGGAGCGACGAATAATGTTTTTTTTTTTTTCCATTTCGTGGCATTGCGTCGATGCAAGTTTCAAGCTCATCATGTTGAAATATATATTCGTCCCTTAGTCAATGTGTAATTTATGGTCGTACGGATTTACTCGAAGAGCCTGAATTCGGAAAATTATCGAATGATCCTCCCACACTCGACCGTCTTGTAAAGAGTGAAGTCAAGTATGGCTAATACATCGAGAAGAGAAAGTCTCATCGTGTAGACAGATGTAGAGGAGCTTCGAGTGGGCTCCGGCCAATCGAGATGTAATCGACCTTAATGGGAAGACTTGAGAGGAAAATATTATTTTCCTCCAGAGAGCAAACGTGTGTCCGTTCGGAGTGAGGTCTTGATTGCCTTCTCGTGCTCGTTCCGTGAAAGACAACAGCTATGAGTTTATTTATCTATCGAGACTTCCGGAGGACATTTGTCGCTTCAAAAGTGATCAATGTGGGGGGGCTAAAAAGATTTTAAGGGAGCTGCGCCACTGCTTTTTTGTTTTTGCATTTTAAAACAATCAAAGGCTTCGGTAATTGCTCCTATGTCCATTATTTCATTTTAATTCTCACTCGCTCTTTTTCCAAGGAAAAAGCCATCTGAACGCTCACATTCAATTATGCAGCAAAACGATGAAAGGCTGCAATCTCCACACGGCAGTTCATTGATTATAATCATGGAAATTATACCCCGCTAGACGATATTCAGCGCGCGACAATGGAAGCTCGTTAAACAATTGAATTTTTTCTACCGATTCTTTTATTGATTGGGAAGGTTAATGAATTTCGATGGTTTCACGCGTGTGCTAATTACATTTCCAACTCATTTCAATGAATTTTTTATTTTCCGAACTAGTACACAAATTTTCAAACTTCCGGTACGTTAGTCCTCGTTAAATGTGCGCATAATGAGCCTTCGTCACTGATTTTTCGAGGTCATGCTGGGACGTATATCAAGAACAATGGGAGAGCCCTCAAATCTGTCCGGAGCAAAACGTATTTATCTCAAGCCCGGTAACTTTTTATTTATTTTTCATCTCTATCCGTGTATCATTATTTTTTCAACTGCTCGCAACGATTCGAATAGAATTGGAGACAAGTGCGGTGAGCCGTATAGGCGCGGACGAATCCGCCGTCGAGAATGAAAGACAATTTCACTGTGGGAGCGCATGTGGGCGTATATTTTTATGCAGAAAAATATATAAAGCTGAAATGATACATCGCGCAAATATACATGGAGTTTGTTGGTCGAGGTTGCTGATGATTCTTCGCTTTTTGCCCAACGATGTGTCAACAGAAGAGAAAAAGAAAGAGGTCGGTTGACAGAGAAAAAGATACAGAGAACGAGAGATAGAACATGAGCTTTTTTCCTACCCTTTTTGAAAATGGCTGCCGAATCGTGTCGAATAAAGTCAACAGACGAGTAAACCATGTATACCCCTGGAATTCGAATTGAAAAGTTTCGAGTATTTGACATCGTTAGGTACTGGCCCCTTTCTGCCCCTCTCCGCGAGCCATTGCGACAAAAGAACGTTTGGAATTTCGTGGGTACTCAGAACGGAGTTGTGCGAACGAGGGTTAAAATACACGGGTTGCTGTCGGTTAGGGAAACAAAAAGGAGGACACGACGTATGTTTACGAGACCTGAAAGCACGATTGCATGACCTGGTTTGAACAACGGATGTAACAGCGAAACGGTTGAGAGAAAAGGTAGAAGCAGAGAAACGAAACGCGCGATTGGTAAGCAAAAATTGGAAATTTCAACGATGTTGCTCTCGCTCGTAGGTTACCTTTGTTTCGCAAGAAGCAAAGAAAAAATACACTCTGTTCTTTGTATAATCCGACCTACGCTCATACATACATTATAATAACATTTCAAACTCCTGCTTCGAAACGGTTTGGAAATTCAAATTTCCGATAAATATTCCATTTAGAACCGAGTTGCAAACCGTTGGTGTATTACGATTAAAAACCATCCTAGCTCCCGTTCACGTCGCATCATCTTCGAGGACCAAATAATAATAAAAAATTAATAGTGAATAGAAAATTGATGGCCTCATTTTACGTCCGCTCCCCTTCTTCAATATATTCGACGATATTTTTTACCACGCTAACGATTATATATTCTTTTAGCGACAATGCTAATGTCTTTGTTATTTCGAACATCATACTCGCTTTACATTTTTAACGCTGCCAGTCTCTTTCGTTCGCTGTCAAACGATAAAGCCCCCTATTGTGTCTCGTGTATGCCAAGGTAATTCAGTGGAAAACTCGTAACAATGTTAAGAACCTCAAGACGTCGGGAATGACGTTATTAGCTAATAGTAACTCGAGCGAGTAATGACAGGAAGAAAAAAATTCATTCAATCAGTACGTGAGTATCAGGCACGTACAAGATATATTGATGTCAAGAGGCTATATGAGGGCAAACAAATTGATTTGACATCGACAGATGCTTCTCGATTGAGCGGATCGCGTGTCATCAAGAGAGAAACGTGGGAGAAGAGACGACGTTGTTCGGAAATGAGATTGTCTCGTAGTCTGGAAAACGGGAGAGGTAGAGCAAAAAAATACTTGGCCGGAGCTCTATTCGAGAAACGCAGAAAGTTTCAGTCAGATCGCTCTCGGCCATCGAGAGCTGTATTGAGTCGATTCTTTCACTGATGCTCTCATTAACCGATCTCATCCACATTTCCAAGATTATTGGTTATCGATATCTCGTGCTGGGAGCGGTTCTGCGCCTCGTTGTGAGACAAAGCACTTGAAACGAGCGCGGGAGGCTGAAACAGAAGAAAAAAAAAACGATAAAAGAGAAAATGCAGAGAAACGGTATAGAGAGCTTCATCGTTGCCCAGAAACGATAGGGACATGCGGGCTTGATGGAAGCACCATTTTTCCTAGGGGGAAATAATCTTTTTTGTCTCCCATGCAAATGAGATGTTGAGCTCCACGTGATAGTTAAGCAAAAGCATATTCATCTAATCGTTGTATATGATGTTCCTCGGTATTTCATTTCGTATGATATTTGACAGACAGCGCTCATTTGCCTACTCCTAAGAACTTTTGCTCGAGGAATCCCTTTACTGGGTTTCGTGCCGGGACACCATGAAAGGACAAAAACTGTATAGCAGAGAAAAAAATGTGGCCAGGATATTCCACCGGTTCTGTTCGACAGCACCGGAAAAAGTTTCATTACGTGTGAAATCGGGTGAAAAAAAGTGAAGCATGCAAAGAAAACCAAAGAAAACCAGGGAGAAGCGTGGCATGCAGTTCGTGCAAGAATGAGAGAAAATTGGAAAAGGTGTTTCACGAGAACGTTTGATCCCACCTCCGGCTAAACGCCCGTCGATCTCCGCGTTCATGCTTTACTCTTCCATTACCTGCATTTTTCCCTTCAAACGTACGCCGTTTTTTACCCTTTTTTTCAACCCGAAACATCAATCAGACTTTTTTATCTCATAACTTCGGTGTTACAGTAAATTTGACACTAACGACGATCTAGTTGGTGGAAAGAATTCTCTTAGAGCGGAAATGATCCGATGTGTAAACAAACGGCCTGCTGTTTCAATCAAATTGCCACTATTGTGCCAGGGGCATAAGAGTTTTGGCGCTGCTACCCGAGTCCAGGATTTCCAGAACCTTCATAGATTCTATATGATGGTTTTTCAGCGGGGCCAGTAGCTCAGCGCTGCGCTTGTGAGGGAAAGGCTTGACGCTAAAGTCTATTTAGCGAAGCCTGTATACCGAACCTGCTTCTGCGCCGATACCATTGTTGCTCCACGTATATTACCTATTGTGCTTGATACAGGAACAGCTTGTGTTCGACGGCGAAAGCGGTCTGGAGACTCAATTCAATTTAAACTCAAAGGCATGCGCAAAAGCGCACTCGTTTTTTTTAGCAGACTGAGTTACACGATAGGAAGCTTGCTCGAGATCGAAAAAAGTTGTAATAAATTCAGAATGATTCACATGTGATGCAGAAAAGGCAAATGTTGGCCGTATCGATTTGGCCCGGGGCTATATAAACAGTGAGTCGTCTACAGAGTGCCCTAGCCAACCATAGCAATAGCGGAGTTCCGCTTCCTGCGAGTTAAACTCTCGGGAACAACATACGTCCATGCAGCATCAACGATGCGCAGTCAATAAAATATGGCTGATACTTTCTGAATGCAGAGGTGCTCGTGGTCGCAGCGCCAATCGCCTGGGACAACATTTTTTATACCTCGTTCCGTTTGTTCATGCGGCTGAAGGGGCATCATGGCGTTTTCGCTCCGCCATTCCGTCATCATTCCTTCTCGATATTAATGTTCCCTCTTTCGTCCATTCGTGGGTTCATTGTGCTTTTCATGCAATCATACACAGGCTCGCAATCAAAAAGAGAATTTCGACAAAAATTACGGGCGTGGGAGGAAAAGTTACGCGCGAATAGGTATCGGAATTTAAAGATGCGAATCACTCGTATATTTTGTTGTAAATGTTGAAAAGCGACGATTCCCGGAAGCCCAACTTATATACTGGGCGAATCATTTTCTGGAATTGGAGGATTAGGCTGAGAGGTGGAACTGTCATAATGATAAAAAATCTACTTCGTTAAATCGTCAAGCGTCTCTCAAAAACCGGAGCGAGACGAGCTGCAAAAAAAAAAGGAAAAAAAAGTACGATGAATTAATTTTACAAAAATGTCCCGAAGATTGGGCCGTTGCAAATTTTCCGTTTATCCGTTGCATGATGGTTTCTCGATCTATTCGTTATTCATATTTATCTGAGGTACTGAGACTTGCTGTGTGATACAAAATTAGTTTTTGCATCGAACTTGGCATAAAATCTTTGTAAAAATGAATCACCCCCTCGATCGGTGTGTTGCAGTTGCGAGGCTGTGATATACGGGATATAAATAATTTTTCTGCATATGAAAATAGGAATTCAGATATGGAAGATTGGTGTCGACCCTTCACATTTTTGTCCATGCGGCCTCGATTGGAATCGCGAGCTCGTGATGTATCCTTTAATCCACCTTCCAGTGCCACCCTCCGATTTTCCGGAAAGTGCTCTCGTGAGTGCATCGACTATATAAGCTACAGATTTCCCACAAAGCTTTCAGAGATGCATGCGCTTTACCACTCACAACAATCCGGACTGCACATCGAAGAGGAAGATTTTCAAGTTGAGAGTCTGAACCCTGTGATTTTCGTTTTTCAAAATTCGAAATAAAATATATTCTGTGCTCAAAGAAAAACGGCGAAAGTCGTAGAGATATGTGCCGCTCTTCGAGGCCCGTGATTGCTGGTGACTAGAAAACGGAAGCTCCAGATTCGGTTCCCCGGAATTTGAGATTCGTTCACTCCGAGAGCCTCGGGTTCGGATTTGTGTTTAGGCTTTTGTGACACTTTACGTGTTTATGAGCTTGTTATGAAGACGAGGATTCCGGGATAATCCCCTTCACGGCCACATTCATTATCACGAAGCGGCACGACAAAGGATAATTAAAAATCTGTGCACCAGCACATGAAATAGAATCGCAGAGATAGCAGAGTGTTAGATGGGAGTAGAAAAGTTCTCTTCAAAATGCGAACACCTAAAGCAAAAGAAAAACTTATACACAGATTCTTTAACCATGACATACAACCGTGAACGAACGTGCATTCTGAAAAATGTCTGTTCGAAACAAAAAAAAACCAGAGACGTTATAAAATTAGCAATACGGAAACGTTGCAACAATTTGGTCGTGAAAACTTTCGCCTCTGCTATTTTTTCATCCAATTTTGTTTTCACTTTGTTTTTTATCCGTTTGTCAGACTTGTAAGATGATTTCCCTCCATCTCGTCATATTTTTTATGAGCCTTAAATCTCTAGAGAAAATATAAAAATAGTACAATCATAAGCGTATCGTAAAGCATAACACGAGGAAAAGCAGGACACGATGAAGCACCAAGAGCAGGCCAGCTCTCAAGATACTCATTCGATCGTGTTATCCGGAAAAATAATAACAACGAAGAATCTCTGGCGCAGTTAGAAGTGCACTCCGAGTGCACGTGACAGCTCTTCATTAAACGGAACAGAGAATAATGTAATTACCGAAGCGATATCACGAGATGAAACTGCAATCTCACTCAGTGGAAAGTCCTCGAGCAGAGAGATGAAGCGTTGCCGGTGATAACATAGAAGCGATTTATTTTTTACGGCTATTCCCTTCAAATTTTATCGCTGACGAGATTTTTCTCGTTTGTTTTTCCCATATTTCTTTTTCCTATTCTATTCTCTATCGTAATCTTGTTTCTCATTCCATCATCCTTTCCTCTTTTGTTTCTAGGGAATGTGTGCATTGACCGTTTTGTATTTATATATCCGGTTTAGCCTCCACCCCTGGAATGCTTCTTTGAGTCTCCGCTGCTCTTATTTCGCTCTCTATTTCTTGCTTCCCCTACCTGCATAATCTTTACATTCCACTGCTCTTTCTCACACTAAAATCTCAACACACATTGTCTCGAATTTCTGAAGAATACAGTGCACAGTCCCATTCTTTTCTCTTGGCTCCTCCCTTTGTTACAAAATGGCAATTAAACGGGGTTCGTTCATTCAGCTCGCTTCCCCGAGTCTCTATTTCAAGTCACATTCTGTAAATACAACATTGTCAAGAATTTTCTACCTCAAACCGAAACGAGACAACTCGAACTTGAAAGAATAACTCTTCAACAGTAGAATTTAAACGACATAGAGTTGAGGGCATACGCAGACATAACAATTATACATTAAATGATAATTAAGTACAAAGTCGAGGTCAGATAAATATTCGTCCAATAAACGTTGCGGAAGTTTGCTGTAGCAGGATGATCGGAATCCCTTTCAGTATCGCCTTTTCTATTTACATATGATATAAAGTAACAAAGTAAATGGACTGAATTATATGAGCCTGAAGTTTGCATCGACGCAATGCCACCGAATGAAGAAAAAAAAAATGGTTCGTCTCTTTTTCACTTTGAAAATCCATTCGTGAGGTCAAGACACGGCAAGAGGCGGATTGAGAAAAAAAAAATCGAAAAAGAGTGAGGAATCATTTTCACTCATTTCATTATCAATGAATTATTTTATAGTGGAAATTGGATCGATTTATATATGTGGATTATTCGCGTGACAGACTTCAGGTGAAGACTTTTTCGACGACTGGTTCATGAATTGCCTCCCAGTGTGTTGTATAAATAATACACAAATCAATTGAAGGCGTAGGGTCTCTAAAGAAGTCTACTACCTTTTTGGAGGCTCGCAGAGTACCGGGCTATCTCTCGTGGAGCTATCTGCCCTTGAGATCTTTAATTTCCGGAATTTCGACCTAAGTTTCCTCCATAAATTTATGGAATGGTACACAGTGAAATATTAACGAAAAAAAATGTGATTTAGTCAACAATTTAGAGGAGGGGCTACTACGTTTTTATTAAAATGAGGAAATATTATAATTCTAAGAGCAATACTGAAAGTTCGAGCTGGAACATAGAACGATACAGTTTGTCCCTTGTGTACGAGTATGTGTGTGCGTGTGTGTTCGACAAACACCTTATCTATGGTGGAACGTCGACAAGTTCAGTGAGAACGCTGATCTCGAGGCTGTGGAAGTTTCAAGGGGAGAAAAGGGTTTTCAACATGAAAGAGACCGAGTGAAGTCTTGTCGGTAGGTAAGCTAAGGTCGAAGGAGACCTCGTGTCTCGAGGACTTTTGTAGACCGCACGATTGTCCGAGTCTTTGATATCTAACATCTTTCTCTCGTCCTACCTTTCTTTCATCCCTCTTGGTCGCGGTTGTAAAGCCACCAACGGATTTCTCTTGGTCTTGACTGGTTAACCAAGGTCTTGTTCCTCGTGGGCGTCTCCATCCCGTTGACAAGGATTTTCCAGGATCCTTCCTCTCCAACTCTGCATTTTGATTCGAGTGGATGAAGTTGCACCGTGTCTCGAGCGGCTCTCACTCCTTGCCTTCTTAAGTTCGGAATCCATTCTAGCTCCGTCATATATATGCACTTTGAACGTATACGACAATTTGCTAATAGCCCTCGTTAGACGAGTTGTTCAGAGTTTTGTTCATCATTCCTTGCACAGTACTGACACTCTTGGACCGGAGAAATTCCTCGTGATACCCGCTGCCTGTCACCATCGTCTTGTGACTAAATTCTCCTGTTCGCTTCGTCGAAGGTTTTAATGCTTGACTGGTTCCTGCTGCCGATATATCCGCAGAAAAATACGATGCTTGAAGAAAAAGTTGAGACAGCGAGGGAAAACGCCGGGCATCTCTCCAGCTAGAAGCTTTTTGATAGCCACAGCTTTTCTACATTTCACTGACAAAAATCTTTTTTTTTTCCAACAAAGTTATCCTGCACATGGAAATTCACGACGTTGTGCAAAACTCGTCAGACTACATGCAATTTCGTTTCCGCTCCAAAATACCTCGGCAAGTCTCATAAGTTTTCATTCTTACATTTCATTTCACCGAGTTTTGTTATTCCAGCCTGAAGTTCAGGGTTCCGGATTTGATTCAGTGGGGAAATTGCGGCAGCAGCTTGCCTGCGAAAACAAAATTGCCTGATGCGATCACGGTCGACCTGGTATGCAAACATTTGACCTATTCCTTCCACCGTGACACGAGACTATCTCGTGACAGATGATAAGCGGAAAAAGAATCACTTCGGAATCAATGAGATTATTCAGAATTCGAAATAACCATTCAGACCTAACGCTCGAAAACCCTAGTCCTTAATTGGCATCCTTTAATGGGGACGGATCGCATTCCTTACTTTCCCTCCCTTTGTGAGGCATCGAAAAATTTGATAACCCTGAAAAACAACTGTCGAAATATTGAAATGAGCTCGAAGTTTGCATCGACGCAATGCCACGGAATGAAAAAAAAAAACATTGATTCGTCACCTTTTTATTTCACGAATCCATTCGTAATTTCCAAAAAAAAAGCAAGAGGCAAATTAAGAAAAAAAAATTCGAAAAAAAAGTGATGAATCATTTTTTTTCATTTCATGGCATTGCGTCGATGCAAATTTCAGGCTCATACATTAAATTACAATATTAATTTGTCCATGTTCCATTCATTCAGTGTATAAATTCATTCAAATGCTCGAAAATGTTCTCCAAGACGAGTTTCGAGTTGGATATTGCCAAGGATTGCAATCCAAGATCCTTGGGAATTCGATAAAATTTCAAGCAGTCATCAAAGACATGGATAACCGACAAAGCAGCATATCTAGAACGAACCAACTTCATCTTATTGTCCCTACCGTGGATCCCGAATGTTGAAACACTCATCAGAAAGTCAATCAATGCCTGGACACGGAAACGCGAATTCAATCATGGCGACGAGCTGAAATGTATATGTAGAAGGGATAGCAGGCGCGTCTATCAGTTTCTGCTTGTACACAGTGATAGTTCATCGCCCCTTCCCCTTCCCCGAAGGTCTTCTATCCCGGAAACCTCCGATGAAAAGCAATCTAAGCTAGACGATCGCCGCTCGTACCCACAGACCATCCATTTCTCGCCGCAGCTCGAATCCTCCACCCTTAACTGGTTCACCTGACACGGGAGCGAATCCCAGCCTCGACATCAATGGTCCCATTGCGTATTACATTTCAGTCGTGATCCAGCCATCCATCCATCTGTACTACTAGACCTTCCTGTATACATCATCGAATTCAATCGCGTCTCAATGGTGCATCGGTTTGAAGCGGCGAACCTAGACCAGGCCCGCTTGATGAAAACACCAGCCTAGCAAATTCCGAATTTCGAGCCTGTGATCATGGCGTGTGCCTTTGGGAATGGTCGGCACTATTCACAAAGTGCACGCGGAAGCTGATGAGAGTCTAGAAATACGACAACCTCGCCAAAAATGATCAACTTCTCTACACAAACTTTCACCCGCTTGAATCCTCAATCGCTTTCAGCGAGAGAGTTCGTTTCATATTATCATTCGATGCGAAATATGATCAATCCTGTCCACGCATTCTGCGTGACAAATTCGAAAAAAAAACATAGATTTTGTTATTTTTATCATTATATTTGACTAATGATGACAATGACTCGATCGGACAGCTCCTTTTCCACTTGTTTGCCGATTCCAAACAGATTCCCAGCTGTTTGTAACCCGTGAAGAGCAGAATGGTCAAAGTTTATTAAAGATTGTCAAATATATTAGCAATGCCTCAGCGTTAATCGCTCTACGTGCTCGTTGTCCTTGTCCTCCCCACACCACATGCAAATTACGCAATTAACAAATAGACCTACGAGCGGGGGGTGTGCTATCCGGAGTTTCATTTGCAACGAAACAAGTTTGGCTGCAACGGGCGTGGTGGTTGGCGCGTGTTCGGTGCTTCCTTCCTCCTCTTGCTCGTTTACCTATCCTCTCTCATCTCGGGCATGAAATTCAACTGGATAAATGTATGCTCAGTGACTCGCTACGATCTTCGGGAATATCATATTCTCCATTCAGGCTATCAATTGAGCTTCTAATGTCGCGCTACGAATTCGTCAACAAGATGTTAAACAGTTTCTACGAGACAATTACGATTTTTAGCGTCTTTAATTTTTTCATCTTGTTACGATAATTTATTGTATACTCGTAGGAAGTTATTGTTTGCACGCGTTTCCCATTTTTTCCCCAACCGTATTTAATTAAAAACGATGTTCAGCCAACAGTGATGGAAGCTCGAATTTCGAGACACATTCCCATTTGCTCTGTTTCTCGATTCAGAATGTATGTATTAACTGTGCACACAGAGCCACGCAGAGACGTACCGCGTTTCTCTTGTGCATTATACGAGACTGAATTCGAGATCGATGCAAACGTGAGAATGCGACGGCTGCATGGATTATTATGCGGCTCTCGGTACACTTGAATAAAGACCCATTGGGATACTCGATTGTGGTGCGAGGCAACATTCAACATCCGCGTTTCGAAAGCTCGTCTCGAAATTGCGGAGATGCAACTTCCCGGGAATTATCGCAAATCCTATATTATAGTTTATCCCATAATGAATTTTTATCACGATTCTCATTTTTTGCACGTTATCCCGAAAGTGCTCAAAGGAAAATGGCGACGTAATCTTTTATTTCTCGCATTGATGCTGAAAACAGAAACGTCGATTTTCATTATTTCGGTTGATCCTCGAAAGTTCATTGTGGATGAACGTCAAATCATCTCAGTTGATCATTTTTCATTTGTGACATTCAAAAATAGTTTCTTTTGTATGAGTATATGTGAGAGGACAGAATAAACGATCGAACACATTCCGAGTTCCCACGAATTTGAAATATTGAGAGAAACTCGAAGGCTGCTGCATTTGCATTTACAGAATATGACAAGGAAATTCCATTTCTAGGAGTGTCCGTGGTCAAGACTTTCAACTTCTGCCATTATTATTATATTTCAAAGTTGCACGGACTTATTTTGCCTTTCCTCATGCAGACTGAAACTTCCTGAATGGTGAGAGGAAGAAACTTTTTTCCACTGACATTTCGCAAAATTGTGAAAATTCGCATCGGACATCGTACTTTCATAAAGTTTCCTTTAGCATCGCAACGGACTCGGCGTGATATTTTTTACCTCGGAAAAAATACTTTGCATATTCCCAAAGCTACAGCTTGCCCTCAAAGCAGAGATAGGTGCCAAGATTGGAACTATATCCTGATGCTTTTTCAATCACACTCATAACGCAATGAATCCTGAAACCTCGAGAAAGCTTGAAAAATGGAGCTCTCTGGCTAGAGAGTATGTCAAGTTTTCCATCCACGCAACGAACTTTCGTTTATTCGCACATTTGCGAATCTCATTGCAACAACTCCACCGCAGTAAGCTTAATTGTAGTTTTTAATGAAAATCTTGTCGTCCGCACGTAAAACTAAAGTAAACGCACGAATGCGCTTGGTTACCAGAAAACTCTTTTTAAAAAAAACAACCCGAGAGTGCAGATCTTTTGTCACGGATCTGGGCAAATTCGTGTGAAATATGAACTCGGGGTGGTGCATACTGTAGCAACTTCTCTCCGTCTGTTCACATTTCTCCTTCTTTCCCTCTGCTGTCTCTCTGTCTCTCTCGTCCTAATTGTAGAAACTTTCCCTAATTAAAGCGACATTTGAGATTGAGTGGATATATTACGGAGTTGAGAGTAAATACGTCTACGAGTTCGCACAAGAGAAAACGATGTGTCACGAGAATATGGCAGAAATAACCATGGGAATAAAGCTCCAAATTTTCGTCTTAATTTTGATGAATTTCTCTTGAATTGTGGTGATGGTTGAGTTTTGAAAACAAGCAGAAAGTTGATTTTGTGGTCTTAGCACAAGTAATGTTGGATTGTTCGTTATTCACTAATTGGGGGATTGACAAGGGTCATTACGGGGAATAAATCAAGTCTTGGCATACACGTGTTGATTCAGAGAGCTTTGAAACTGGAGAAATGGGTTGTAGGAAATGGAGAGAGCAGCTTTCGAATGACGCGAGTGACTCTGTGGTGTACAGACACTGGATGAAAGCCTCTTGAGGATTACATGTTCACGTATGATGAATCCCTAGTCCGCCTCCCTTTTTCCGTTGTCGCTTTTTGCGGGGAGCTCCCGAGACGAGAAAGAGAAATAGAGAGCAAGCTGCCACACAGAAATTCACTTCTTCTCTTGTGTGCTAAGGGTTACTCTCGTCGACGGGGTCTTAGTTGCTGTTGGACATCATGATAAGGCTCGAGAGAGATGACGAAGCAAAGGGAAAGCTTAGAGGGATACCAAGAGGGAATGGAGAAAGCTCGTGGAACAATGCTTGATGTTTGTGAATTCTAAGGAGTTTTCTCCCCCTTTTCCAGCATCCCGACCTTTCGAGCTCTCGACGATGACGACCTAATTAGGGGAAGGCTTGACTTTAATATAAATGTCTCGGGACTGAATAGAGATCAAAACTGGATGAGACTGACACGTTACTTTATATTTCGTAAGCCATGAGCCAAATTTATAACTAAACGATAATAAACAAATTGTGACTGTAACGAACGATTTGCGTTTCTCCATAATTTCGGGAAATCAATTTTTACCGCACATTTTCGAAAAACAACTAGAAAGAATCGATCTAGTTCAAAAATTAAAAAAAACCCAAATTACAGGAAAATAAACCTTCGGAAAAATTCTCGCACCTTTTTGCTGTGCTTGACATTTTCTCCTTGGTGACCGTTTCGTACGCTCGTTCCTCCTCCGCTACTGCGAGCTGTTATACATAAGTGACGATGGATACGTTCAACGTTCACACGAGGACACTTAATGTTTTCGCAGCATCTTCGATAGTGTCACGACGTCGGGAGGATATCAAGGAAATGACAGGAAGGCAGCGATTAGCCATCACTCACGATAGGCAGATCAGAAGTATTCCAAAGCTGTCACCATATCCAGCATTTGAACTTCCGACAGACAGACTCACACGAGGTCGTCGTCAAATGACGAGGAGGAAATGAATTCAAAGATCGAATAATTTGAAAAACTGATTCTATACTGGAAACCTCTTCCTCTTGATGATAAGTTTAAAAATAGACGTGAATTTTGTTTGCGTTAGTTTGAGTTACAGTGCATCGCAGAATTCCTGCTTGCGTTCTAAACCTGACTCAATAGGTAAAAACTTTTCTTTGCAATCGATTGAGCAGTCAGGAAAAGAGATCATCATCGAAGTGTGGAAAGTGTGTCAAGTCTTGAATTCTACTCCAACATATTTTCATTTTAATATTCATACACGTACGTATTCACATTCACAGGCACGCCTACGCAGTGCATATAGCTCCGTGGAATAAAAAGCAGCAGCGAATAGAGAGAGGAAAAGTGGAAGCAAGTGGTATCCAATTAGGGGTTGCACTCCAACTCACTCTCATTTTATTGTTTCATTTCTCTAGCCATTTTTTTTCTTCCAGCTTCTTTCTCCTTGTCTCTGAGATTTTGTTTTTTTCAATCACATTTCTAAGTTCCCACATGAGATCAATGAAGAAATATCCGGACCCGGAAAAAAAAAATTTTTGTGGGTTCCTTTTTGTCTTCTTTTAAACTTTTTCATTTTTTCTTCTTCTCCTCATCGTGCTGAACGTCCAAGAGCAATATCAAAACATCTGAATCCCTCGTGCCTCCGAAGTTCAAAAAATCTGAGAGGTTTGAAAATGTAGGTTACGATCTCTTGACCGGTCGGCAAAGGATGGTCGATTAAATATACGACGTGGTACGTGAGGTCGGCGGCTGGAGATCTTGTCGGAAAGGCCAAGATTTAATTAGGATGGAAATGACTTCTTCCTCCGGCTGCCCTCTTCGCCCCTCATTCTCCGTGCTACTAACGCAGTATAAGATTTTTATTGCTGCCATGTCGAAGAGGGAATGTCCTAGATCTAAATTATTAAAAAGTCAAATTATTCATGATTGTTGTGGTGTAAGACAAATGGGTATTGGGATTTTTGAAAATACCCAAAATGTGTTTAACGCCGATGGGAAAAAACAGCAAGGGGAGGAAACAGAACGAAAAGGAGAGGCAATGCAGGGTTGAGAAATTCGAAGCTTCCAAGTCTCTTTGTTAACCCCAGTCACGTATCAATGGTTTCATGTCACATTCAACGTACTGACTATTTAGGGCTTTATAGAGCAACCTCATTTTCTCCAGAAAAGCGATAACCTTTTGGCGAAAATTGTCACCCTGAATACGTTCTGCACTCAGTGGTGGAACTTTCCTTCTACCCTTGTAATAGCCATGAGATTTCATCCCCTTTTCACCCTCGACAATCTTACCCAGGTGGTGCAAACTTTGACTTGGAGATTTCTTCGAAAGTCTTCGTCCAATTTGATTCAACATCTCTTTTCGCTTTCTCCCCAAAAACATTTCGAACCAAATGCCGATACTTGAACGTATCTCGTAAAAATCGACCTAATTCAATTCGAGTCAGAGAAAAATCCCTTTCCCACATACGCAAACGACGCAAGATTAAATCGAATGTAAAATAAAAACTATCTGGCCAAGTTTAATCAAATTAACGATCTCTCATTTGCATAAATTCGATTTTAATGGAAGTCGATGCTACAAAATATAAATAATCATGCAAATTCCCCTGTTGAGACTGCGTCGAAGGATTTCATCACAGTTTTTCGTAATTCAATGTTTTTAGCAATCGATGAAAGTTTGACTCTGCGAATTTGTTTCTTATTCCTGTAAAGTTGCCATAGACGAGAGCGAACGATCGCGTAACATTTTTATCAGGGACTTGAAATTAAAGTGGACCCATTGACATCGTGGTAAAAGCGACCGGCAAGCAAAGAAAATGTCAACATTACCCATTGCGCGGTTAGAAAAGTAAAGGCACGAACAGACCCTGAAAGAGCAACACTTTTACGAGTGGTAGACGACGAGAAGAATAAATTTATGATCGACATCTCGTTCGGTTGTTACGATCCGGTTAACCTCGAGATTAGATCGAAGACCCGGAAGACAGGACGAGAATATGGAAATACGAGTGGGACCGAATGAAGGAATAGGAATATTCGAATGAGGAAGCAAGGAAGTTAAAGTTCACAAGAGATAGACATGATAGGGTCGAAGTTTCTGGAAATTTGTTCGAACGACGAGATGTAACCTCCAGCAAAGAAATACGACGGCGTTTGAGAAAAAAGGACAAATACGAGAGACATTCAGTTCGGATGGAAAATGTGAGACTTGGCCGGAAATTACGCTCTCCGCAGATGCAAAGCTTCCGGTTCAATGTTACAGACTCCACGCCGAACCAAAAAACCAACGAATGCAACTCATCATCTTCCTTTTGCTCTTCCTCTTCTTTCTTCTTTGGCTTTCACTTGTACTTCCTGCTCCCACTACCTCTTTTCCATCTCCGTCTTTTTCGCTCACGTTCTTGCTCATCTCGTTGTATGAAACCAAACTTTTTTCCTTTTCACAGTAACTCTCTTGCCACACCTCAATATTTGATCGATAATGTATATATTTGTGTTCATCCTCGAAACTTCCTGTCGATCATCGTCACTTATACCTTTTTCTCCGTTTCTCCAGTCACCGTGGTCAAGTTATTACAATTTATTCAACATTCGCAAACCTAAAATAATGTACGTCCGAATAATAATATTGAGGAAATAATTATAACGAAGTCTTCCTGAAAGATCAAAATGAATCTCTGGAACTGATCATTTTTCTTACGCACCCCATTTCCCATCATATTAATTGAGAAACGATTGAGTAAGATTTTTTTTAACGTCTGTCCACAGTTGGTCGGTGGAGAATTCGACATGGAGTTGAACTTCGTGATTCAGGACGCCCAGAATATCAGGCATATGTTGGAGCTACTCGATCATTGTCCTCCGAATCTTCAGGTGAGTCACTAATCCATACTGAGTGCTATAACATTATTAATGATCTCAGTATAAAATCAAGAAGTATCTGGTGCCTGATTTGAGTGGAACGCTGTACTTGCAGCGTAGCACTAATCGAACGATGATGAATAAAACAATTTCCCGATTAATTGTACCTGCTTCCGAAAGGAGAAAAGATCAAACACAATAATATAGCACATGGACGATCGTTACATTTCTACTCGTCGCCCTCAATCGATAAATTCCTGTGGGAATCAAAATTTGGCTGGATGTATATGAGTGCGTTCAACCACAGATCATGTAATAAATTCTGAATAGAATTCAATTAATATTTCGCGAACAATGGCTGATGACCGAGAGTGGATGTTCTGCAGTTGGAGAGGCAAATGGTTGATATTTTTGTTGAATACAGAGTCGGTAGAAAAAAAATCTATCATAGGCAGACTCGACTCATTTCAGCGAATCGTTTTCATCGTTAATTTACTTCGGGTTCGAGCTTTTTCTGCGACATTCGTAACGAGTTTTTCATGTTCGCTAATTTGACGGACTTTTTCCCTGCAATATTTTCAATTCGTACAATATCCGGAGGGATTGATTCGAGATTGAGAATAATATCAATCTGAAAAAAATGAAAGCAAAAATCGTAGAGTCGACATTTTTCAGTGGCTCGGTCGAATTGGTTCGTTTCACCTGTACGTAGGTCACAGTACACGTAGAATTTTTCTAGTTTTGTATGTGCAAGTCATATTTATTCGCATCACGTAAACCGGGGTCGCAAAATAAAACGATCGGAATGCTCCGAGCCACGGCTGGAAACGTCGTGTTGAAGGACTACGACGACGCACCTAACCTCGTTTTTCTGCGTCCATCGAAACAAGGCGCTGACAGCAGGTACAGAGTTTAACTCGTTGTCATTCGTTGCATCCTCGATGATTTCTTTTCCATCTTTTTGTCTCGGAAAGAGACTCTCTCATTGCTTTTTTTCCCTTTCATTTTTCTTACGTTCTTTGAGTCTTCCCTATCTCGTGCTCTTTCTTTTCTCTTTTGGGATTCTGGGCAGAAAATGAAATTTCTCGTTTTGAAATCCTCTCGTATATCGTACAAAATTGATTCTGGATACAGAGAATAAAATTGCATACAGCCACGTCTCATTCGATCACCGATGCAATTTCTCAGTTCATGCCCGCACCGCCCGGCGATATATATTTATTCGAAGAACCTCTCCGGACAAGACAGCTCCGAGGCTCTCTACAAAACGAACGAAAGCTTTCTTTACTATTTTGTTACAATCCTCCAACTTGGCAGGTTTTTTGTGCCAATTTTTTTTTTTTGACAGCTGTCAATGATATGCTTAAAACTGAAAATTCCCTCGGACATGGCCACTTTGATATTTGGAGAGAAATGTAACGGTTTTTCGATCGTTCGTGTTGGAAATTCGTGCAGCTGCATCGAAATTTGGAGCATCGTAGGTCAAGAAGTATCGATCAAGCTCGGATTCCAGCCGATGATTATTATTGGAACGAGATCCAAGCCACCGAGAAAGTTGGAGTCGAAAAAAATGGTACACTCGAAATTGAGTGCACTCGAAACGGTCGATTAAAGCAAAGGCTAGAGTTACGCGAGGATGCATGCTTCCGCGGTGCTATTTGGGGATGCTGGCCATCGTAATCCAGTTTTATGGCTGTGATCTCGCGTGCTATACGTTTGAGCGTTCCCGGAAGTGCTTTTTTTCTTCAATTTTGAATGGAGCTTGGAAAAAAATGGCGGGGGAGGGGGGTTACGAGTTTTAGCATGAGGTATGGAGTCACCGGTAAAGTCATTAAGCGATTACGGAGATCCTGCAAGTCTATTTCCGGTCCAGTTGTTTCGTTACCTCAAAAGTATTTCTAAGGGAAAAAAAATGCAGGAAAACTTGGGAATCAGTGGAATAAATGAATTTTTTTCAGTTTTCATTCGATTTTCCGAATGTGGGTCATCATCGGGAGTTGCATGATATTTGGAGAAATGGAGTAATGATCGAGTTTCCAATTATGGCCCATATTTATGAAATTTGAATTGGATATGGTTTTCCCCTCATGCCTTTTCCAACGCCGGCATTTCCTCCATTTTCCCTGCACAGTCGATATTGTCTTATGGAAATAGTACAATAAAAGAGGATCAGGGGCAATTGAGCGTTTTTTTTTGCAATATTTGAAACAGCACCGAAAATCTTTTGGTTATGCGGTAAATTCTGCTTCTATCGCATCTCTGCGGATCCGAGAATGGTTCTCAGGTGGTTGTTGCGGAGATGGGCGTCAATTCGTAATCTCATTTTGTAGTTTAAATTGAACCTTGAGGAACGAAACTCAGAGACACTGGAGCAGAATAAGAGATTCGGGGAAAAGAGTTTTTCCACAGGCTCGCGTTAAAAAATTCTATTCCCGTACGGATACAGGGTAAAGCCATCAGCAAGCTTCTTCGTGCCCAACCTCTCGTCGTGCAACATCGGGTTTTTCGGTGACCCGGATATATCGACTTGCTTTTATTTCCACTGACTTTTGCTTATGTTTTTTCTCAGCCTTATTCCACCCACCCTACGTCTTTTTTTTCTTTCCCTTTAACTTCTTCTTTATTTTTGTTCAACGATAATTTTTCAATTGACGTCATTTCCATGTCTCGGCTTTTGCAATCGCTATTTTTTTTAGTTGCTTCACCGCACGGACACTTTTCCAAACGGTAAGAATTGTTGTGCTAGTAGAGAAGGTAACATTTGCATGATTCTTTTCATGATTACTAAGCGAATAGATGATTGAATAAATTTTAATTAAGAAATTGCAGATTCTTTCTTTTTTTACCTTCTTTATTTTCTTTGTCTAAGAGCTTTTCATCCTTTCGATTTTCTTACTCGTGTTCCCTTTTTCCTGCCCAGTATTCGTCTCTTTTTTTTTTTTTTTTAACCTTTCATAAGCGCCAGCCGTTCTCTTGAGACGAAAAGCTTCTGCGATTCCAAAATCTGCCAGGTCACCGCTTCGGCGTTTTCGCCCAAGTAAATAATCCTTCGTGAAAGCTCAAAGTCTGCGTCGATCCTCGGCGAACAATGACCCATCCACTGAGCTCTGAGTTGTGAAAAAAACTTTGGTCAGCTCTCCAGTTACTTGACCAGACAAAAAATACTGACGTCATCTGTTTTTTTCCTGAATCTACCCTCGACTTTGGGGTAAATTTTGATATCCGAGGAGCATAACAATTTTGAAAAATACATGCAAATGTCTGAAGTGACAAGGATGAGAAGTTAAAACCGCCTCGACATTTCCACGGATCGTGTGAGGAAAAATTCTCGCTCGCTTAAGCCGTTTTAGAAAAAGTTTCGAAAAAAATTCTCATGCCGGAGATTTCCCACTAATACGAGAATTGGCGGAGAACTGGTTCGTATACATAGCCTCGAAAAAGAATTTTCAATCGTAAAACGCATGAGAGCTTGAAAAAAAGATAATTCAGTTTCGTTTTTCCTCAACCGAGAGCCGGAGCTTTAAAAGTGGTGGCAGAGAAGATGAAAAAAGCCTTAAGATATTTCGTGAGGTTGACTACGAGTGAGAAAAAGTTTGGGTGAACGGTTCACCGCGGCTTGGTGTGCAGAAGGAAAAGAAAAAAAAACTGTAGTAACGCTTGGGACTTTCCCAAGGATTCTGCGTCATGGTGAGGTGTTGCAGACACCTCGAGACGTGGACAAACGTCGTGAAAATGTACGTGATGAGGGTGTCAGATTCTCCTGATAGAAACCCTCCTCCCCCTCCTATTGCTTCTAAAACTTGTACATAGTAACTCATAGGCAAATACTTTCATTATGAATTACCCACTCGACCGAAGTAAATGAAAAAAAAAATTATCAAGGCTTTTTCTTCGACGTTTCGATGATTGAGTGTGTCAGGTTGTCAAAATCAAATTTGACACTTTACTAAATCAAGTTTTGTTGCAAAATCTCTCAAAATTGATTGTCAACAAGTGAAAAAATTATTTTTCAGCTCTTTCATGTTTTTTCCTACAATCGGCCCAATAAATTCTATTTTGGGAACGTCGCCGTAGAAATTGGTAGATATGTTCGCGAGAAATAATCGCAGTGATAACGTAATAATGAGTGAAAATATATTTCTCTAGCGGTCAATCATAATATCGATTTTTCCGCGAACAGCGGCCATTTTGTGGAACGTAATCCGAATTGAAAGAAAAACAGGTATCCGGAAAAAAAAAAAACGGGATGCGGAGGACCATAATCCCGTCTAAGCCTCTCCCGGTACAGATCGAGGAAGTGGAAAAGTTTTCCCTCGAAATATAATAAAAGTTGGTATTATCGTACTTGCATATTGATAAATCCATGTTGTTAATAAGCCGCGTTATTTTGGACGTGGGAGCATAAAAATCAAACTGACAGAAGCTCGAAATAATAATTAAACAAAAAGAGAACGAGGAACCAGATTTTTATTGCCAATTTTTTTGCATAATTGAATCGTTGCAATTTTTTGATGTCTGATTGTGAGATTCACACTGAGAGAACAGTTTATTTATAACAAAGAAATATATTGAATTTGTACTTTCACTCAAACATTCATTATAACTGTTAAAAAATTTGATGATGGACTATAAATATCTTTGCTGTCACGATCGAATTGCATAGGCATAACATTTCCTTGGAGACTTGGAGATTTGTTCGATCGCTTTCATTTCCCTTAGCTCAGTTTATGGTGATAAAATTTATTTGCTATCAAGGAAGGTTACGTTTGATCAAATGATTCATTTATCAACTAGTAAAAAATGTTTATTTCAGACAATCGTGAGAGGCTCAAATAAATGAATCATTAACTGTTCGAAAACATTTATTTCGCCGCATCGGACTTTACATTTTTTAGCAGTTAAAAAATCCTGGTACATATAAATAAATCGTTTTCTCAGTGCATCAAAAGGAAAGATGGTCCCACACGTTGACTTTCGTTTACCAAAGAATGTCTGTAAAAAGTGGACCGTCGAGGTGCGAATGTCACGAGACATATCTCAGACTATACGACGCGGTCGGTTGAGCCCACTTTCAGGGTAAGTCAACGACGAGAAATAGGAAAGCTTGCGATGCGTACCGGTACTTTGGGGGTTACGAGTGAAGAGCACTCCGTAGAGTACGAGCAGGTGTTAAGAGGTCGAGGCGAGAAGATGCTCGAACGTAAACAACCCGTCACTCTCGTTATCACGAAGCTCGTTGCATAATCTCCTGGAGCTATATCCGTTTCTACTTTACCTCCCTCCTGCCTTCATACCCACTCGGTGAACTCTTGTGTAAACAGTCGATAAATTTCAACTTTGGATCAAAATAATATTGCGCGTCACACGTTACAAGGAGCTCGAAGGATTTACACTGTCGCCCAAGATTCTCGAATTTGTACTCGAATTAATGATGAATATCACTGCTAAGGTTTCGCTGAGGGTTCGCAACAACCTGAAGAGGTAAAAAACTAAAATTCATTCATCGAAAATATTTTTTTCATTCTGGAATGTCGCCCTTCGTATATTTTTATGTCTCGAGTTATAGAAAATGTGCAAGGAAAAAAGTTTGACCGCAATTCCGTCTCCCTTTCCCTTCATTCCGCTTCCTCCCTTGCTTTTCCTTCTCAAAGCTTCCGCGCGCTTGTAAAGGTTGGAAACGATCGAGCGAAGCGATATACCTCGGTAGACCGATTCATTCGGTGCATAGAGTTTGCATTATTTCGAAAATTTCGGTTGAGGTGGACGGGAAGGAAATGAGAGAGAACAAAGCAATTGTATATATTACTAGATCGCTTGTTGCGAGGCTGTTACTCCTTTCTTCCTCCCATTCAGACCCTTCCCTATTCTCCTTTACGTTTCCTATTCCACGATCGCCAACGTAACTTCAAAAACTATATAGAATCAGCTCTATTATTATTCTGAATATCCAAACCATTTCGATGATAGAAATCGATTATAATCGAATAACTATTTCTCTCAATTTCCCTCGGAACTACTACCTACATGCGCGAGTCCTCTTTTCAAACAGTTCGGTCGCATGTACGTATCGTATATGTTCTTGCCAGAGCAATTCTTCCCTCCCTATCGATACTATTGGATAGTCCTTGTCAGACGAATTGAGTCGATATTCCTAAAAAAAAAAGAGATAAATTTTTCATGCAAGTTTCGGCCTACTCATTGATTTCCCAGGTGAGATCGATGCATAGCGTTACTCCTTTAGAGGCTCACTCATGATAATTTGTTCGATTTATTTCCCGACATTTAAAGTCTCTCTTTCTATTTGGTGAGCTGTGATTGTCCGGTAGACTGAGGTTCCCGGCAGGACTCCAATCATCTGCGAATAACGGGAATTCCACATCGGAAACTCTATCTTTTTCCTCCCATGCATTCACAAACACGCACACACTGACACGAGCTCGTATTTGCCTTACTCGCCAGATTTTTCCATATCTCCTGTTTTCCTATTCGTAGTAAACACCACATAAAAATGTATATGTCGAAGCCAAGCAATCGTACAACTTTCTCGTTTTATTTTTTCCATTCGAGTGGTACACAGAGGTATTCAGAGGGCGTGCTGCTCTACCTCTAACCCCACAAAAAAGTCTCTTTTCGCCTTCCCCCACAGAATCATCCGCATTCACACCAGCCTCTAATATAATATCTACAAGCTATAGTTTCTATCTATAGCATCGCGTTCAGCCTCTATCGGGACAATGGAGCCTGATGAAAATTCTCTTTCACAAATATTCCTCTCCGTCCCATGGTGGACACTTTTTCTTGCGCCTTTCCCCTCGCTCCCTCCTTCCTCCATCTCGCTCGTTCTCGTTTTTTCGTCATTACTCTTGTCGCTCTATAGCGGCCGTATGCGGTTATTTGGAGTTACTAATAATAACTAGTTGCGGGCAGGTATACGCCTAAGTGGAACGGATTCTTGGATTAACCAATTCGGAACCGGAAAGCTGACTTTTCTCTTGATGCAAACCTTCCCGAGCGAACATTTTTCATTCACGTGTACAATTTCGAATCCTGATCATTTATCTTCTGATAAATGTTCCGATCCGATCAATTTCCATTTTATTGTTTATTCTTTTTTGTGCACCGAATAATCAAAATTTTGGTTTTCTTGCCTAAAAATTGCTCCCTCAGACTTTGTCCAAATTTATCTTTGCGGCCTCCGTTGTTGAGCGAGCTACAGAAGCAACATCTGAAAATTAATTCTACCAAGATCGCCCTGAACTCAATTAAAATCCGCTTTTATTTTATAATGTTTCTCTTCAGTCTGTAAATAATCGGAATCACTAATGACGGTTAGACGTAATATCCGGCTACTGCTGTTTTTCATGCCAACATACTGACGCTATTCTCGTTATTCCGAGCAGAACAAAAAAAAAGCGTCAGATTCGTTGATCGCGTTTCGCATCAAAGCTACAGCGTTCTCGCATCACTTTGATTTGCCGGTTGTTCCAATTTGCTTTGTTGTCAACGCAGTATTTCTCTGTTTCTCGCTGATCCTGTACTCAACCTCTAAATAAATCGAGCATCATCCTTTCACGGTTTAATTTCGACGCGTTGATTACTGCTCGCAGGTATAACGTCATCGATATCTCAATTTTTTCACCCGTATTCAATTATTTCTCATCCGCAAACTCATTCCTGTCATTGTCAAATAATTATTCAATGAATGACATTTGACAAATGTCAAATGTTCTTTATCCCGACAGTACGGCAATATTCATCAAGAATATCGTTGTAGATCGGACAATAGAATAGCGCTCGAACGAAACTTCCGGTGAAGCAGCAGTCGGAGAAAAATGTTGGTCATCATCGAAAATAATGAGAAGAATGGAAAAAAAATGGGTAACATTTTTGTCCTGATAGAAACCGATCTTGTTGCTATAAATATTGATATTTGTATGTTGAAACCGTTGCGTCCCGTGGTTCTC
Source organism: Campopleginae sp. 14b (assembly GCA_030522525.1). Classification (NCBI taxonomy): domain Eukaryota; kingdom Metazoa; phylum Arthropoda; class Insecta; order Hymenoptera; family Ichneumonidae; species Campopleginae sp. 14b. The sequence continues at coordinate 272,094 of JAPYYS010000203.1, forward strand.
TCACCAACTACTATCAAACTCATTGCAACCTCTTCCCGTTCTCGTTTTTCTTCCTGCTTTCCCTCCCGCAGTCTCGGCCTCGCTCTCCATCCCTTTCTCCCTTTTCCTCCATACGTATACACAGTATATTCTCGATTTATGAGCTATCAACTGCATTTAAACGTTATAACTTAGAATATTGTGCGCGTACCGCGGGAACTGCTCATAGATCGTTACGTGAATTATGGATGGCTGAAGGAGGAGGATGGCACTGTATAGGATGCTGCAACTCTCTCACGCCCACAGCCGGAAACATAATTCGTTGCTCCAGACAGAGAGACCGTTACAGTCGAATCGGCAGTTTGATTATATATATATATATATATAGTCCCAAATACGTATATATACACGTCGACCTTCTGTACCGCTGCCAAATCCGTTGCTCCACGCCACTCGGAGACTTCATGACTATTATTTCATCCAGCGAAATTCGACAGTGCAAATTTGAGACGATGGACCATTTTCCAACTGCGCTTTAACATTCACCATCATCAAAGAATTAATATTCATCGTGTTTTGAGCGCTCGAGCCGACAGTTCCACTTCATTCAAGGGAGCCATAAAATATAATAAATTACACAGTGCAGTATACTCCTAAAACGACGATGCAGCTATTGACATAATTAAATAATAAACGACCGCAAACCAAACACTTCAAAACGAAAGATAATCAACTTTTGAAAAATTAACCATTCACTGACAGCTTGAAATATCCAACGTTTGCGATCGTTACAAATCCATTCCCAGCAAATATCGACACATCGGGCAACTCGAAAATAATCGCTTCGCAAAAGTTCGAACATTATCGTAACAAATTGGTAACGTCGAGAAAAATTGTTTAGAATTCTGAATGGATGGTATTAGAATACGTTCTTTTTTATAACTTTTTGAAACGTCACATTTCTGTGTCTATTCGGTACTTTTTTTTGGTTATATTGATTTCATTTATTCGCAATAAATGCATAATGGAGTAGAATTATTTGGCAATTATTGGAGTAATGAATAGGTCCATTAATTACACCAGCAATATTTATTCTCAATGTTCTTAAAGGCTCAAAGAATAGTTGAAATTATACGTGGAATCGAGGGTAATTTATATAATTAAGCATGCACGACTTAGCACTGTAATTAACTGTGCGGGCTCTGAATGGAGGATTGGGAGGAAAAAATTGAACAAATAGTGAACAGGCCTCGATGACTAAACGCTGTGGAATAACGGTGGCGTGAAGCACACAGATTCTCCGTCGTTAGGCCATCCCGTGAGTAGAATATATTGATTTATCACCGTCTATACCCACGCTTCTGGCTCCCGGTAGCCACCCTCTGTGTGTCGCCTTCGTGGCGACATCCCGGCATAGCAAAATTTCCCGATACTGGAGAGTTCCATTTCTCTCTACAAGCCGCAATATTTTTGGGCTTTCTCAGCAAACAAGAGCTCAAATTAAACTGAATCAACACGATATTCAAATCTCACACAAATATTTTTTTGTTTCTTTTCATTTTTCTTACAATCTCGTCATGTTTTTTTTCTATATTTCTTGGTTTACGAACAGCTAGGGTTCTGTTGACAATTTCCATCTCTTTACTCGAACCTTTCGAGGTGCGAGCACGAAACTTCCTTACGGTTAGATTGTTCAATATTTACGAGCGCCGGGAATTTATCGTGAGCTGTTTTCTATTCGTTTTAAACAATGAACCGAGGTAAAACAGCAGAGAGAAGAATTTTCCTTCACACAACATGCCCTTTCTCTCGCTTCATTGAGCGGATTGAGAACACTTTTCCGTTGAATTTTTTCTCATTTGCTTCGGCAGAGATACAAGGGTGAGTACAACTCCCGGAAATGGAGGAAGATTCAATAGCGATACCTCTGTTGGAATGGGAATTCCCAACCAGCAGAGATACGTTTGAGGGTGAAAGAGCTATCGATAATCCACCGCATGCAAGAGCCATAAGTTCGTCGCAAGCCTAAACAGTATAAAATAGGAAAAAAAAAAAACAATCGATTCCCCTAGGAATTGTTCTTGTTTTTCGCTTACAATTTTTTTCCTCGTTTCCTCCTGCCACCTCGTCACTATTTCTCGGAGACGAGACTATGCAAATTCATAGTTTCAAGAGCCCGGATCGAAAGCCCCCATGTCTGTAGTAACGAATGGAAAATTGACAGATGTAGGAGAGGGCACACTCGAACGACGATCGATTTTTCTAATCTTCCCTCCTTGGAAAGTGCAAACAAATTCTGTGATTGCAGGTCATTTCTTTTTTCGAGATGCTACAAGAAATACTTACTGCAAACGAAACTTCCTGCAAATTATTTTTCGAAACCGAAGGATTTCTATAATATAATGCACACATGCGAATAATGCTCAGCAAAAATCTCTCGATTACGAATTTGTGTTCATGCACAGCACGTTTTCCGCTCCGAATCCATTATATTATTACTCGCTCGTATTTTATTTTTCTGTGTTTTATATTCTCTCCTCATCGTTCGCATTTATATACATCTGCTTTAACCCCCTTCTTGCCATATTTATGGAGGGCTTGGTTCCGAGCTTTTTATCATTCCTGGTTGATGCATCGAATCTATAACTCAACAAATCGCTGGAAACACTGCAAATCCAGCTGAAAACGTGATAGGCAATTCGTGGAATTCGCAAAGATGAGAGAAAGAGCTGGTTCCTAATTTTTTACATCAGACCGAGGAGCAACGATCCATTCTGTATTTCCATTCGTTCAAATTATGATTTCTATTTTCTTTTCATAAATGAGCCGTCACTATATGATTCGTCACTTTTTTATTCTACGAATCCATCCGCGAGGTCCAAAAAAGGCGAGAGGCAAATTGAGAAAAAAAAATTCGAAAAAAAGTGGAGAATCATTTTCTGTTTTTTTTTCATTCCCCAGCCTTGCGTCGATGCAAACTTCAGGCTCATTTTTATAAATGCTGTGACGGGAAAATTGCGGTCAACAATTACTCTAGGGAAGTTTCAAAAGGAGGTGCCACAATTTTTCGGCATTCATCGAGGTGTGACCATTTCTCAAACGTCATTATGTACCCTTCGATGTGATAGTGACTGATGAACAGATGCTAGATCTCCAATCTTGTAGTGGGTTACTCACGATAACCACGGCGTCGAATGACAAAAAATAACGTAGCCAAAGACACTCGTGAAAAAAGGGGAAAAAAAAACTGAAAGACGACATCCCTCGCATCTTTTCATAACGACCACGTTTTATCCAACTGCTCTACTTCGAGCTAAGCTCGCTTGCTGATCCATTAGTAGAAATGGTCGACGCTTTGTCAGACGCGCTTGTAACCACTTTGTGGTACATCTCGAAAGGAGAGTCAATTCAACAGCGAAATAATGTCGGTTTTTCGAGTACGAATCAGACTTTTGTTTTGGGAAAGACCACGAGTTCCAATAAGTAGTTTAGTTTGTTGCTAATGTAGCTGCATTATTTGCGAAGTAGATGCGGCGAAGAATTAAGTTTTTGAACTTTTCCAACGGAGCAGATTAATTTTTCAATGAAAAAATATTATTTTTATCTTAATGTTTGTTCATTATTGTTGATGAATGAAGAAATATTCTGAAAATGTTAGAAGTTTAGCGTCCAGTGAGCATTATGACCGTCGGCAGACACAGAGATTGCTCAATCTTCAATGAAACAAAGGATTACATCACTCCAATGTGTTTCACTCGATTCCGAGAACGAGGCAATTAAATTTCGGTAATGGAAGCTTGCGGTGACAGGAGAAGGAGCGTATGTGACAGAGGAACAAATTAAATTGATATGAAGGAAAGAATCCGTTTGGAAATTATTCGCGAAGGTGGCAGTCGGCGTTACCAAGGCGACGAACTTAATTTGCATTCATGTCTCTTTATTGTACCACATGATTCCGTGTTCTGAGAAGAAATGCTTTTACGAACAAAGCCTGGAATAGGGGAGCGACAAGTTGAAAAAGGGGAAAAGAGAAATTGAACTATAAGCCAGGGTGGGAAGAGGTCGAGGTTGATGACGTGTCGAGGGGTGCTGATCACGTACGCAATATGTCCAAAGAATTCCAACATAATCTCCTTGTTCCATCTCGTCATAAAAGTCAAACCCACCTCCGCTCGGAAAAATTGGATTACGAAATCCTTTTTAAGATGTATTGACAATTTTCGTCGTGCACTTTGAAAAAAATGTAGGAAGAGAAAACAAGAGGAATCGAGCTTCTAACAAAACCTGTTAGGAGCATCCTACCCATATGGGGCGGTCGAATATTTGCCTAAAATTTCTCGAGCTTTGCGATAAGCTTAACCCGCGGAATTCTTCCGGGTGAGGGTTTTGCGCAGAAATGAGTTTGAGGAACGCAAGAGGAAAATCGGTCCAGCAGTTATTTCACTTCCTATCCTTACTCTCTCTCCTCTGATTTTTCTCTCTTACGGAAGAAGGCTGCAGATCAGAACAACGTTTGATCATCGTCGTCGTTCATCGTCGCGTGACGCTGCCAATGGGAAAGGAGAAGCGAACTCCGGGCTATGGCGTCAATATGCTGATGGGAATTTAGTTCCACGTCACGCTTTTGCGGCGTCTTGTCTAGGTCTTCTAGCTCCTGGCTTTCCTCGGGCTTCTGTCGTCTGCTCTTACTCTTCCTCCCTCCTGGCCTCTAACTCCCTCTGTCACTTAACCTATGCAAAAGGTCTATAGTTATAATAGCTGGAGGTTACTTGTGGTTCGCCTAGTGAGTTCAGTCTAGGAATTCGTCGATCCTCCTTATCCCATCAGCAGCATTAACCGGCCGACATCTGCAGCGACCCCCTTTCTATACTCACACAAAGCTTATCTGGATATGCCTCCCGCACTCCGCTACTGGAGCCATGTTCCTTCCCTTCATAGCTCCAGGGTGACCTGTTCCTCCACCAATCTCTCGTCGTACATACATTTCACATCTCGATTCTCCACTTCACTCCACACCACTGGAATCCACCCTGGTTTGGCGTTATACCACCCCCTAGGCTTGCCCGAATTCCGCCCGCACTCAGCCACCGGAAAATTATTCCATGACGTCTTGATACGATGTACCAAGCGTCGCGTAACGATAAAAATCCAAAGATTGTATAGATCCTCGGCTCCTTCGAGCTAACGCTCGTGCAAAAAGATTCGGAAAAGAGATAACAAATTTTTACCGATACGAATCTCATGCCACCTGGTACGGATTTAAACTTTTCCTAAATTCCCAGCGGAAGCGATTTAAATTGCTCGAGGCCTTTTCCATTAAATATGGCGGACCTTCCTTAATTACGTAATAATCTCGATGTATCAAGATTCATCAGCACCTCATTCGTATTCATAATCTTTCCGGACATGATTAAAATATCTTTATTAATCTCGTGCACTCTTCGAGATTGATCAGAGTGGATAATAAAGGTAAAGAGGAGAGACAAGCAGAGTGCATCTGTTTTGAGTTTTACGTGCCGTTAAATCCCCAGTTTCTGCTCTGGAAGTTTATGCAAGAAATATCGCGGGGAACGTAAAGTTTAATTTTATGCAACTCTGCTCCTCACAGTTGGAATAATTCATTAGAGCAGGTCCGGGCTTTGTCAGGTACGTCCGTGTGTATTTAAGTTTCTATGTTTCTAGAGTCACCATCGGAAAATCTCCGGAGAATAGCGAACCGACAAAAGAAGGGCCAATAACTTGCAGACTTCCTTCCGCCCGACAAGGCAGTTGCAAGGCTCCAAGACTTTTTTCAGGAAGTGATCATTTTCAAGCTCGCTTCCACTTTTTCCCGCTCTGGCTTTATACCTCGCTTATTTAATGCTCTGGGAATTACCGTGTAAACAGAACTGCCGGTGATTTGTGATAATATTTATTTTGTTTATATATTTCATTGCACAAAAGTGAATAAAATTCCGGATGTCCGCATTTTTCGTTAATTGAAATTTCTCCATATGCTTTTCACTCATTTGAAGTGAAAAAGAAAGAAAAAGCAGTCAACAAATATCCGCGGCTGGCAAAAATAGTAGCTCAACATCGAGGCACCAATTTTTTAGTAGGAGATGCAGAGAGATTTTTCCACTGCACGTTTATGGCGAACGCCGTTTAAAAAACCTGAAAAATTCTGTGGGTATTAGGTAATAAGAAAGGTCGTAGATCCTGTGCATACGCTGCTTATCCCTCGGCGTCCATATCGTAAATTTATGTATGGAATATACGTATAACCCATGTCGATGTGGCGTTCATCCGGGGCTAGAGCTGGTTGTAACTTTCGAGCTTTCGTGAAGTAATAAGCAGAAAGAATCTTTCCGTATATTTCATTGCACAATATGTGATACAGGAAAGTTCAAAAGAAGCGAAAGCAAATCACCTTTTCCGGCTGGTTCAAAAGTTTCTTGCTAAAAAAAATTGAAGGGATTTCCAAAAACCGAGAAAAATATTTGTGGCACGACATATATTTCCCACTTTTTATCGAAACTAGTGGCTCAAAAATGGTTGCTTGGGTGAATTTCCCGAGCGGCCGAAAGAAGACAATGGCGTTCCACTTATTTTGGACGTTACCATATCTTTCAAGCATTTTTGTACGTGAGTGGAAAGATGGTTATTTACTTAATTATATTCCGTCTAGACATTTTATTTCAGAATTACTTCTTGCTCCGCTGAGGATAACGTCTGACTTATTAACCGGAATGTTTTAAGAGCGCAAGAAAAAAAATCGGTTTCAGAATGAGAAAAAAAAATGTCTTGAATTGTCTCCATAAATTTGGCCAAAAGCCTGAATCCTGATGTAATCAAGAAAATTTTCCAACCTGTTTTATAACGAAAAATAAACTTTTCCCGACAGAAGAGATATGTGAAATTTCGGTGGAGAGTATTCTGACGTAACATTGCATGATGCAACATTGTATCGTTATCACGAATGTGTACAGGTTTATAATGGAAATAAAAAGAATAAAAAAAATGTACGAGCTCCCAGCCGGCAACGGGTCCCGCGTGTCCTCTCTGTCTCTCGCTTGGTGATCCAGTTATCGGGTTGCCGAGCCAGTGAATTTCGTTCCTAACCAGCGAACAACCCCTCGCGTTTTAACTCGACCGTTCTCGCTTTCAACCCTCAAACACGTAATTCGTGTTTAACCCAACGACCTTTCCTACTCCTTGTTGCGAGTTTGCGAGCGCAATAGCGTGCTTATATATTAGCACCTGTCTTGCTCATCGCGAACGAACTGCTCGTATGAATCGTGAAATGCGTGATGTCATCGTTTCAACAATAAACGTGATGGTGTCGTCGTGCGACACCATAAAGCACATGCAGATCCGTACTACGCCGCAAACTTCAAACAATTATTTGGGCACTGTATTCTCGGGATTAAACGCCATTTTATTGTCTGGAGCGATACGAATCTCAAGAGATATGAAGCTCATCAGTCCCAATCGTGATAATGTGGTTAATGGTGTCGCAGGAGCTTTCGCAAACCAACCTTATTAGCCGCGTTTCCTTGCAAGCAAGCCGGTAAACTTTTACTTGAAAAAAACGCGCATTCGCTTATCTCCTTTCGTTCCACAAAAATGCAAGTGCCGGAAGTTTATCTGGTTCCATAAACATTATGATCCGAGCACAAAAGCAGGTAAACAAATTAAAACAAAGGTAAACAAAATAACGAAATGTCACTGCAATGCAGAAATTCATGCTCCTAAGACGCACTGTTAAACACACACACACTGATAAATCATCCAAAGGAAGAACGAAGCAGGATGTTTATATTTTTGTTCGAGAAAGATACGCTACACTAGTTTCAAAAGCTTGGAGGGTAAGTGAAGTTTGCATCGTTAGAATGCAACAAAATTCCTTTTTTTTCTTTGCCAAATCCCGTTATTTATGTTCGGAATAAAATTGCAATCATAAAACGATCGGTTTTTATCCCAGAAAAATATATGGGCTCGGAAAATTTGGATGATTCCAAAAATTAATCAAATAATTAATAAAAATCAACATTTTTGTTGCATCCTATCGTTGCAATCTTCAGCATCATGAACTTTGTGTTTGCAACTTGACTCTCCTCCCCTTTTCCTCTTTATACTGTTTTCATTAATTATAGATTTTGCTTCGAGAATACGATGCAGCTAAATTTCATCGTCACGTTGGCATGAAATTATGGGAATTTCACGCGTGGTGAGGGCTCTGTCGGGATATAATAGGCTGGAGGTATTATTTTTGAAAGGGATATGTCAGACAAAATGCATTGAGGATTTTCTTGGCATTTTCTCCGTTTTAATGAATTATTCACCAAAATTTATTCTACTCTGTCCATCTGTCACGCATGTTCGTTACATTGCTTCATTCCGTTGTTCCCTCTGTTATAATAATGTTCTGACGTTTCTTTTCAAACCTCAACCATGTAACGACTCAGTCATACGTTTAATTGTCAGGTGAGCACAACTGAAACGTGTTAACTTTATAATGAGTTTCCAGATTTCGGTTCGTGGCTATCGTTGGGGACTGTGCGAAATATAAATGACGGGTAGTAGGTCAGCATGATTGAAATGGTCGTATTAATTACTATTGGTTTTTACATTGTCCCGAAATCGGATCAAATTTTTGCTGAAAATTATTTACTGATGTCCAAACAAGAAAATTGCGTTGAATGTCGAGCTGGATATACAGCGACTACTTCTTTTAATTCTCTCGGTGAGTATAGCAACCATTCCCATTGTGGTTGAGCTCGTTTTCGCCATAAAAAGGATCGAGAGCCCTGCTAAATCCTGTGCATCAGTCCCTGTAGCTCGCATAACAGTTAAACCGTTTTAAAATATTAAACACAGATGAACGTCCGCACATACTCGTCCAACGGGTTCGTTCAAATTCTCTCGACGACAAGGATCTACTGAGTCTTGATAATTTCTTTCGGATGCTCGACTCGTCAGCTTTCAAATAAATTCTTGGTAGAAGCAACTATATACATGATGGATTATCTCGTATTTCTTTTGATATTTCATCTTCCACAGCATCTCGGGGAAAAAAATAATCGTAAACGAGTATTCCTCGGAATAACTTCGCGATTCATTTTTATCCTATTAATCTTAAACGTGACTTTTGACTTTGTAGATAGATCGAGTCAGGTCTGTTCAATTCATACTCTGGAAAATGTCTGTAACCGTGCGAATGAGTGAGAAAGCGGGAAGAGAGTGGTAGAGAGGGAGAGGGAGTGCAAAGGGGATGAAAGGAACGCGAACCACCTCCTGAGACCGAAATGGGCTTCGATGTTGAAAACTTGAAAGCGCCTGGGATTACACCCACTGCGAGACGACGAACCATGAATATATATCCAGCTGAGGGAAGGAAAATTTAGCCTGTATGTGTCGCCGGAGAGAAGTTGTATTGTCTTTGTGCTACGTAAACTCGCGGAAGCTTCCACTGGTATTGGTACATACACGTTACTGACTTTTGTCCAACGAGGAATAACCAGTCTCTCACAAACTGTGTCACGAAATGACGTACCGTTTCCACCTCTATTCACGAGCAACGAGACACACCTACATCTCGTGGCGCCTATTATCATTTTTAAAAACTCTACGCTCGCGGATTTTATTCATCAGAATGAATCTTCCGCTTCGTAACTTGAATCCACCGGCGTAATATTTTTCGCGAATAATTTTATTTCACCCTTTGCATTTCATAATTCTCCGGCGATAGTTCAAGCGAAAATTTTATTAACCGTATTATTTCAGCTTAAAAACAAAATTGTAGGCTTGCGGTACTTAAAAACTAATTTATCTTAATTCGACAGGATTTTAACTTTTCCGCGCGATAAAATCAACGTTTTTTACCTTGCTATCCTGTTCCATGTTCATCCCATTTGCCCGAATAACTTTTCTTAGGTACCCTTGACTCGTTTCGTGGCCCCATTACCTTTATCTGTCGCGCGTCCCCCCAAATCCTCCTTCCGAGTCGTTAGTGGCCTAGCAAGGATTTTATTCGCGGCATACATTAGCATCTTGAAAATTTTTATGGGTCTGGGGTCGCGTGGCATTCCTGGAAACTCTCCGAACCTCCATGCCTTCCTGCTCCGATGGGCCACGCTTTCAATTATGTTAATTCACGTATTTATCGCGTGTGGTACTTTAATAGCGCGAGAGCAAGCGCAGCAGATGTTTTCACTATTATCGTATTGAGTGTTTCTTTATACCAATGCTAACGTATAAAAAAAATTTGCCGAACATTGCGTACACACTGCTCGACTTACTGTTGATATGAAAAATTGATTTTCCATAATAAATCATAATTTTTCACGATTCAAAAATTTATTTTCGCTCGATTGGCACGTGAACGTGATTGGCTTCGTGTCCCTCTACTCTTTGCCATAAACATAAGATCAGCTCACTTGGAATTAATTAATTATTTCCAAAGCCCGAGTCACCAATCTGTGGCGAACGATAAGAAGCTTAGGATAATTTTGTTTTTGTTGGCTCTCGCATGAATTGCCAACGAAAATGTCTTTCAATCCCGTCATACCTGTGACGAGATTATCGAGTTTATTATCGTGGACCTTAGAGCTCCATTCCCATAAAATATCACGGAAATTTGTCCCGGCATAACGTGAATATAATTATTCCATTATTTCGAGTAACATGTAAAATGTTCACAAAGCCAGAGGTCTAAATATGAGATCGATGTCCACGCTTTCGTGTCGGTGAATATCGTTTTTTTTCTGAATGCTCTTGTCCCAATTAATTTATTCAATGCAGGTCAGTTGATTTAATTATTCTGATTTGCGACGCGATTGACTCGTCCCAGCATTTGAGTCAGCGTTAATGAGCAGAGTGCGATATAAATTAACATTCATCACCTCTAGGGATCGTTCGTTTCGACCCAAGCGCCCGTCGCCTTTAATTGTGCTCCAATTTTTTTTTGTCAATCAATTCTCTTAACACCCCAGGACGGCGCTTCCGTCGCGACTTCCCTTGACACTATAACAGGATTCTACAAATGCGGTTGTCGCACAAATGTCGTTGCTATATTTCAATCCGTGTCTCGATTTTGGAGCAAGATGGCACAAACAACTCGCAACATCTTTGTCGAGGCGATGAACTCATCGTAGAAAATATTCCAGTGCTTCAGGACTGGGACTCCTCATCCTGTGTAAAATCTGTCACGAAGCACGTGCATTATTCGCTCTTAACTTTTCATATCAAACATTCTTCGTATTATACGACATACACGAATCGGAGGAGTCATGTCCATGTGTGCAAGTCCATTGTTGGTAGTGCAGTAGAATCTTCTCTACCCAAGGGGCTTGCCAGATTTCACCTGGAATATTCTACTATTCACGACGACTACGTGTTCTCTTGAATCTAAAATATAAGGCTTTTCTCCCATCTATATCATCCCCCTCCCTCCCACTCTCTTTTTCTTTCTTCTTCTATCCATTTCATTTTCATTATCTGAAAAGCATTTCCCTGGAGGGCTCTTTCTTGGCTTCAATACCTGCTTTTCCACCCCTTCAAACTGTTCTTTCCCCTTATTCGCTTTCATTTTATCCCCATCTCTGCAAATGCTAACTTTCAACGATATATTGAAATCATTATATCTTTTTGCTTCTTCATAGAGGAAGCTATATGTGACAGTGAAATTTTTTTTTTTCCACTTCTCAATGTCAATGTGCTCAAAATGTCTCAATACCTCGAAAAATCATATCTAGAGAATATGTTCTGGCACTGTAAAAATCAAACGTTCATAACTCGCGAACGGTTTGAGCTACGGGGCTCCTGTTTTGCACAGATGTCAAACTACACCGGGGCTTCGTTAGTTTGAAATTTTGTGGGAATTGATAGAAAACTACGAATTCTACGGCATTTTTAAATTTTCGAAAAAAGGTCGTATTCTCTCTAACTTCCGCAAATTTCAAGATTTATTATTATTATTATTTTTTAATAAATAAAGAATCATGACATTTTTTTCGTATCCATTTTATCGTGGCAGTGAAATTATAGTTTTGGGTTAGAATTTTGAGTTATTGAGTTCGTCAACGCGCTGTCGAGAATTTACTTCGCAACAATAACGAGTGAGTGTCAGAAATATTTTCGTGGTCACAATCCCGGAAGCCGAGTAGACAATCCGTCAATTTACTATTCCTCATCAGTTTTCTTAATCGATTTGTATTTTATCGAGCATCAGTTGATCATCGTATTGGCGTGCAGCAAATGTTGTTGTTTCGCCGTGTGATTTCACTGTTTTGAATCGGACGCTGCTCCGTCCGTCGTGTATAATTGGGATGGACAGCTCGAACGATGTTGAGATGTCAGGAATTGTTCCAAATTCGACAAACATTGGATACCATCAATTGCGATTGATCACCCAGTGAGATACATTTACACTGCTACAGAGACATCTCCGGGGACGTTGGCTCTGAATCAAATTAAATTATAAACAGGTGTGCCCAAGTGTATGTAACACTCTGTTGAGAGGCTGCGAACTGATCGAAACAGTACAGTGCTGCGCGTGATCGCTTCTCGCACGATCGAGTGCCAATCGAGCTGACTTAATCGATCCAGGGATCAGCGCAAGGAGCATTCCTGTTCTTCGACCTCCATACATGTTCCATGCAAAAGCCAGATCATCTATTTATATGGATATCTCTCCATGTCTATTTGTATGCAAATATAGCGAGTATCACTAACTACAGGGATGTGTGGTGCCTTTTGATGCACATGATTATGACGTGAACAATAATTGGAAGTGATGGCCACTTGCACTCACGAGTCAATTGCAATCTGAACAAATTAACTCGTCCTCTATCTATAAGCCTGTATTTTGCATCGACGCAACGCCACGAAATGAAAGAAAAAATGATTCATCACTTTTTTATTTTACGAAACCATTCGTGGGATCCAAAAAACGCAAGAGGCAAATTAGGAAAATGAATAGGAAATTAGGAAATGAATCATTTTAAAAATATTTATCGGGGAAGATGGATGGAATTTATTGTATAAATGGCAGCGATGTGGAAGCTAGAAAATTCTATTCATCCTTGAAATCGGTGTTGTGACGTAGCTGGCATTTATTCGAAACAAGTTTGACGTCCCCTATGATCGAGTACTTTTTCCCTAAAGGTGTAACCGGTGTTTCTGACGCCGCGGAAATTCGCGCGGAAAAAAGAGTAAAAATGTCGAGATAGCGATCTCTTTCCTCCTATTTTCGCATGAAAGAGTAACACGTTTGCCAGTTGAAACGGGACGGATTTTCCATATGATCGATTGCTATTCACCGAGAGCCTGAGACGTGTCATTTTTGTCAAAATTTCGAATGGCAGGTGTGCAGGTTCGTTTTTTTTTTTTTCATTCAAACGAATGGGGAAAGAGCGATGGAATTGGAATTACCCTCGGGGTTACCTTGTGAATATAAGAAAGTGCCGGAAACTGTCAGGAGAGAGATCATTAACAGAAGATTAATTATTATTGCAAAACGGAGACATTAGCGCAAAGAGATTTAAAAAAAAGCCTCAACTTTATAAATTGCCAATATTTTTAGTCCCATTTGGTATTTCTACTGCGTCATTGGAAGAAAAGAATGATCATTTTCGCATCGAATCCTTAATTAAATAGAAATTTGTTCCGAACAAAATGAGTTGCGATTTTTTAATTTTCTTTATTTTACGAGTATCATCGTCGCTACCAGATCGAATAAAGTATGGAATGCCCGATTTGCTCTTTTCTCGTACACAAATTATAATTACACGCCAATCAGATCAATGACGAATTACAAGTGCGTAATTACGCTTCGTTGTATTGATGGACAGCAACAATATTTGTTTTGGTCAATTGCGATGTTCCAATGCATGCAGATTCGGCGAATCAATTATAGTCATGCATGTATCAAGAGTTTATCGCAAAATATCGTGCTATTCGATTTCTATCTGCCTTTCGTGATACGCAATATTATTCAGTATTAATTCATCTCTATATTTGTAGAAATAAATATCTAATAATGACGAAACCGTTCGGCGAGGAAAAAGCTCATAATCTGCAACAAGACCAACGGTTTGGAGCATTTTGATATATTTTGTTTTTTTCTATTGTATCGATAACAACGAAAAAAAAAAAAACACATCGAAAAACAATTTTTATGCTTCAAGGACGCAACACACATTGAAAAACGAAGATAAATGGAAAAACTGAACCCCCGTGTAAAATAGATTCGAAATTGAATAGACTGGGGATCGTTGTTCGGATTATTTTCATTCTGTACCAATGGAATTATTCCCCGTGTATTTTAATTCGTGTTATTACGAAGAAAAAAACGACGAATAATGGTCCTTTGTGAATTTTTTTGTGGACATCATTGATTGAATAATCGAATGGTTCGATTTTTTTCCCAATAGTTGCTCAACGAGATCAGGAAAGCAAGTGAAAATCTTGAAGTTTCGTAATTTAGCTCCGTATCGACGGACAGACGAGAAATCATTAAGAATAATGAAAAAATAACGGAAATAAAAAAGCGAGTTAAACCGTGGAAATTTCTTGAAATGTCATCCATTCTTGTAGGTCGGAAACCGCCTTTGGAAAAGAATTGGAAAAGAGATTTCTCAGTTAATGGGGCTGTGTCGTGCTATTAATTTAATGAAAATGAACTTTACGGGGATCCTAGTCTGCTCAGTTTATTTCATTTTCTTTTTAACGCCGATACTTGTTCGAAAAATGCACTTAAATCAGTGAGTGATTCGTCGTAATTACTATCGGATAGTGTGTCGGAAATGAAATACAAAAAGGGTAGATATAGTCTCCGAGAGAACGAAGCAACAGAGCGAGAGATACTAAAACGACATGGCACTGAATTTTTCTCAACAAACTTATCTCGTTACCCGCCTGAGTTATCCAGCTTCTAATTGTTTGCTGTGCTCTTGTTTCCGCGTTTATTCTATCCAGTAATACGCCGTGAATCATACACTTCGGATGTGGCTCAGATACATATGGGCATCGAGGAACTACGTCGTGCAGATAATTGATCAAAAGTTTCATCACATAATAAATCCTCGCGGAAACTGATTTTATTCGAGCGCTGAGATGTTTTTCAACGATTTTTAAAATTTTACTCCATTTTTGGTACAATTTTTTTTTTTTTTCGTTCATTTGAAAAACATTGGGCTAGTAAATACGTGAAATAAACGGAAGGAAGCGTGTGCGCTTTGTCCAAGCTAAAATCCCGAAAGAGATACTTTTTTTTTGTTTCATTTTTATGGCTCCGCATGAAAGAAAGGAGCGTTGATGCTTCGACACAAATAAAATGGAAACTAATTGAGGTTGCGCTCAAGCGGAAAATTCAACATCGGGAACATTCCTCATTCGGACTTACCAAAGTCGTTTATTTCACCACAGACCAATAGCAAATCTAATTCCAAAACCGTTCACGATTCCAAATGTTAGAGAATGTTCTTCGAATAAATACGACGCTTAGCTGACTCTGTCTCTCTCTCTCTCGCTTTCTAGCTCTCCAGTGATATATCTCTCAGTAAACCTACTCAGAACTCTCAGAGTATTTGTCCATTTCCTGGATTTGACCGAGAATGGACTTGAGCAAATTCCAGGTGGCATCGATCCGTCATCGCCAAACTCAATCTCGTATCTCCGATTTTCGTCGAATTGCGTACACGCCAATCGCTCTTTGGAATCGATGCGTACAAGTTTCACTACCGCTCGTATAATTGAAGCAAATAAACACGAGAGCCTAACTTCATTTCCCTGATTAACCTATAATCAAATCGGAAGGATGGACGTTTCATGGGGTTGAGTATTTATCACTGATTGCGAGTATAAAAATGCGAAAAAAAAAACAAATTGGATTCGTCAATCGGCATAAAAGTTTAGAAGCGAAAGAAAAAAATCTTCGAACCTTTTACCGAAAATAACTTTCCAAGAAAAATTTATTTTCCGTAAAATATGTTTTTCAACTAAATTCAAGATTGAGGATCATTTTTCGCTCCTTTTACGTCTCCCGTATTTTTCCGAACGATTTGTCGAAATTTGATTAAATCTTTTGTCATGAGATATCGAGTTTCGGTCTAGATAACGATTTGCGATGTAATGCCGTCATTCAACGAAATGGCGTGTGAGTAATGATCCATCTCAACAACCCCTCAGGGAGTTTTCAACGAGGACAATTTGGTGAATTCCTTGTCTCTCTCCCTCATCCTGTCCCTCGGTTACTATCTCATGTGCCTCGTACGTTAACCGGACATTAGAGAATTCGAGGGATGTGCACCAATTCCTGAATACAGTCATGGCATGTGACACGTCATCTATCTCCCGTCCATGCTCCATCTACCTCCACCTTGTAATCTTAAGAATACACATGGACGGCGTCAATCACGTTCGATTGTTCCTTAGCTCAGCCGACCAAAACAAGTCCACGAATCAATTCGACACGATCCATTATGCGAATTTTTTTTAATGAGAATGAAGGAAATCACGAAGAAAAATCCTCGCGTTTTCGTATAAACTGCAATTTTTTGCTCCACATTCGATGCAATAAAAAAACACAGGAGCTCATTGAAGTTTCGTAGGCGAAAGTTTGATCTCGAAAAGAATGGCTAAAATCTCTCGGGAAAAGTTGCTTCGAATTCACAGAGGAGAGGACAAACATTACACACATCCTGTGCACGCTTTTCGAGGCTGAATCGTACATTGTGTCAATGTTTGCCTCCTGAGGAAGCCACAAAGCATCCGATGATTTTCACTTCTACCCTCCACGACTGTATCCTCATTTGCATCAGCATATGTCATTGGATATAACCTCAGGCTGCCTCTCCGCCCACGTATATCTTTAACCCGTTGGTTTTAGGTCATATAGGCAGTTTGAAACAAAGCCTCTACACAGCCAACACTTTTTTCATTATGAAGCCCAACTCGTGGAGATTTATCCCCTTGCAATATATGACGAGGAGTTGTCGCTCCCTCTTTCCCATTCTCTCCCTTTCAACTATGAAACTTTTCTGCTTCTCCTGATAATTTTCGTATTTCGTTTCCTCCCGGAGACACATATCTGCCTGGGACGATTGGATTGTTTAGTTTCGTGTTAACCGCACCAGAAAATAGCGAACGCGGACAACACTCAGGCAATCCTGCAGGAACAGAAATAGAAACATTCTAGTGACAAATGCAGCTTTTGTGGAAACAGCAAATAAACGAAATTGAAAATAAATAATAAATACTCCATAAACATTATTCATTCAGATATACTCTTTTCCTTCATCCCCCACCCCTCACAGTCTCGGTCTTGCTTCCTCCTTATTGGGTGACTCAAACGCTCCATTTCAATAATATAATGGAAAAGGTCGGGAGATCTCAATAAATATGAAATGCATTAGAGGTTGCTCGTATGCGAGTGTGGAACATTTGAAAGCATGCCTCCGTTATAAAAAGAAGGAAAGGGAAGGAAAGTATAGAGCGAGAGTATTAGGGTGAATGCATGACAATGGAACGAGTATTTTGGAGCGTGAAAGAAAGCTGTGCCAAGTGCGAGATGCATTGTTGCACGTAAACGCTTTGAAATTAGAATCTTACTAATTTCGCCCAGTGGAGCGATGTTTTCACGAAATGCACCCACTCGCTGTGACTTTCCAGCTGAAGCTTCATACTCGGGAGCTTCGAAGAGGACCCTTTTGTACGACGAAATTGGTAGTCATCTACACAAAGCCAACTCCTTATTTTTGCGAATGATAAATGACCAGAAAATTCTTTTAAAAACTAAATTTCCCCGAAGCTGAAATTTACTCTGAAATTCCACCAGTTAGCACTGCAGCGATTTGGAGCTAATTGTTCCCTTCACGAGAATGTGCGTTTGCGAGCCCTCCACAATGCGTTATTATATTACAGTCATTTCCATACATATGAAGGGAGATTGCATCCAGTACTTTATCAAATGAACCTCGAACTTCATCCACATTTGGACTTTTCGTTCCAACCGTTGGCTGCATCTCTCTATCTCTTTCTTTTCGCAACTGCATGAAGGCTCGAATTTCACAGCAGGTGCATGAATAGGCGCAATTCCGTAAAGTGAACAATTGTATTCGAGCTAGCGAGAAATTTACCCGGATATCGATCGAATGGAATTTCCTCTTCCACGACGGGCTGAAATCATCAAATATCTGCATTTAACACTTGCGATACGATTTTGAAGTGATACACTCGCCCTAATTCCTAGCCTATATTTATATTTATAAAAAAAATTGTCAACGAGAAAAACCATTGATCAGAATTTTTCACGAATGCTCAAGTCCCAATTAGTGAAGAAATAATTCTCTTGAAAATCTTCGAAACGTACGAAACGTAAACGAACAGCTGCTTGAAAGAATAACAAATACTTATTTGGCAAAGGCTGCCCCAGATTTTACCCCGCAAGCTATTTAATGTTGACAGCATTCGTCCAGAATTTTTTCTTTCACTTCGTTTACGGTTGACCGATTGAGCTTTCGAAACAGCAGACAGGCTCATTTAGGACCAAAGTTTTCGAAAATATATATGACGAACCATAGTATAAAATTGTAATTTTTTCTTTCCTCAAATAAAAACTACGACGTTGCGAATAAGATGGTATAATAAAAGTAGAATCCGCCGAATGATGAGCAAGAAAAATATGCGAAATTCGTCTTTTCCAACAAATTGTATTAGGGCTCACAGGGAAGAAATGCTAAGGGATTTTCTTGGTTTTCGGTGAACAGAGTGAGCGAGAAGGAAGAAGCATGACCGATGGAAAAGAACCGGATATGAATTCATAAGAATGGAAAGTTTTCCTACAGTATAATTACTCGAAAACGGCCCAAAGCCTTACAAAACATTTCAATTTAAAGTTTGTTCAACCTCGTCGTCCTCCTTCCATTGCTCTTTATCTCGCTCTCTCTTCCTCTCACTGTGTTTTTCCACTTTTTTCCTTATGTTTTGTGAAATGCATGCAGCCTTATAGCCAGGGAGAATGAAAAACTGTGCGCTCGCTCACCGAGAAACTTCAAGTTTTTGGCTGTATTTACTCCCCGTTGTGTCTCTTTCAACCCTGCGCTTTTTCCTCCTTTTTCTTTTCTTCTTCGATCTTTTCTCTCTGCCCACTTTTACTCTTTCGGATATTCAAATGTCGAACGGCTTCCTATGAGGAGTTCAATTAGTACAGATTCTATGGAATCAACGTGCACGAATATTCCTGTTGCATTTCGGTCGTTGCTGCTTCTCTCAGCATCGACAATTTTCATCATTTCGATCGAACCATTTCTTGTTTCATTCAATGGCAGTGATTTTCCGAAACGCTCGTGAATTTATTGTTAGCTCTCACGAATACATAAAGTTGAGAAGACTTTATGAAAATAATTCGATAGCAAGTGAAAAGGAACCGAATAAATATGAGTTCAAAAGGTATTTGTAAAATTTTTTTATGTTTGATTTTTTTTTTAAACACGAACCAATGAAAGACTGCCTTGATGAGCGAGTCTAAAGGATCGGAGGGCTTTGTTAGCAATATTGTCAAGAGATAACTGGATACGGAGTGTCCAAGAGTTGCCAGGGTTCAAGAAGTTAATTAAACAGAAATCCGATACTACTAGCGGTTGGGGCGACGGGTCGGGGCAAGGGTGGCAAAGCCAAATAGTACGGACGGAGTTGTTGGTTCATTTCTACGAATGAGCCTTCTGTACCACGTTCACTTATTTACCCTTCGCTCTCTTTAACTGCTTGATTCTCATCCCCCTACGGCCACTCCCCCTCGGGAAGAACAACACTGCTTTTGCTCCTGCCCCCGACTTTGTTCCTGGGTAGAGAAAAAAAAAAAAAAACTGCAACCATGTGCGGTTAAATCTCTGGACGGTGCAATGGATCATAATAAAACTCGATTCATAGTCGCTTTGAAATCCGATCCACCCTTCGCTTCGTAAAACATTGAAATGTCTCTCCGAGGTATTGTGACGATTGTTTTTGGCACATTGAGCTTGAGATTTCAAACATTTGGTAATTTGCGGTCCAACCGTGACCATAAAGCGGAGTACACAGATTTCCATGGAAAATCCGATTAACCACTTATTGAGAGATCGGAAGGATCGCTCATCCTCTTCTATTAAGCCCGAGCGGTATTATGTCAACAGTTGCTTGGCAAACGGTACTTTAATGTATAATATCAATAGCAGAATCGAATTGGAGATTCGGTACGAATTTCGCATATAAATCGCTCTATAAATTTGCGCCAAGTTTATCGAGGAATGATCGTTCTACATTGATCCTTTGAAGAGTCCTTCGAGATATTTGCAACGTCGAAGTACCGCGATAACTAATTGGCAATTATAACAAGGAAAATCACCTCCGCGAGACATTTAAATACAGCCGAGGCGAACTGAGCATCTCAGTCAAATATTTGTCTCTACAGATGTTTGTATTTTTTTTTTTAACGACCTTTGAATAATCTTCTAGTCAAAGAAAGTGGTCGAGAGTATGAAAAGCACGATTAAAATGAAGATCGATGACGAATATTTTCGGGGCGCACGTGAAATGATGGTGGGATATCATCAATCGTCATTAACTGGGATCAACGCAATTTTTCTCATGGAATTACGTTTTATGTTGGAAGAGAAGCTCGGCCTGAAACCACAAGATGAAGATTCCACTCACTTCGCGCTTGTATATAATCTATGTTAAAAAGAGGGTAGAAGGGGCCGAAAAGTTGCCTCCCAGCCCGAGCATTTACGGTTCACAGAGCATCAACTTTGAACCCAGGTTGCCCCGACGTGGGGCAAAGGGGTTCGCGGTCAGCCCGTTTATCACTCCGAGTGTAAAAGGTTTCGCAGCCTCCTGTATTTGACCCCTTTACTCGCGGTTCGACCACCAACATCGTACGATCTCTTCCACAGTCAAGCCTCGCTAAAATTCTCCGAGGCTCCTTTTACAACTTCCGAGCATCGACAACGCCAGTGATTTATCGGTGGAACGATTTTTTTTTTCCACACAAATAACATCTCGTTCCTCCGGTGACAATTTTTAAACATTTTATCACTCGTATCAGTTTGAATATCTTTTTTGTTTTTGGTTTTCTTGTATCACGACTTCATCTGAAACATACAATATAATCGTGTCATGTTATAAACCAAGAATCAAGATTTTCTTCATTTCGCTGAGAAGAATGGTGAGGACTTGAATTCTGTAATTTTTCATGAGTGTGATATGGCACAGGTCACGTACTCGCTTCGTCCTATCGCAGTATCAATTCTTTATACGTTCACTCTTCGTTCCAGAGGACACTGATAAATTGGAAAAGTCATAAAGCCGAAAGTACCCGGAGAAACGTTGCACTGCTTTCGTCCTTTGCACCAAGCAGAACGAACGACGACGATCTTTTCTCGATATCAGTTGATATTTACGGCGTACTGAATCTACTGTATTTATAAATCACGTATGAAAGACTTGCAGAATGATGAACGATTCTATTCGATAACCCAATTTATAGAATTTCAACTTGCAGTTTTCAATCAAATCGTGTTCTTTGATGTTCTAGAAATTGCAATTATTCATCATTTCAACGATGTGCTCGGTTCCCTCGATTTCGCAATCCCCTTCTTTTGTTACCCGGCTTCATTCTCATTGTCCATCGGTCTCCATTTGTCAAAAAATGCGGCTCGAGGACCGCAGTTTAAAAACTCGGACGCACGCGAAATGAAAAAATGCCTCGTCTCTTAAAATAAACATAAAATCTGCAACTTCTTCAGTTGGAACGTGCTGTTGCTCTATTCTTTTTGCCATGGAAGCATTCCAGCAACTGTGATAAGGAGGACGAGGTCAAAAGTTACAGTCTAGGTTGGTAGGGGTGTGACAGGGGCAAGAGCTTCCTTATAACCCCAGAAGAATGGCCAGCATACCGAGAAGTTTCGGGGAACCTCCCGTCCAGTAGCGCAATCTTCCTTTAAAAGCCAAAAAGGCGAAAAGCTCGCAGAACGTAGAGCTTTTAGTGCTCGGACGTTTCGCGTTGCGAAACTGGCTGTACAGAGATCTTTATTCTTTACTTTACATCGTTTTTTTTCCCTCTCACGTGCATGCGTATGGTCGATGCTTTTCTGTTTTTTGTAGACATCCCTGAGTGTCGGAGCCACTTGGGTCTGTGATAATTTTCCATTTTTTCCTCTTCTCGTAATTTTTCCATGAAACGTCGCACTGTTTTTTGTTACCAGCAACAGTTCGATGCTCGAGTGTCCAGAGGTTGGTTGATTACAATTTTCGTTTCAGAAATAAATTAATTTTTAATTATAAGGAATGGTTTGTCGATGCATTGGTTGATGAGCGCAGAGGAAAATGCCTTGAAAAATTATGCACGCAGTACCAAAAAAGACTATATGGCTCAGCTACTGTTAAGCTGGCATTTTCCCTCGTCCCGTATAGTGTTTTCTTCCAATGTTTTTGCTCGTATGACTAAAAAGAAAAAAAACCGTTGGGCTCTTTCTGGGGGTAAGAAAAAACTTTGGAGTGGCGACGGTTGAGGGCAGGAGAGTTTACGTGAGAAGAAAAAAAAGCGTTCCACACATTCTCCCGTATTCCATTCGTCAGGACCTCGCGAGACAGACTGGAAAACGTCGAAAGAATACTGCAGCCTGTAAGTTCTCACAGAGTTAAACAGTCGGCGGGGGCGAGCAAGCGCTTTTTATTCTTTCCCCAGTCGTCACAATTCTTTCTCTAGTTTTTCTTTAGTCATTTTTAGTTTCAGAATTTATAGCAACACTCCAAGTGACAGGCGGGAGAGTTTAACCTATTATAACCTTGCAAAAACTGAGAGACGACGTGGCATTTGAAGTTTGCCCTTTGGAAGAAAGTCGCTGCAAAAACATTTTATTCGCTTCTTAAGAGATAAGCGCGAGTCAAATTTTCTCATTTAATCTCGAATCTTACTCCCTTTCTTCTTCGTATCCTTGGCTGCGTTGCTCTTTTTCTATATTTATTTATCAGCTCTCTTTCTCGCTCATTTCTCTCTCCCTTTTCCTATTTTGGCGTATCCGAAAAAAAAAACTCTTCGGTTGTAATACCGTTCATCTTTTTTCCACGGAAGTGTTCCTGCTAAGAGATTGTATAATCAAGATAACGCGTATAATGTATTTTTCGGATGAACAATTCCAGCTGAAACGCTCTCGGTGTTTTTGTGTCATTAAACGTGGCCGTACAAGATCCTCGCGTTCTCTTGATAGTCGAAGAGCTGAGAGATTTATTTTCTCACTTGCTCACCATTCTCGCTTCACTCTTCTCTCCTTTTTTCGCTCACTATTTCGTGCAAACGAGGCGAGTTTTGAAAATTCCTCTGATATCGTGTGGAAACTACTGCTCGAAAGCTCTTCCCAGCAGTTCTTTTTATCGTGAAACTCTATCGAACGAAAGGACTGCCCGAACGATATTTCTCCTGGTGAACAACTTTTCACGAGAATGACCATAAATTTCGCGTGATCGGAGCAGTCCGACAAACAGTTCATGGGAGGCAAACTTTAATGGAGATTTTTTTTTTTCCAATCGTGTATAATTCCCACTAAAAATGTATCAGAGCTCCTTGATCCTCACTGAAACATGTTGCTCCCTAACAAAACATATCACGCAAAATACCGTTTGATAAGACTCGTCCAGACTCAGAGATCAATTAATATGCAGGTGAAGCATTTGCATATCTCTAGGAAATTGCAACAGTCCACAAGCTGATGATGTTTAATGATATCAAGTATGAGATATGCGTTGCCAAAGTTTCGAGAGCCTGTACAACTGTTGATACTCGGTTTTGGTATATTGCAAGTTGCGGTGGCACGTTTGCTGAAGCTTCAACTGCCATCACACCGCACCATCTGGTTATTATTTGTCTTGACGTGGTTTATGGATGCCACAACTGCCGACAAATTTCGTCAGTGGATGCTGACGTCGGTCCTATCGAAGAAGGTCGCGGATTGTACATAAATACTTGAATGTAATTGCCCCAGTGTGACTGTGAACTGCTTCCAGTTTATTTACTGGCACATACGATCGTTTGTGAATTGATTCTGGTGCTCCATTTCATGGCATGATAGTCTTATGACTGGTTTGTCATATTTTTATTTATTTTGTTCGGAGTTCAATTAAAAATGTTTTTCCATTTTTTTCGTTCATAGCCTCAACAAATTTTGTAATTTTCTCGAGAATTTTTTTTCTAATTCTACGATTAATTTGTTCTCAGATTGGCCCGGATTGTCTCTCGGGCCCAATAATTAATAATCCATAAATCTAGCGCACGTATACGATAGAGAAAGAATGTTAGGAATCTGCAAGCTTAAACTTTCTGTACGGCTGCTCATATATAGCAACGAGATACGAGCTGGATGCTGAAGTGGATTCTCTTGTGGGGTATGGAAGCCACGGATTTTCCAGATCGGGATTCCATACTTGTGACTCCCGCGAGCCACAATATATGAATGTATCATGAAGGCTCGGGCTATCCAACACAATTCACAACACGAAGGCAATCGTAACGAGCTCGCTCGAAATAAACCGAAACGTAGCCGCGTGTGTATCGAGCTACGAGAGCAATTCCTGCATTGCCAGAAAATATTTTTACGTGAAAAATAAATTTTCTCCACCTATGTTATCGATTTTTATCGTAGGACGAAAATAATTACTCATCAGGCAGAGAAGGATTTTCATAGGAATTATAGTTTCATTCGAAAAACTCGAAAGTATCGGCACAAGCATAGAAACATTTATACATGTAAATCTTCATGTGCGTGCACATACTTGAAGTTGCATATTTAATGGTGAATATGAAAACACGCGATTGTCGTACAAATGATTCTCGTCTCCTTGTGAAAGGCGTTATAGACTAGCGCTCGAGTAAAAGCTCAACGAGTCCTTTGCCACTTTGGTCCGCATCGCGAGAGTTAATTAAAGCCCATGCTCGAGCGAATATATCTGTTCGTCTCGAGTGTGGCTTGAAAAAAAGTGGCATGTGCCTTGATTAAAAAGTGAACGCGTTACACCTAAAGCTCGAGTGTGACGGAGATATTAAAAATCCAAAAACAAGAAGGAAAAAAAAGGCTCGGGCTTCTGAAGTAGAAGATTTCTCGCACTGGCTGGAGGCTGCGCTGCATCTTATGCTTTTCGATACAATTTTTCGCAAGTTCGGAAGTACCAAAAAACTTGGGCACGGAGAATTAATTAGATGAAAGAAAAGAAATATTTTTCTGAATGGATTGCACTCTGCAACTCGTTAGTCAACATTGGCTACAAAATGGGCCACCCCAAAAAATTTACCGAGCAATTAAACGCTTTTTTTTTTTTCATTTTTCTCATCCTTTCATTTTGGATTTTTTCGGCTACCAAGCGAAGGGGCGGAGAACGACGAAATTGAAAATCTCGTTTGCATCATTATAAATGGTCGACGAACGTTTCACATGAGTCCGATATATATGTTCGATGTACAAACCTGTATATATGGTATATTATACATTCTCGCCCCATGTTATCTCGGACGAAGTGACACTTAACTTTTCCGTATTGCCGTTTGAAATTGAGTTTTCATTGTTCAAGCAATTTCTCGTATCCTCGAGGGCTGTGCTCGTGAAGAAATGAGAGAGGAGAGGTGATGACTCACTCTGGTAAGGAAGATCCATACCAGTTTGGTGAACTCTCTCGACACCGAAAATATCATTTACTCCTTGTGCATCGAGCAAGCCCTAGTCTGCATCAAATACGACCACAGACATATCCACTCGCGTCTATGGATATATAACGATATTCTCTTGCCGACCAGTACGAAACTCGTCGAGCACGACAATCCTCTCGAATACACGTGTTCAACGTTCAAGCTCACGGATTATTAATATTTTATGAATAAATTTTCTACACAATTTATAGCTTGCGGTTATGCCAACAAACTTTCGATTTGCAATTCGCGCGATGCATACATTTTAACTCTTCAATAGAGTTATTTGTCGTTCGGATAAACTTTTTAACAACTTTTCAGTAAATCGAAAAATCAAAAATTCTTCAAATTCGAGTGCACGCGAAAATAATAATAAAAATAAAAAAAAGTATCTCCATTCGTTTCCAAACGCTTTTATATCGACTTTTGATTCTTGGTACGGTTGGTCCATGCACTTTTTCATCGTGCTTGTATATAACTCCGCTCCGATTCTACAATGAATAAATAAATCGATCAAAACTCTTGGTGAATTATTATCTACTCGCGTGAGGTGCTTGAATATCTGTGAAAATTCTATTTCTTGATTTTTAACAAAAAGGAAAAAAAAAATAACAAAAACTAATGGAATTTTGTAAATTTATGAAACGATTGGGAAAAACACTCGTACTCGGCTATGAATTTTTTGAAATTAATTCAATCCGTTGTTGAAACTACAAATTTGTGGTTCAATGCAAAAAATTCAAGTATTTAGTAATGTCAGCAAAAATGAACGCTCTACTCACAAGTTGTTCGAATACGTTCGCAGACTGCCTCGATTTTTAATCCGAAAACGTCAGCCCCATGAGATGACATGTTTTTGCAACGAGCATGCCACGTGTCGAATCGACAGGTATCAAGTTTTATGGTCAAACAATGTCATATCACCGGAACAAACAACGTTATCAAACGAGGCATGCGAACCAAGCGAGCAGGTACCCGTGAATTCATACATGCAATTTCCATGAAATTTATTGCTGTACGACACCCGAGTTTCCAATTTGGTCGAGATAGCAAAAAATTTGTTCCACCAAGTGTAATTCGCCGTATAATTAATCGGGGTCTCGTATTACCGAATTAATCAATAGTTTATTTTGGACATAGAAATGTTATCACACCTATTATTGGATATATTCGATAAAATTTCGAAAAAAAAAATAAAAAAAATAATAAATCTATGTATCGTTTCCACTCGATCTTCTCATGTTTCTGTGTCGATCTTCTTCAAAATTACATTTCTAGATATAATTGAAATATTCTGGCGATGTAATTTTTTGACAGATGGAAATTGATAGCAACATAAATATGAGAGGATCTATAAATTTTCGTTGAACTGTGTGACGTATATAACGAGATGAGCTAGAAAGTTAGATCTTTTGTCTTTGCGGAATCCTGATGGAGAATTTATTCCTATAAGGCCATCTTTCACCACGCTACGATCGATTGCATCCACTGTGTGAACACGAGGGTGGGATGGAATCGATGGATATATGGATATGGATATATATAACCCCACACATCGTAATACATACGGTACAGACTATAGAGCGAGCGCAAATAGAGGTTATGTTCCCCCGGGAAACGTACATCGACGTATGTACATACGTAAGAGCAAACGGCTTTGGAATGTAATAATCACGGAATGCGATGCACACAGAGCGTGTATTGCACACACTAGAGCGAGCTAATATCACGAGGATTCGTAAAATATATATGACTTTCCTACGTGGCGTGCATTATCGAATCCTCCACTCGGCAACGTCGTGATTCACATAAGACTCCACTAACAAAAGAACTAAACACGAACCGATACAGGATATCATAACGAATAGGTGTCTGCCTCGTAGTCAACCCTCTCGAGATTTTAAAATCCGAATAATCCTGGAGAAATAAAAAATAAACTGCAAAATGTAGTTTTTTTTTTTTTTCTCTACGTTTTCGCTCAAATTTTTATCGCGGACTCGAAAATATAGAACCCGTAGCGACAATATTATAAATCCAGTTGCAGCTAAACATTGTGATTCTTCATGTAATTCAATTAGTATTCGTAGTTCGTATTTGTCGAGTAAATAGGTCGACGATGAGTTGAAGGGAAATTCTCAGGCTATTTTGTTTACTGCTTCATAGTTGAAGTATTTATTAATAACGACAGCTTATTCGGTATGTGGGTAAGACATGCCGCGTGGTAAAACGAACGGGCCACGCCCACCACCAACGTCAAACCCGTACAAAGTGAATCGCAATTGGGCGTTGAGAATATTCGCTCCTAATTGTTGAAAAATACTTGAACAGCTCGTTATCGAACCTCAACGTAGCTCAAACTTTTTTCTCGAAATTTCGCTGTCTATGGATTTTCGAACGTATCGTTTCATCGGTACGTCTGAATGTATGTCAAGATGTCAAGCGATTACTTTTTTTTTTGATGTTCCGGAGCAACCATTCCTCGAAAACATCCCTAAGGGATGAAGGAAACCAACTCGATCCGGAGACATCTACTAACGTTCGCTCCTAATACCAAGTTTCCCTATTTCAAGTTTGATTTTCCAGTAGCTAATATTACTTCCTCTAAATATTAATGAATCTCCTTGTCAATGTATAATGGAGATCGATCGGTGCACCGCAAAAAAGTTGTTGGAACAGTTTGCTAATAAGGTAAATTGTAAAATCTGCACTGGGAAGTTTCGATAAGTTCATCGGTTCACGCGGAAAGAGTTCCGGACGAAAAATCAAGATGATCACATAATTGTTGTGAGCGTGTGTTTTCCAATTTTCAAGAAGGTCGAGCTGACGCGATGAACCTGAAGTTTGCATCGTCGCGATGCCACGAAATGAAAAAAAATGATTCGTCACTTTCTTTTCGATTTTTATTTTCAAAAAAGTGGAGAATCATTTTTTTTTCTTTTTTTTTTTCATTTCGTGGTATTGCGTCGATGCAATCTTCAGGCTAAGCTGACGCGAAGGAGTCACCGTGAAGTATGAGATGAATCGTTCAATCGAAAGGCACAAACGTGCTCAATTAATTTTGTGTTTCCACTCTGATTCGGAGTAGGAAAAATGCAGCTTTGAGATTCGGTATCCGTCGAATTAAATTCATAATGAATCCTCTCCTGAACCCGTAATCCCTTTATCTACGCGCTCATTGTTCCTTATTCCTTCGATCGCAAGATCTGGATGTTCGCCGGGTTTCAAATCATGGGATGTGATGAGCTATAGCTGACGTAAGGGCGGCGGGCTGGTCTTGCTCTTTCTCATTCTTGCTGGAGGTATCGCTGACGGTTTTAATAAGCGAATATTAATAATTCTCAAGGCTCTGGGATCTCGGGTTATTGAAAAACTCGTCGACGACTACAACGATCGCCTGGAATTTGCAATTCTCCTGCGGCTTTTATTGTCATCGGAGAATGTTTTCGAGAGCTTTCTCGTCATAACGAACCGAGTCTTCACGCATCTTTCGAGCCATCCATTTAGCACAACGTTTCCCATCTAATTTCCATCGCAATAATTGTCATTACACGACGATATTCATTGACACTATAAAAATTATTCGACACGTACACATTGTCATTATTCCAAATAGCTAATCGACGATTTTACAAGATTTTCTTATTCTCCGTACTTTTATAGTCGGAGACGCAATTCCCTGATTAAATTTACGTAACTCTTCGTAGCCTCATACCCGCGTACTTTTTTCTTTGCCTCGGAGAATAAAATATGCTTCATCGAAGAGACTGCGCAACTGGAAAGCTTTGTGTGTAACGGAAGTTGGACGAAATATAGTCCTCGCTGAGAGTACTTTGGAATTTAAGTCGAAGAGGGTGAGATCGGAAATTGCATTTCCACTGCACTTGCTAAGAGTCTGAACGAGAGAAAGGGAAAGAAGAGGAGAAAGAGAGAGACACACAGATCTCGTCGTATTTAATACAATTGTGAGAATAGCTCGAACGGAGCTCTTCCAATCCTTCAGTCTCGTGAAATAACCGCAATTCAGGATGAGATTTGATTTTGGTCGTGTAAAAAGACTTTTGCAAAAATACTCAATGACATTGTTGGAGACTAAAACTCAAAAAAAAAATCAATAAAACGATGACTAAAAGGAATTTTTCAAATTTATGTTCCAGGCCGAAATATGGAGCGTATTCATCGCCATTTTGAGGAAAAGCGTGCGCAACTTGCAGGCCTGCACCGATGTCAGTCTCATCGAGCACGTGTTACATCGTTTGTCCCGAGCAGAAACCGTCGTCGCAGGTTTTTATTTAGACCAATTTTTCTGTGTCGAGTTGCAAGAATTACAACAGCAATTTTCCGTCATGATCTACTTACGATACAACAAAACCCGTATCGGTCCTTGAAATTTAAAAGATTTTGACTTCTGACTTGACTCGAACGAAAAAAATTTATTATAACGAGCAAACTCGTTAAAAATGTTTGAATCAATTTGCAGATTTGCTCATCGACATGCTAGGCGTTCTCGCGAGTTACAGCATAACGGTGAAAGAATTGAAGCTTTTATTCGGCGCGATGAAAGCAGTGAAAGGAAAATGGGTGAGCTATGATTCTCGAACGATAATCAATGTCTTTAATTATTTTATTGAGCTACCGTAATCAATGCTGCATAGAATTGTTGAAAAAAAAAATGATAAAATATTTAAAAAATCATTGACAAGCTTTTTTCGTATAGATCCTCCGGCTTGAACGATAATTCGTGTGTGATTTTACAGTGTAACGAAGTAATAAATGATTTCCAGCCACGACATTCAGCGAAATTGCTGAACGTACTCCGCCAAATGCCTCAACGAAATGGACCTGACGTGTTTTTTAGTTTTCCCGGCAGAAAAGGATCGGTGAGTACAGAAATTTGTCCACGACGGTAAAAAGCGAGTGCATCGCCATTCGGCATAAAAAAATCGCAACGAGATATAGAAATAGTGTTTGAAATGGTAATGACACACGTTTCGAATATTCGATGGCCGAGTTGAGGTCCTATAACGCTGTACGTAAATACAAGTATACCTCAATGAACCTGACGTGACCTGGCAAACTTTCTGAAGCATGACTCGTCAATTAGGCTTGCGGTTATAACTTTACGCTCGTCCTCGTTACCCAGGCAATTTTATCACGCTCGAACTAACCAAACTGATGGAAACTTGAAGCTTTCGATCTTTGCAAGATTCACTCGATGCTCTCAATCAAGAAGACCGGTTATCGCGCGCATACGAATTATTTCGATGGACCAATTAAGGAGCCAGACACCCCTTATGGAGTGAAAACTGCGCGATAAAGTATTGAAAAACTGTAAATCAATGGGTTATCGTAATCGTGTGGATTAGAAGCGGTATCGATATGATAATCAGCCGATCGATTTGAACATAAATCTCTTCGTCTCTTTATTTTTGCTACACGATACATTTTTCAGGCTGTAGTTCTGCCACCAATGGCGAGGTGGCCACACGAGAGTGGTTTCACTTTTACGACGTGGTTTCGTCTCGATCCTATAAACTCGGTTAATATCGAGAGGGAAAAGCCGTACCTCTACTGGTGAGTGCTCTTTTGTCAAGTACCAACACAACCTCGTACACTGAATTTCTTTAAGAAGCTGCTTTCAAGACAGGCCTCTCCTTCGAGAGATGCTTTACCGAACAACTCTTCACATTGTACAGTTTGTTTCAAAATCTCAGCACAAAAACACTTTTTTTTTTGCAGCTTCAAGACTAGCAAGGGCGTCGGTTACTCCGCCCATTTCGTAGGTAACTGCTTGGTCCTTACTTCGATGAAAGTTAAAGGCAAGGGCTTCCAGCATTGTGTCAAATATGAATTTCAACCGCGAAAGGTAATTACGTCACGAACAATGTACTTGTCTCATAAAATATCGTTCGAATCTCGTGGCACCCGATAAAAAAAAAAATTAAAAAAAACATACATTTTCATGAAAGCTCGACGACTTTTCGGAAGTTGACGATTTAATTTCCTGCTCTATGAAGTTTTGAAGAATTTGACAAGTATTAACGATATGAGGAAGATTGAAAATCGATCGTTGGTCTGTTAGGAAAAATGCATTTCGACGATGTGAAGAATAATTATGAATGGATTTATTTCAGTGGTACATGATCGCCGTAGTGTACATATATAATAGGTGGACGAAGAGCGAAATTAAGTGTCTAGTTAACGGGCAGCTAGCTTCGAATACGGAAATGGCGTGGTTTGTGTCAACGAACGACGTAAGTTTGAAGGATTGATTGAAAACTTGAACGAATAACCGTATTATTTTTGTCTGTTTTTTGTAACATCACAGAGAATGGGGAATAAAATATTTACCGACGTTTTCAGCCCTTTGACAAATGCTACATAGGCGCCACGCCGGAACTGGACGAGGAGAGTGTTTTTTGTGGACAGATGAGCGCAATTTATTTGTTCAGCGAGGCTCTGACGACTCATCAAATTTGTGCGATGCATAGATTAGGTCCTGGCTACAAGGTACACACCATTTTTTCAACTTTTGGTACTTGAACAAATTATCGAAAAATTGATTTTTTTTTTCTTCAAATGTCCTGGGATTACAAGAAAAACGTGAACAAGACAATGTACCTGTTATTTCAGAGTCAATTCCGGTTCGACAACGAGTGTTACCTGAATCTACCCGACAATCACAAAAGGGTGAGTGACGAGCAGGAGCTCGCGAGCATGGTGGACCAAAGTATGCAAACTGTAAGCATTGATTTAGTTTATTTTATTTCATTTCGTTTAATTTTATTCAAATCCTTCGTCTCCTCTATATCTGTCACTTGTAATTGTGTAAATTACCGTGAGCAGCGGTCATAGCCACGAAATATAGTGAGAGAGGTAAATTATTCATGCTCACCAGCCAAACCTGAACTTTTCCAATTTGTGCATATTCAAACTCGTTGGATCTGACAATTATTCTCAACATGTGCAAGCAGTGATGCATAAGAAATTTAGTCAAAGAGTTTCTTCTTCGTTAGTATTCCCAGAGATAATATGTAGATGAATTTTTCATTTTAAAAACATTCGCTCCTCGGGAAAGTCGTCTTTGATTTGTTTTATTTGGTTGTTTGTAGTCGCATGTTGAACGACAACGAATAACAGTGAATTTTTTTTTATTGAATATTCTTGCATGTTTTGTTGCGTGTTTTCAGGATCAGCCCCCCCTCCCCAATTATTCCGGCTGTTATGTCATCAGTTCTTTTGTTTATTTTTCCTTTCGTAAAATTCAATTACGTTATGCTTATGAATATTTAGTTTTCGTTGGCCTCGTCGTCGTTGCTGTTATTGTTTTTGTTGTTCAATAGTCGCTTTTGTAGTCGTTGCAAGTCGTTCACGTTTTACCTCGTTCGACACGAATAATTGATATTCCTTTGTAATTTATTCAGGTGCTTTATGATGGCAAGCTGTCCAATGCAATTGTGTTCATGTACAACCCGGTAGCAACGGATTCTCAACTCTGCCTACAGAGTGCACCTAAAGGGAACGTCTCTTACTTTGTACATACACCACACGCGCTTATGCTCCAGGTATGTACCTTTTATGAATTTTTTTCCCATTACCTTTCCACGTCAACAATAATGCAATTTTCATCTACTTAGGAAAGAATTTCCTCTTGGCATCGTGCTAAAGCATCATCATACCTTGAACTTGTGACCGGAATAGATTTGACTTGAAAAAAAAAAAAAAAAAAACTTTTTTCATATTCTCAACTCTCCAAGTTCTCGGAGGAGATTTTAGTTAACCTGACCCTTGAGAAATTACATTCTATCGTTTTCTGGAAAATTCCTTGATTGCTGTAGAAAATATTTTATGAAAGAAAATTGAGGAATTTGTTGGATAGTAATGGAAAATTGTTCGAAAACCCTCCCATGACGTTTTATTGAAAGAAGAAACTCATTTTCATGGAAAATAATGTGTAAAATTCATATTTTCTTCAGGACGTCAAAGCCGTCATCACTCACTCGATACACAGCACACTCAACTCGATTGGCGGAATACAAGTACTTTTTCCACTCTTTTCGCAACTAGACATGCCTTACGATTGCATAACACCGAACGACATCAAGCGAGATCCAACATTATGGTAAAATTTCAATTTCCAATCAATTGAAGAATATTATTGATGCGAATTAAGCGATCGCAATAGTTAGCATTTATTTCTGACGTCTAGAAATTTCAATTCATAACACTGACTCCAATTTTCTTCTCATAGTTCAAAATTATTGGGTTTTATTTGCGATCTTGTGGAAACATCGCAAACGGTCCAACAACATATGGTACAAAATCGTGGATTCTTGGTGATAAGTTTTATGCTTCAACGAGCTAGCAGAGATCACCTGACGACCGAAGTTTTAGCATCGTTTCTCGAACTAACGAAACATTTGGTAACGTGTCTCAGCGCCAACAGCGATCTTCTTCTCAAGCAGGTAATGTTTTCGAAGCGTTATAAAACAAAAACCAAAATTTCAACTCAATGCACAATTTCGACAGATCATACTTTTGCAAAGCATCGACGATCTCGTTTGTTCCGAAACCCTCTGACATGGACTTGTGTATTTTTCAACACATTTCAAGTTTACGGTGCTGAACTTTGCATCGTTGCAATCAAAATAATGAAACGATTTTTTTAAGATCCAAAGAGAATGAGCATATGAAAATTGTAATGATTTTTCAAAATCAAACAAGTAATGCATTTAAAAAAAACGGTTTTTCGTTGCATTCCAACGTTGCAAACTTCAGCATGATTCAATTTTTACGCTTATTACTGAGGACCCGAAACATTTGGTCGTCCGTGGCGAATTGGGCTACTAAGAAAAGAACAAAAATGAAAACATCGATATTATATCGTAAAAAACGTATCGACACATGAAAAGACTTTCCATACTGCCAAGCACATAGAAAAAAGAAAATATATACATATGTAGATGTTCCGATTTCAGCATGTCTCTGCACCCTCACAGCCAATTGAGATTTCAATAAATTGATTCGCATGCAATCTACCGACTTTCCTTAAACCGTGTTTTCGCACCATTTTGAACGATTTTTCTATCGAAAAATTTGATCGATTTTCCCTGCATGAGAAATATTAAAATTCATTTTAGTATCGAGCACTTTCATCTATGTGACTCTGCAATATTTTTGACACGAATGTTTTTGATAAAAAATGTTATTGGTCGTAGAGTTGAACGAGTTTGTTGAATCAAAGAATCGATAAACATCGTTCGAATAAAGATTTATGAATGGAGATGGAATTTAAAGGATTATTAATAAAAGTCGGCTAGATTGTCGTGCTCGAAGAACAGGCAGATAAATGCTGATGTAGATGTTTTATTTTTCATTCCTAACATGGCAGCTGTTGGACCACGTTCTCTTTAATCCTGCGTTGTGGATTTACACACCGGCACCGGTACAAACGAGACTTTACTCGTATCTGGCGACTGAATTTTTGAGCGACACGCAGATATATTCAAACGTGAGACGAGTGTCAACTGTTCTTCAGACCGTCCACACCCTCAAATATTACTATTGGGTTGCCAATCCACGAGGGAAAAGTGGCATAACACCCAAAGGAATGGGTGAGCCATGCTCTTGAGAGCAAATGTTGCCTTACTCATTAACCTCACTCTGCTGTTCGACTGCCATTACTTTCCAACTCACACCACAAAATTCGTGTTTAATTTTACTTCTTGAGAGCTTACATTTAGCGGAGGTTTTGAAAATGGGGTTAATTTCGATTTTTTTTTTTTAAACTACACTAAAATATCTCTGCTCATATAGAAGAACATTTTCGTTGGTTTTAATTGAAAATTTTCATCGAAAAAAATAGCTGAATGAGCCGTGGATGTAATTTTTTAAACTAAAACGTAAATTGGAAAAAAAGTTTAAAATTTGTCCCAACATTTTCTTAAAATTTGTTATTCTGAGATAAAAATCATTTTCTCACATTTTTCCTCCCCCAAAGTCACGTGATCCCAGTGAGATTTAATGTTGTGATTCATTCCAGATGGTCCGAGGCCGCAACAAAAAGACATACTGACGATAAGATCGTACATTCTGCTGTTCCTGAAGCAACTCATCATGATTGGAAATGGCGTTAAGGACGACGAGCTTCAGAGTATCCTTAACTACTTGACGACGATGCACGAGGATGAAAATCTTCATGACGTGTTGCAAATGTTAATATCGCTCATGTCGGAACATCCCTCGTCGATGGTGCCAGCTTTCGATGCGAAACAAGGCGTCAGAACGATCTTCAAGCTGCTCGCCGCCGAAAGTCAATTGATAAGATTGCAGGCACTCAAACTTCTGGGATTTTTTTTAAGCCGAAGCACGCACAAGTAAATAATGCTATTCGACGATAAAATAATAAGTAAATTTAAAATACGGAAACTAGAAATGAATTGCTTTTTTCTAGAAGAAAATACGATGTTATGAGCCCACACAATTTGTATACACTGTTGTCCGAGAGATTGCTACTTAATGAGGAAACCCTCCTGTTACCAACTTACAACGTACTCTACGAGATCATGACGGAGCACATTAGTCAGCATATTCTTTACACGAGACACCCGGAGCCTGAGAATCATTATCGCTTGGAAAATCCGAGTGAGTATTTGTCCGTGTTTTTGCAGAAGCAGCGACAGCAGGAGCGCGTGTTTTTCTCGTCGTTTGTTTTCGTCCCCAAGCACGAAAGCTCACGGCTAATTGGGTTTCTATTTTTAGTGATTTTGAAGGTCGTCGCGACCTTGATAAGGCAGTCGAAACAAACGGAACAGCTGCTCGAAGTGAAGAAGCTTTTCCTCTCGGATATGACGCTCTTGTGTAACAACAATCGCGAAAACAGACGCACAGTTCTCCAAATGTCCGTCTGGCAAGAATGGCTAATCGCCATGGCTTACATACATCCGAAAAACACGGAAGAACAGAAAATCTCTGACATGGTTTATTCGCTTTTCCGGATGTTGCTGCATCACGCGATTAAACACGAATATGGAGGCTGGCGAGTTTGGGTCGATACGTTGGCCATCGTCCATTCTAAGGTCAGAAAACGAGAAAAAAATAAATAAATGAATGCTGAAAGACTGCCCGCTCCAGATTTCAAAATCCTTCTGACGCAATTATTCAACCCTCTCAGGTCTCTTATGAGGAATTCAAACTCCAATTCGCCCAAATGTACGAACATTACGAGCGACAGAGATCCGACAATATAACTGATCCCGAGGTGAGACAACAAAGGCCAATTAGCACGATATCAGGATGGGATCAACAACATTCTGGAAACAATGGTTATAGTCGACCTGCTACTTGGACCGTCCAACCTAATCAAGAAATGCAACATATAGACAGAAATTACAAGGTATCTTTACTGCTTATTTATGGGGCAACTATGGTGGGTGCACTGTCGGTCCGTGACTCATTAAACACCCTCGTGCGAAGGCAGAGGGTGCCCTTGATTCTTATTTCCGTCAATCGAAAATTCATGAAAAGAAAAAACAAATCCGGAATATTTACAATTTTTATCTTTCATTCGTTAATTTTTTTATAACATTTTTTAAAGGAATCGGATGAATCGAACGACCGCCTCGAGGAGTCGTGCAGTTGCGACTTGAACTCGATCGATAACACAGAGAGCGACGGTAGTCCATCGATGATAAAATCTCGCAGCGAAACCCTCGAGACTCCGCAGTCGAGCGAAGTTATATCGTTGGATTCCCGACCGAGTGAAAAACCCGACACTCCGACAACGGCTCTCGAGAATCACACCGAAACACCGACGATACTGGAGGAAGCCAATAGCGAGGCTATTTCTTTACCGACGACCACTCAAGAGACGAGCGAAATTCTATCGATCGAAAGCTCCAGCGACTTGTACAGCGAAGTCAGAAAAAATGGCTCATCCAGTCCGGAGTCTGTGATCCACGAGACGACCAAGACCGGCGACGTGGCTGAGGTCGGCTCCTTGGAGCACGTGAATAACGTTGTCGTAACGGTAATCGAACCACCGGCTGTAACGGATGATGCCGAGTCTGAAATCCCACCCGCAGAAGATACAGCAAGAAAAGAAGTTGCGAGCCCTGTGGAGACCGGAAACGCTGAGCCCGCGGAAGATGGAAAAGTCACCACAGAAAATGAGGCCGTGACGGAGAATCAAAATTCCGAAAATCAACAAGAAACGTCAAGTCCGGAGAAACTTCTTGTGCCTAGCGATGTGCCGGAAGAGAATCCAGTTCCCGAAACTGTTGAATCCACCGAAATAAATGCGGAAGAGAACAAGGACGTCGATAAAGAAGTGACAGTTGAGGCTCCGTCGGAAGAAGCAACGCGGGAAGATACCAAGGATGTTGTAACTACCGAGGAGCAAACTTCAAGTACCGCCGAAGATAAGAACGAAGAGTGTGCCAAAGAGAACGAAAACATGAAGCAAGAGGTTGTAGTGAAATCTGAGGACAATCCAGAAGCCGACAAAGTCAAAGAACCTGAAGCTGTCAACGTCGAGACAACGGTGCCCGAAGAGACGAGCGAAGAAAGCACAGAAAAAATCGTTTCCGAGGTCGTTGAGTCTCCGCCTACGCTCGAGGAAAGCGTCGCCGAAGTGGTGACGGAGTCGTCGATAACGCAGGAAAATGTGGAATCGGTCGAAGAAGCGAAAAAGGAAATTCCAGAGGTGAGCACAGCGCTGCAACCTTCCAAAGTCAATGAAGAAGAAAATCCGTCGAAGGACGAAAAGGTCGAGGACTCGGTGCAGCTGAAAGTCGAAGCGTCAAAAAATCTGGAAGAAAATGAAGAAGCAACGAGTCCCGTGGTAATTGAGGAGAAAACCATCGAAGCGCAAAATCACGAGGAAAGTGATGTCAAACCGATCGAGGAAAAATCACATGAAGACACGAAAGCGGAAGTGACGGTAGAACCGAAAGCTCCGGAAGAGACAGGAGGAGATGGAGAATCCAATAAGGAATTGGAGGAGAGTAATGATAAGGTCGAAAAGGATGTAAAAACCAATAATTGCTCAACTAGCGTAGTCGAAGAGACAGACGATCGTCGTGATGAGGGCGAAAATGTTGCGGTGCCGGAAGAAACGAACAAGTCCGATGGCGACGAAACGCAGCAGCAGGAAACGGAAGAGATCGAAAAGAATGAGAGTGAAATTTGCGGGAATAGTGAATTAAGCAACGGCGTGTGTGATCTTAATTCTTCGAAAGACGATAAAAGCGGTGTTATTATAAATGATGATAGCCACAATGAAAATACGACGAATGATGAACATTCGAGGGTACCGTCCAATATTTCTAATAGCGATACAAGTGATAATATTAAAATGACGAGGGACGCTGACGCGACTAACGACGTATCCGATGTTGTTAACGATAGTGTTTGTAATAGCAGCAATGTTCAAAGTACTGTACATAACGAGACTCAAGTGCCAAATTCAAAACATCAAATACCAACAATATCTACGGTCTGTGATGCAACTAAAAGTTTACCCGATGGTGTGCCTCATAACGTTAGTAATAATGCGATCGAAAGGGACGATCCTGTTTCGAGCCAAAATGTGACTCAAGAACACATCGATGTTCATCGCAGATCGAGCCTACCCAATGTCAACACCGACAATCTTGTCGACGACAGCCCATCCGATCAACCACCCTCGTTACCCATACCTCTCAGAAAAAATTCGTCACCCCAAAAAAGACCACGGAGTGCCTCTACGTCCACCCAAGTGGATCCTAATCATTTTGGTAACGTTTTATACTTTTATCTTAAAGACACCGTCCCGGTCTATCGGACAACAAAAATCTTATGATCGGTCAAATCCTTTCACATTTATTTTTATAGATTGATGAAATTTCAATTTTTCGCTTCTGTTTCCTTTTCATAACATTTTCCACTACCAACAAAAAAATAGCGTCACGCCGGTATCCATGGTTCACTCTTATTATCCCTCGAAAGTTAAAAAAACTAGATATTGATGTAACCATTTGCTTTACAGAGTCGAAGAGAGCCAAACAAGGAAATCCCTCGACAAGGCCAATGTTTAGTCCAGGCCCAACGAGACCTCCCTTCAGAATACCCGAATTCAAATGGTCCTACATACATCAGCGACTTCTTTCGGACGTGCTCTTCTCGCTCGAAACCGATATACAAGTCTGGAGAAGGTAGACATTTCAGGCTACTCTGTTTGTAGTTATTTTTTGGATTTATCGATTCGAGAAAACTGTGATCGAAGTAGCCACGGTCAAGATATACTTTACAGTATCAAGTAATCGATTTGACATTTTTTCCAGTCACTCTACAAAGTCAGTACTCGATTTCGTCAATAACAGCGAAAATGCTATTTTCGTTGTAAATACCGTTCATCTGATATCGCAATTAGCGGACAACTTGATCATTGCTTGTGGTGGTTTGCTCCCGTTGTTGGCTTCGGCAACATCCCCAAACGTAAGTTACGGTTTAAATTGCGAATAACGCTACACAGAAATGTGGACAATCGAAATTTTATGAATTCTTTTTTTTCTCTTTTATTAGAGCGAATTGGATGTGATTGAGCCAACCCAGGGGATGCCGATCGAAGTGGCAGTGTCGTTCCTTCAAAGGCTAGTCAATATGGCGGACGTACTTATATTCGCGAGCTCGTTAAACTTCGGCGAGCTTGAAGCTGAGAAAAACATGTCGAGTGGTGGCATTTTACGACAATGTTTACGGCTGGTTTGTGTTAACGTTCCGTACTCATTATTCATTACGGAAAACATATATTTTCATAATTGAACAAATAATGTAAAAAATTGATCATGTTTACATATATTTTTATACGGAGCCGATAAAAATTGACAAATATAATCGTTAGGGAACAAAACCAGCGGACAACTTTGAGTTACGAGTGATTTTCACCATGGAAAATATAAATTTTGGTAAAAAAATGGAATTCCATATTTTTGTTTGGAAACAATGCAGCGAATGAATTTGCTGCGTCCGAAAAATTGTTCAAAATTCAACGTTGTTTCCGGTTTTTATCCCGGAACAGAAATTTTTCAATTTTTATTCACTCCGTGTGTGTCATTATTTCACTGGCAATAACTTTGTGCACCAAAGATTACGAGTGAGCCGTATAGCTGACGAGGAAATAGCTCGAACAATAGAGTATTGTCGATCTTTCTGTTATTTCGTGTTATTTTCTTGATTTTTTATTAAATTTTTGAAAATTAGCTTGTATCAGAATATTCAAAGTAGAAATCACCCGTTGCAGTAAAATTTGTCCTCAACGTTGATTCAAATTTCACTCACAGAAAAGACAAGTTTCAATAAACATTTTAGTGTGAAAAATAATTAATTTCGCTAGAATCAAGAAGAAAGGTGCATATCATAATCGTGTCGTACACTTTTTATGAAATTTTCATAATCACCGAATAAAAATGCTTGTTTAGGTCTGTACTTGTGCTGTTAGAAACTGCTTAGAGTGTAAAGAACGCGGCAGATCGTACAGCATGTTAGGTCGGCAGATTGGTACTAGTAATAAATCACAGCACATACAATCCCTCATACGAGGAGCACAAACGTCGCCCAAGGTATGTCTTTTTCCTACTCAAGCAGAGCTTCTTACTCTTATCGCTAATTTTCGTTTTACCCCCGCAATAATAACGTCATTCGTGATTTTTCGCAAGCGATCTTTTACAGGAAAAGAGAGGGAAACGTTACATAATATTTTCGAGTATTTTTATGGGTACAAAAGCATGAAGAAAACAATTTACGAAAAAAATACATAAATTCTCAATCAAATCACCGAAACTTTGACTAAATCCAACTTTTTGCACAAGATCAAGTTTACGAATAATTGACCTCAAAATTTACATGTATTTCGACTTATAACAATAGAAAGACATCACGTCGATTAGACGGACCCTGGAAATTAGCTAAACGACCATACGATACGAGTAGATTATCATTTTTTTTCTTCTATTCAAATTAAGTACATAAAGTGTGGCGTTAGAGAGTATTTTCATAGTTTTATAGGCTTTGATATAGAGTTAACGAAGAAAAGTTACTGTAATGCAGTTTCTACACAATTATCATTCCACAGAACATTGTGGAAAATTTGGCGAATCAAATGAGTCCAGTTAAGGATCCCGAGAAGCTATTGCAAGACATGGATGTCAATCGTCTCAGGGCGGTTATTTACAGAGATGTTGTAAGTGCTAATTGAAATGAATTATTTTCCAAAAATAATTGTTCGTCTGCTCATCCAAACGATTAATAAATAAACTTGATTTGTATGTACTTATGTGACGTTCGGAATTATGATTGCAGGAAGAAACCAAGCAGGCACAGTTTCTGTCTCTGGCTATAGTTTACTTCATCTCTGTACTAATGGTCTCGAAATATCGGGACATCCTAGAACCTCCGATTTCTCAGCGTCCACCGAGTCCTGTGCAAACGATACAGACGAACGGTGCAAATCTGCGAACGGGTAGTCCTTCAGGTAAGAAATCGAACGGAAGGGAAATCTTTGCTCTTCATTAAATTTCGTCCTCTTTTTTATCCAATTTTTTACCAATAGCGACAAATCCTCACAAAACTTGTTGCGATACGATCGATTATTGGCAAATGAAGGAAATCAATGAATAATCAACTGACAGCGAACGGTGCATCACAGAGAGAAATCGTAAAGAATTTTTTTTCAGTATTCGAAAAGATTCCCCTTGCGATTGTCTCTCAATTTTTTTTTCACACTCAAACCATGTCCGCTGGTCACCTTTTTGAAATCAAGCAGTTTTGGCTCCGACATTAGTTTCCTTCATTCGATGAAAAATCATCCGCTCTCCAGGCGAATCGGCGCAACCATAGAGAAGGAAAAGACGTCTTTGTCATAATAGAGAGACGGGCGGAATATTTCGATATACGTGCCATTCTGTTGTCGCTGCTTTTCGGTTCTCTATACGTTATGAATGATAATTTCTAAATCCAGAAGCAACGGAAACAAAGTGTGTGATTGTAAAAATCATAAAACAGCTGCATAAATCGGAAAACGTGTTTGTCGTGACTTTGGAACTGAAAAGCAACCGTTGCGCCGATTCACTCGAGTTTTTTTCATTTTTATTCGATAAATCACTGTTTATATTATTATTATCTGATATATTTTTGTATTTTCTATTTCGATGATTTCGGTCCATTGCCAATTTGTGGGAATCCGCGTTTTTTATATATTCAAAACTCTTACGTGTCAGATATATTCGTGACGATAAATATAT
>JAPYYS010000204.1:0-92242 GCA_030522525.1 Campopleginae sp. 14b
ATTTCTTTTGTTTGTAGTTATTCAATTTAATAAATTTTAATTGTTATTTTATTAATTAATTTTGCTCAAGTATTTTTTTCTTAATTTTCTCCCATCCCTAGCCTAGTTCTAACGACTAGCCTAAAACGGGAGCGAGCAGCGACAATATTATCAATCGATAATATTTATTTATGTCAAAGAAATTTGACATAACAGTACATTCATGAATAATCCCTTCCATAGCATTATGACGGTCATTACGACGCTTTAACTATGCCATACTCAAATTGGAGTTCTTTATGTTAGCAAAAGGTGGTTGCGAAGATTGTTGCGAACAGAAGAATTATCACCCCCTCCAACTAACCTCAAACCATTTTGTTCCTTCGGATATAAAAAAAACATCGTAAACGAAGTGAAAATAACGGCTCCGCCAATTATTGTAAAGATAACATCGTTTCTGTCAGCTTTTTGCATATTAATTATAATAAATATCACAGACATTAAGATCAATTGAAATTCAAGTTTGTCGCAATAACCTTGAATCACTCGGAGCGAGGGAAAGTCGAAACTACTGCCATTCCTCGTCCGGAATTCAGGAAAACGGTTATGTCGAATTATGTCTGAACCCCTTTGCCATTTATAGAAACTGGTAATGTGGTGATAATTTTTACTATTCCTGAACTCGTTTAGCCTTCCTTTGGCTCATAATACGATTCCCATCAATGACCCTTTGTCGACCTAATTTAGTAATATAGTATTTAATTCCGACGCCTATTTTTAAGCTGCTTCCCAGACGATCGAATCTTGATTTATTTATAGTAATTTGGATAATTATCGTTCAATATGCTTATTTCTAAAACGGAGCCGCCTGTGTAGTGTATTTTTTGAAATTCGTTCGTCTCGAATGACGATTTAATCGTTTCATGATGTCTGCAGCCTTATAAGCCGCTTTGTCTGTTATTTTCGCCGATATGACTACTGGACTTTTTCCATCAAACATAATAAACTCATACTCACTTTTATTACCAT
Organism: Campopleginae sp. 14b; assembly: GCA_030522525.1. Taxonomy (NCBI): domain Eukaryota; kingdom Metazoa; phylum Arthropoda; class Insecta; order Hymenoptera; family Ichneumonidae; species Campopleginae sp. 14b. Next base: position 1,009 of record JAPYYS010000204.1, read on the forward strand.
AAAGTAGAGTTACTCCATAAGTGTCTATGGTCTAGACTAATTCTTCACTTATCCCACAGCAAGTAATTAATTTTAAATCAACTCGAAATCAATAGATTTACTTCTTTGGTTATAATGAATAGGCGACGTACCTTATTCTTTGGCGCCTTTTTTCACATACTTCACCTGCATGCATGAAGTTTTCTCATTCTTCAGAGAATTGCTTCAGTGGCGCGTTGAACGGTGGCGAACTGACAACTTGCCGCCAACTCGTTAGCCAGATGAGAATAACAAACCGTCTGCTCGAGCTGTCGTATTTTTTCGAGATTGAGTATGAATCCTTCGGTTGTATATTCTGTGATTCTCCGTTCCTACCGCTACCACAGAATTTTCGGAAACGTTTTCATGCAGGCAAACATTTATATGAAACATTCAGAGTTCCTTCGTACATGAATTTTCAAATAGATAGAAATCCGCGCAGCCGGTCTGATGGCCATGAGTCGCCGTACGAATCAGCAGATTTTCAAATCAATATTTCGTTGTTGAAAATTCGGTAAATCGACGTGAGATTTTTTTCAAGTAAATAGAATGTTTTTCAACTTCTTCGTCCTAAAAAATGTGTCACTTATAAACGATTGAGGCTCGTGAAAGAAATTCCTCAAATAGGCGACCGCGGTTCAACGAAACCATTGCGATTTGAAGGTTAGGAATGTCACATGTCCCGTGAACTACAAAGGCGGATTACGGAGTATTTTTTTGTTACATGAAATTATATCAATTGATAACGCCCTGAATTTTCTTATAACAGAAACTTTCATAGTCAAAAAACTTTCAAAATAAATTTTAAACATGATGATTTTTAACAAACAGCTTCAGTTTCAAAGGGAAAAGTATATTTTATTTCATGCTAAAGAATTTCAGCCCTTTGCAACATGCCGGCTCATTGAAGTCACAAATAAAATTGGTTATGCCGAAACGTCTCAATTTTCCAAGAAACCTCAAGCCCCAAGATCTTAAAAAATGTTTTAAATTAATTCCAAAGGCTTACAACGAGGAAAGCACAATTTGGCCAGAGTTTGACAAGTTTACTCATGAAATATTGAACAAGATATGATGAAAGTTTATTCTGGATGAAAAATATATAATTTCTGTCGTTTCAAACAGGTTTGCGGTCGAAATGGGCGGGTGGACGAAATTATTTCTTCGTACGATTGGAAAAACATCATTGGACCAAAACCTTGCAGATCCAGATTTCCTGAAAGTATTTGACGAGACGACTGCTTTGATGCTTCAATTTCCAGAATTTTCTACCCGAATTGAAAATCCAGGTTGACGTCAATTTCTGCATGAATGAAAGTATGGAATTAGACATTGCAAAATTTTTTTATAAAGGTACAACGAGCCAGTCATCAAATCTAAACAATTCTTATTACGAAGCGACATTAATGAAGTCTTTACCCCTTAATGAGTGGTCTATTCTTTTTCATCCAAGACTTTCGATCGAAAATTGTAGAAATCAGAACGTCTCTGACGATTCTTGTTTCAGACACCCAAAAAACATTTGTCACCCAAAATCGTCATTAGTTGTTCCAAAAACATGTGCATGTTAAGCTTTCGAGACGTTTCGAATGGAATGGAATATCATAGAATTTTGTAATAAATCAATGATAATATCAGAAATGGACGAAATTGGCTCTTGAATACCGCTGTTCCGTTCGAAATTCATTAATAAATCATGGAAACGTTAAATCTATCTATACCGATAGATTTGAGTTTAAAATAACTAGTTAATGGAGTTAAAATTTTTTCAAATAATTGAGTTTTCTTCCATCCTTGATTTTCTCTGATCGTCTTCAGTTTTTTTTGCTCCATACGCCCCGAAAAATGTTAAAATTAAAATTCTTGAAAAGTGAATATCGTAGGAAATTCGAATATTGATATTTCGCTCACAAATTTATCGTAATGAATAAATAATATTGTTGATTGTTTGATATTCTTGGAAATTTTTAATAAAATTTTATTTTTTTTACTGACAGTTGGTCGCCGTGTGATGGTCGTGATGGTGAAGCAATAATGGGGTCGATGTTATGGGCTCGGCAGTGGGCAAGGGATAAAGCATTTACGGTTCGCTGCATAGTTGCTGCAGCCGATTATGTAGATCCAACAAATTCGAGAGATTGTTTCGTATCTGGGCGTGTTTTCTTCTCTCAAAAGGATTGCGAACCCCTCGGCCGACTTCGGCGACTTTTCCTTCCAAGACTGCGTACGTGACGGACTTACGGACAGTGACGGCTGCCAGAGAAGCGACCGGACCGGTAGCCAATGCCGCTTCAATCTGTTCAGTTTCCTTCTGGATCAGGCGTTCCAGGTCCTTCAGCTGTTGGATGATCTCCGCGTTTCCCATCACCATCTCCGCCGGCGACGTGTGGTTCCGGGAACCAGTATCCGGCCCGGAACTAGAACCACCGAGCATGATCGACGACCCATTCCCATTTTCCGTTGATCTGCCGTTCATCTCGTTTCCCGTTAATAACAATTTTTTTCCCGGATCAATGGAAATTGCAATTCTTCGAATAATATCGAGCACACAATATTTACACGGCGACACGATTGTACGAGAAGGTACAAGCACGTGAAACAAACCGGCAATCCTTACTGATCGATCAATTGATTTCTTAGGCCCGGATTTGAGGTGATCAATCAATTACATCGGTGGGGGGTCGATAACGAAAAGAAGATACACGCCGATCTCGGGCAAGCTCAAAATTTCACGAAAATTTATTTTGGTCAGGCAAAAATTTGTGATATTCTCCAGTTTCTCGAATTATCAAGCTCGCCCAAGAACACGTGTCTCTGTTTTTCGGTTATCGACCCCCCACTCGTGCACCTGATAAAGGACCTTAAGGGCGTGAACTGGAAGACGAACCGTTGCTAGAATCAAAATAAACAGCAGGGGAAAGGCGTGGGAAATGTCGAGCGATATGGACAGTTTTTCAAGCCGTTTCTGTGTCCGGGGATTTCGTGACCTCGACAGATTTATGTCTATAAAAGTGTGAACGTTAAGATCGATCGATGAAAACGACATTTCGGGAATAATTTTGGTCGTTTCGTCGACTGCGTCGTCGCCAGGCAGTCTCGTTCGAGGCGTCGACGGTCGAGGAATGAAAATAAATTTGAATATCTTGCGAACTCGCGTTCTCTCCGTAGTTTGTAAACACTTCGATGTGATTCTCGTTGTGGCTCGTGACATCTTTGTTAGGTGATTAATTCGGAGTAAATGTTTCGTTGAGTGAGGCAAATTTTTTCACTTGCCAAATTGGTCGGGGCGAGGAAAATTGATGAATGTTTTTAAACGATAAAAATAAATAGGCGTGATCGGGGAAAGTGAAGAAATTTCAATAAATCGTTGTAAATTTTGGAACGACAAGGATGCCAGGTCCTCGAAATGCCTCGACGATGTCGTCGCTGAAGAATTTTTTTTCGACTACGAATCAAATGACGAAGAAGCTAATGAGTTGGAAAGTGGACGGCGTGGACGAGGCATGGGCGCAGAAGGCGATAGAAATGTTGGTGAAAAGGTTAAGACGGCGTAAAAATTCCCTGGACGATTTAAAGAAAGCATTGAGTTGTCCAACGACACCGAGCAAGTGCGTGAGGATCCCGCGGAGCTTGGACGGTCGACCGCACGTTTGGTTTCGCAAGGGAATCCCCCACGTGATTTATTGTCGAGTGTGGCGTTGGCCAGACTTGGAATCGCATCACGAGCTCAAGGCGATCGACGCTTGTGAATATCCTTTTTCCTTGAAACTATCAGAAGTTTGCATAAACCCTTATCATTACAAACGAATCGAGCCGGTCATTATTCCGCCGGTTATGATCGTGAGGGATTCCGAGGTGCCGACGAAACCGATAACGGAAATTTCGCCAGTGCAGGAAATTCGACAGTCCGCTATACCTCAAAACGTTTCCTTGACTGCCGAGGGATTTCCAGGCGATCACGAACTCAACGACATCACCGATATCATTGGGCGCGTCGCTACTCCAGATTTGCTGGACTGGCCGGGCTTGGACACCCCGTTGCCTTCTATCATTTCTGATGCGACGAATTTATTAGCCTTGACTCCGCCTCCAGAGGATCCAACTTATCACACTCTAACTACGAGTAAACAACTCCAAGAAAACGCTGCCGGGAATGCTGGCTACCCGGATATCCAGTCGATACGTTACGAGGAAACTCCTTGCTGGACGTCGATCGCTTATTACGAGCTCAACACCAGAGTCGGAGAAATATTCCGGAGCAAATCCAACAGCGTAATCATCGATGGCTTCACCGACCCCAGCAAGACGATCGAACGCTTCTGCCTCGGAAGATTGTCCAACGTCCATCGCAATTCCACCATCGAAAATACCAGACGACACATTGGCCATGGCGTTCAATTTTGCTACATCGCAGGCGGAGTCTGGGTCGAATGCCTCTCCGATTCCTCCGTTTTTGTTCAGTCCAGACTCTGCAATGCTGTTCATGGATTCAATTTCAACACCGTTTGCAAAATTCCTCCTAAATGCTCGCTCATGATTTTCAACCATCGAGACTTTTCCGAATTACTTTCCAAACGCGTTTACGAAGGCTTCGAGGCTGTTTTCGAACTCGCCAAGATGTGCACCATCAGGTAATATTATATTTTCTTCTTCTCAACGCGTTTTCCTTCCGTTTGATAGAAAATTAATCAACGCACTCGACATCGGATTTCCAAAGAGAAAATTCCATTTAAAATTCCTTCTTTTTTTACTCCGCCACCGTGAAATTGCGATTTCTCCTCCGAGCCTCTCGTTAGTTGTAATTTTTTGAGGATCCGAGGGTTGGCAGAGCCAGGGACTGAAATTGAGTCGCTCCGAATAGAATAAGCAATTTTGTGTCGCGTCTTGATGGAAAATGCTGAAAAATAAAAATTTTCGAAAAGAATCCAAAAGATTAATTTTTGCTGCTAATTATTTGATTTTTTCCGAAGATTGTCGTTCGTGAAAGGCTGGGGCGGAGAATACAATCGGCAGGACGTGACCGCCACCCCGTGCTGGATAGAAGCGCATTTGCACGGACCGTTGCGTTGGCTCGACAATGTTTTGGTGGGAATGGGATCGCCCCACAACAAGATAACGTCAACATCGTAAAGAGTGACGAAAAAAAAACATCGAATTTCTAAACCAGCTGATTTCCGACTCTGCCGAGGATTACTTTTCGGAAGACGAAGAAGACGGCTTGGAGAAGTGTAAAAAACTTTAAAAAAACCTCGCATCATTTTTACACAATGAATTATCGATAAGCATTTCGATTTTGCTTTGATTTTTTAATTTTCTTTAATTTCATTTCGTGACAATCATGATTATTTGGACCTCAACGACCGAGCGGCTTTGCGGACCAGAATTTATTGACTAAATGTAGAATGACAAAAATGAATGACTTTGGATCGAGTGTCGTTGAGGTTCAATACAAATGACACGTTCAAGTAAAACGTACGTTACCCTTATTTTCCACGACGCTCATTATTCGTAACTTGATTATCATTATAATTATTATGATAATAATTTCCTATGCATCATTTAGAGATTCCCGAGATTCAATTTTTCTCGCAAAAAGTCAATCTTCGCGATACCAAGAAATGGACAATCGGTTTGGCTCGTTCGAAACTCTCGGGCTCAAGTTTCGAACCCCGTAAGAACGCGACGTTTTCCAGCCTCTTTCAGGTCCACGTTGTTACGCGTCGCGAAGTTCATCTCTTTGCCGGTGGCAGGAAAAGCGCCAGAAGACCTCCGACTAAAAATAAGGAAAATCAGAAATTCATTTCGTACGAAAAATTTCCATCTTTTGTACATTTCAATCCGATTTTTCATGAGAAAATAATAATTACGTGAAAATACTCACAGACGACGATGCCTCCGACGAGAAAGATCGGAACCTCACAGCTCATGTCGAGAAGCATACCGAACGCTAAGTTGCTCGCGATCGCACCGACTCGCCCAAAAAACGTCATCATGCAAATCGCCATAGCGCCAATGTGCGTCGGAAAAATGTCGACCACGACACCTCCCATTACAAAATTCGCCGTTGCTATTGTCAGCGAAAATACACAAGCAACTATGAGGTTTTGAGACGAAGATTTCACAAAATATATCGCGAAACCCGCCAAACCCGCAATCAGCATCGTCGTCACTGAAACGCAATTGAATTTCGCATTTAAATAAACTGTAAAAAAAATCATTCATTGCAAAAAATTGTAAATTTCTACTCGTTTTCTTCACGTGGAACACCGGAAGTAGAAAATGCGTTAAATTTGTATCTTTATGTATCGAATATTCGACGTTGAATCAGTTTCTTTCAAAAAGACTGTAAAAATTCTTTTAATCAATAAACCATCTTGCAATTACATGGAGAATTATTCTTTCAAACAGAGCCAGAAATTTCAAAATTCAAGGTCAAACGCCCGCTTCACGAACCAGAAAATTTCGTGTTAAATTTCAAGAAAAAATAAATAAAAAATTTAATACAAATAATGAGAATTCCTGCAATGATCGTTTTTGTTTCAAAACATCAAAACGTGAAATCTTCATTGACATATACGTGCATGCATATTCGTGACGTAATTAATTACAATGGAAAATTCACCTGGAATAGTGCGTCGTCCAACGCGATCAGCCAGAAAGCCGGAAGCGACGTTGCCTAAAAGGCACACACCGTTGATGACCAATGTATTGATGAAAACTCGATGATCGATGCTCGTGCCATCGCAATGAAAAGGTTTCGAGAACGTCGAGTTGTCGGAGAGAGAGACGTTTAAGGGAGCAACGAGCTCGCAAACGCTCACTGATACGTTTGGATGATTTTTGTAAAAAGTTTCGAATCGATTGAAAAGTTCCGGAAACCATAGACCGAGACCATAATATCTGTCGGAGAAAAAACCTTTAAGAATTTTTCTCACCAAATTTACAGTTTGCCTGACGATTTATTGATAATTAATTTTTTCTCTGAAAATTTTTCTTTTCTCTCTGTCAATTCGTTCGAAATATTGTTCAGTACCCAAACATATTGGTAAAGTATATGGTCCAGCATAGAAGTGCCCAACCAAAATACGGCGGCGACCCAAGACATCGAATCTGTTGATACACATTTATCAGCAATTCCAGCAAGATACTCGGCTTGTTGCCATTATTTTCGAATCCACTTGCGCGATTTCTCTCATTGACCGAACTATTAAAATTATTTCTCCTCGTATCAACATCTTTGCCGCTTATTTCCAGCTCTCCTGATTCTTCGCTCTCGTCCGTGGCAACCAAATATTTAACCTGCGGATTAAAATAATTGGGATCACAAAACTTGGCATTTGCAGTCGAAACTTTTTACTGCTCATCGTCACAAGTTCCTGGATTTCCCGAAAAATTGAGGGCTCGGTAAAAAATCATCAAAATGAAAAAAAAAAATCGTAAAAATTCAGTTAAAAAATAAGTTTTCCGTTATAGTGCAAAACAATGCAGCACGATTTCACTTAAAACGTTAGAAAATCCACCGGGAGGTTTTTTACGATAGAAAATTAATTTTTCGAATTTTTCAACGTTGCTAAAATATTTTCGGTCTTTCATGAATTTCCACGATCGACGTCGTTACCGGATATTCGCTCCGATGACGTCCAACGTTGCTGGCATAAATATTCCTCAAAATTTGCAGAGCTTCTTCGGATTTTCCTCTATAGAGTAAGAATTTTGGACTCTCTGGATAAGTCATGAGAACAAAAGCAACGACGACAGTCGGAAGTCCGATGATTGCGTAATACAGGCGCCACGAGTTGTACAAAAAACCTTCGTATCCCCATTTTATCTTCAACGGGATAATCATCCAAGCGATTCCTACGAAGAAATGATTATTTTTATTGTTCCACGAAAAAAACACACACACAAATATCATCGAATGGAAAAAATCTCATGGCAATAACGGATCGTTAATCAGACCTGGAAGGACGAGCCAGGAAAGTGTCCAGAAAAATCCAACGTAACAAATGGTTTTGACTCCTTGCTTCGCCGTGTGGAATTCCCCGAGATAAGTGAAAACCAAAGAGCCTGGTGCACCGATTCTACGGACCAAAAAAATCGTACGAATCAATGTCAACGATGAATAAACACAACATTAAACCTTTTTTCATGTTTGTCCCATTATTTGCATTTATAGAAATCGTTTGGGAGCTCGTTTCAGAGTGAAAATGTGAATTTGTCACGTATTGAAGCTAAAAAATGGAAAACGAAATTTTTCTCTCGGACGTGAAGCTCCAGTGCCAAATAATTATCGATGATTTTTTTTTCTATCGCTACTAAAAATAGTTTTATGGGGATTTAGAAAAAGGACAATTAATCCGAATGATATTTTTATTCCTTGGGATAAGTAATACTCACGTAAATCCACTGATGGCTCGAAAAATGAGAAGAGCAGAGAAGCTCTGTGCACAGCTCGCAACGAGCGTGAATAGGCCATCGACGAGGAGAGTGCCAACAAGAATATTTTTGCGTCCATAAGCATCGGAGATGATGCCCCAAAAAACAGCGCTAATAACACCGCCTGCGAATCATCCCTAACAATTATTAAATTAATATTGATAGAGGGAAAAATGAGAAGAAAATATGATAGCCGAGGATTTTGGGAAGGAAACTTACCGCTGAGAAAAGCCACGTTCAACAATCCTTTCTCCTCGGACGTGAGACTCAGGTCGCACTCGGCAGATGGCAAAATATATGCGTTTATCCCGTTTTGACAACCGGCGCACAAAAATATCATCCCACAAAGGAGAACGAAGCTGTAATGGAATTTCCCATAACCTGCCAGTCAATTCCAATTGTTATCTTCAGATTCTCAACTGCTCCCACAAAATCAATTATTTAATCGATCAAATTTTGCATTGTTATTCGTTGAAAAAAAAAGAAAATTTCATTTCCCGTGGTCTCAAGAAATTTCCACTCAATTTTTCGGCCTCGAAACTCCAGACTATTTAAAAATTATTATTTTTTATTTTTTCAATAAATCGCAGTACTTGCCACAAAGTTTTATAGCTGTCTCGAAGTCTGTTGAGTTTTCCACCCTGTTGGGTCGATGGGCATCTGCGAAAAAAAATTATGCATCGAATAAGCTCAACCAATTTAATTTTTTTTTTTCATATCCATGCCGAGCAAATATTTCGACTGATCGATTACCGAAAAATCATTATAATTGCGCAGGTCAAGGCAAAAAAAAATAAAAAAATTGACAATGTTATTTATTGATGAGTGATTAATCAAATTTTTAATGATTTCATTTCAATTGTGTCATGTGAATAAACGAATTGTACAATCGTTGATTAGCATGTACTTTTCCAGCGTATTATTTCATTGGGATGCCGAGGCGCATAGCAAGTGATTGTAAGCGCAGAGATGTTTTTGTTTTGAAAAGAAAATGCGTTGATTGTGTGCGTGTGTGTGGATATTTGCTCGAGTACGTTAAAACAAACGAGAAGTCGCGCAACCGAACTTGTTGCGTCCTCAAACGGTGAGCGGAAGGGCAAGCGAAGAGTGCGAGAGAAATAATCGATGTATATAAACAAGCTCGTGCGTACAAGGTGTCCCAAAAATCACATTCTCGATCCATTCAAAAACAACATCTCCAACAGCAATAACAATCATTAAAAAACTAATAAAAACGATTTAAAGTTTTTAACGAGCCTAAAAACTATTAAAACGTGTTATTGTTTTTTTTTATACAACTTATCAAATGCTTGACGACGATCGACGTATCTGCGAAGCAACATTTACCGCCAACTTCCTCAACTAGGGGCTAAAATTTGTTTTTGACCGAGACGAACCGCAATATTTGCGTTTATGAATATGAAAAAATAAATCCCGAATTTTTAGCATTTATTTTTGGAAATACAGCGACACCATTAAAATCCTGACGTTCAGGAATGAGAAAAATGATAAATTCTCAGTCTCAACTTCATATTTTTCAAAAGGTTTGCACTTTCCCTTTCTTTCCGAAATTTAATATCGTTTTACCTTCCTGCGAAAAAAACGCGAACATTTTTCAATTATTCCCCGAGTTTTATCAAATTTTTTGAAAATTAATCGAAACCTTAACTATTAAACATTTTTATACGAATTATTTTTCATTTTTTCCTATTCGAAATAATGGAGGAACGTGTGGCGAAGTTTGCGAGAAAGTAAAACGAAGAATTATCAAGATTCTGACCTCGGAACTTCGCATGAGACATTTTTTATTCGGAAAACTTGGATATTATTACATTTTTATAAAAAAATATAACAACTAGATCGAGAGCAAATGTTTGAACGCGACTGTAGCGCGAGACTAAGATCGCGTCAAATATCAAGTGGCAATTTCTTTGATAGGAATGGCAAATGGAATGGCAATAGAACTAATTATCGTGAAACGGTAATTTGCGGCACAGTGGAAAAATTCCAATTATCCGATCTGGATGGTGACAGTAAATGCCATTAAAATTTGGTAATTAACTACAACCAGAAAATAATTTATTTATGACGGAAATAACTTCTCGGATATACAGTAGCCACAAAAAGTTTTCGCACACCTCAAATACAATTTTCCATATGGAATGGGAATCGATTCAGATGTCGATTTTTCACTCCAAATATTTGATTTTATTGTCCGGAATTTATTGAGTCACGATTTTTGCGTGAATATTGAATTTTTGTCTAAAAATCGATAAAACATTTTGAGTTTTTATTTATCGAGACACGATCGAGTTAAATTTGGGCGCAAGATTCGAAAGAAAAATTGCGAGCGTTAACGACGAATGGAATATTTCGTAATAACCGAGAAAACGCAAGTTCGTCACATTCTGTTCGGTAATGCAATCCACATGTCAAAATCATATTGGAAAAGAAACAACAACAAACGTTGAGTAAAATGGTCAGGAAAAACGTAAACCTCTAAATTATGACGTAGAATTGTTTATTGCAGCGATAAATGCTTTTAGTTTCAACATTCAAGAAAACGAAGGATGAACGTGTTCAATTTGGATGAGAAATATATATTTTTGCAGTTTTTTTACGACTCGAGAAACGCAGTAATTCGAGGGTTTGTCAATTGATCACTAATACGGCTTATAATGAGCCTTTTACAAAGTTATAATCTTTTTTCCTCGTCCAAACACCTACGCGAGCTAACGTGGTTACGTTTTTATGACATATATCCCCGAATCAATCTCCCACGTCAATTTTCTCACTTTGTAGTTGATCTTAAGTCTCAAACATTACAGCAGCCAAAGACTTAATTCGTTTTATCAATAAAACGAACTTTTTAACCTCAAAATACGAACTGGCTCCCGTTGCATGACTTTTTTTATTCTACAATATGTTCCGAAAAAAAAAGATTTGAATTCCATTGACGAGATTAACTTGACGAGCATCGATCACGTTTTTCCCTCCGAATGAATATCGTTTACGCGATAATACACATTCTCAACAATATGACTAAGATTCTACCAAAAAGGCTCGATCTTTGTTTTTGTTTGGCATGTATCTAGAAAAATGTAATATTTTTTATGTTGCTTTGATGGATCGTTACAATTAGTGAAATGATGATTTTTCAAAAGTCCACGTCAAAAGTGATTAATTCTTATCATAATTCGTTTATGTAATTCTCAATCATTTCCCGTTGTCTCGTAAAACTTTTCGCGACCTTGTCGTGCGGCGACAGTTTATAACTCACGAGAAAAGTGCTTCACATGTGACCTATACGTGTGTGTGTACTAAACTAGACTTTGGCGGAACACGTTACGAATCATTGTCTCAACGCGAGCCATTTCGACGAGATTAATTGTCATCCACAATATTTTACGGTTTGAGCGTCGATAACAATTCTTCTGAGTAAATCCAACACCTCGATGTTCTGATACAATCCACAAAGTTCAAACATTAGGATGTTTATAGATTATTTACCACAACGGGGGATCGCGCACGTTTCCGTTCGACTTGTTTACCGTCTTTGTTCCTGCCTCAATCTTTCTGTCTGTTTTGGAAACACTGATAAACTTCATTCGGCTCAGAAATCTTTCCACCCTTCCGCAATTATCGAAGATTTTCGAGAATTTTCCATGAGAATTGTTTTGGTTTCGTTACTTTTGTCGATTTTCCGGATGGATCGCTTCATGGATTGACGGGTTTTCGTTTTTTCATTATGATTCGTTCGATCGAAAACTGAGGGAAGATTTTTTTTGTATTTTTTACGTTGGTCTCAACGATTCGCTCGGTCCACGCAACGCTACGTTCAGAGGGGCCAAAACATCGCCACGCTTTTGGAAAGAAGTACAGGATTCGAGAGTCTCCGGCTGAGAGGGAGGCGCTTTTTTGTTTTGATAAAATTCAACAAGCACGTGCCGTTTTGTGTTTAAAAATCGTGTGAAATTGTATTGTGTTCGATGAAGAATGTGTGTGGGATGAAAAAGTAGTGCTTACCTCGAACGGTGAATATGGCCGAAGCAACAGAGTTTTCCGGGCTGATCATAGTTTCCGCGAGCCCCGAATTTCCGGGGGAATCGTTAATGCGTTGGTTTTTTTCACTCGTTTCGATGTTTTCCGTGCTTCGTCGAAACTTTTTTGCAAATATCTTTGTCGGGGATTGAACGCAGCACGAGCAACAGGTAACAGGTAAGTCGAACGTTTTTGTCTGCGAGCAAAAGAGTCAAAGATCGTCTTCGGAGGTTGAGGATCGTGTGTTTTGTGAGTCTCTCGCGAGAGCTTCAACGTGTGTGTACCGGAATATCGGTTTGGTGGGCGCGCGCGAGTTATTATTATGTCATGCGCTTTGCTCGCGAGTGCGCGGGCTAAAATCGCCGATTCCAACCTTATTTCGTGTACCATGCGATCGCCATTTTTTCTCTCCTCCCTCCTTCCCTCGTTCGCTTATTTTTTTGTTTCTACAACGCGGTCATTATTTTCTTCGCTTTTATGCGTCGATAAATTCGGTGGCGCGATCATGACACGAATTATGTTTTCAACAAAGGAAATCCTCGGAGGATTCGCAAGACAATCGTGCGTATTACTCTCCATGAGTGAAATCTCTCTCGGAGTTCCGTGACTAATTGCACCAAACATCGTAATCTTGGCATCTCCGATTCGGAAATTCCGCACGGTCAACTTTGTGTGAGTCGCTTCAATTCTTATTTATCCTATCCCATTCAAATAAACGTTCGAACGATACAACGTTTCGTTGCCTTCAAGGGTGTGTTTTTCGATCGCATATGTGAATCTTTTTTCGTATCAATATTCATTCCTACAAAATAACTTTACATCACAATATTCCCCTAGGAAATTTTCGAGTGTTTGAGCTTTTATAGAATTTGACTGAAATTTCGACCAGGAATTGATGAAAAAAATGCAAACGTGATTAATATTTCGTCTAAAAAATGTAACTCTCCGAATTTTTTTCTGCCGAGACTGAAATGCTTTTTATACCAAAGGGAATGGGGCAGACCCGAGTCTGACCGAACGATCTGCTGCGAAAAAATTGTGATTTCCAATTTTTTGGATTCGTATCCCTCCGGCACAGAATGCGGCGGATCGAATAACTCGAGGAATGAAAAGAATTTTGTGGTTGTTTATTCCGAGAAGCCTAACAGTGGAAACGCGTTATTACGGAATAATGGCGGTCAATCGATCGATTTGCTGCCTCGAAAAAATGAATAAAAGCGATTCCGTACCTGAACGTGATCGTTGTGGCTGCAGTCAGTGATTTTAGTGCACCGCTTATTGTTATGTTTATAATAATTATGGACGCCATTCCGTAACAAGAGTGGCGTTTTCGTCGTCGTCATTTCCGAACTCTCGATTTTAACGTAGGGTCTTCGGTACAACCATTTCGGAAAAAATCCCATTGCACTAAAAACCAAAATTTTCAATACTTCCACAACGAAAAAAAGATCGAACTTGTCGTCCGGTTGGTGGTGCGATGGCAAGACAATGTGAAAACTATCAGTCGGACCGGAACGCTCGGACTTAAAAGCTTTTTTTAAATATTTAATCCGCTTATTAGAATATCAAACATTTCATCGTCTAAATTTAAATCTCATTAATTCATGACGTCAAAATAATTGCGAAGTTTATTTTTTCGTGTTTTCTTAAAAACAATATCAAGAAAAATCCCATCCACGGTTTATAGATTCTCGCAAACGCTCTGTAGCCAGAAAAAAAGTAACGATCGTTCAATTTTTATTCGCATATTTTCAGTGATTTTTTCGGGGATCTTAAAATTTCCAAAAAATTGTTGGCCGTGCTGCGTGTCAATTTTTGATTTTTGCAACGAAAATCAATGACACGGCGTTGCTTTCCATTGCTCCAAGGTGTATCGTAATTTTTCAAGTGGCAATTGTGCCGAAATATCTCGTAATCAATATTCCTGTCAACGAGACCGTGAAGTTTTTTGAGAAAATGTTCTCCGGTAGTTAATTTTTTGTAACTCGTCTCAATTTTGCAAAAAAATAGTTTTCAAGGTCATATTTTCAATGAGTCATGGGTTCGTCGTCACTGGGAACGATTCAGAACGAGTGCTCTGAACTTTCTCGAAAAGAAAGCATATTTCTAGTAGGGGAATATTTGTAATTTATTTGGCCTTCAAAAAAGTGTGTTGGATACACGTTTCGCGTGGTTTACAGAATGGCAGGTCAAAGGAACACTGTTTGCACTTGTTGGTCTCTGGGTGTGGCTGATTCTTATTGTTATATATCAATTATATTAGGCTCGTTGACCTGTGAATTAGACTGACATCGATTATGTTTTTTTTCCTTCATCTTTTTCCCCTCAGAGTAAATAACTGAGGGCGGAATTTGTCTAGCGACGTAGTATACGGGCAATCATTACGAATAGCTCTCGTTCGAGCATTTCTTTCTTTTTATTCGTCTTCGATCGTTGATATCGATGTGTGACGGTTCTGGCAACCGCATCACGATTTAAATTTATACTGCTTTTGGCTGGAAGCGAAAACTTTATGAAATAAATGACGGCCTGAGAATTTTTTCCCCTAAATCTATTTAAAAATTGCAAAATTAAAAATTTAATTTGCGATTGATGGTGGATTCCCTATGGAGATTTTTGATCGGACAATCCTGGTCGGAAGGAGACATTTCCTGCTAGTTCCTCGTGAGCTCAGCCTGCCGAGGACCTCGTCGAACGTTATTTCATCCTGGACGGATCCGAACGTTCGATTCGAGTCGCCCAAGGCGCTTCTCTCTGCACTCGATCTCTCAACGTCTCGATTGGTCCACATCCGCTAGGCGCCAATAGGGATCGCACTCCAGCCTCTTTCGTTGAAGCTGTCCACTTTGAAAAATCCGAGTCTAAGCCTAAGTTTGAGTCACAAATTGATTTTTTAAATTTAATTAATTAATTAAAATTAATTATTTCGACTAAAAATAAATTGTTCATTAAAAAAATTGATTTCATCGCCGCAAAAATTGCAGTTTGAAAATATTCACGTGCTTACGTCACCGACGAACGGGTAAATGGAAATAAAAATAAATTATTTCGTAATTTATTGTGGATGCTAAAGGATCATAGGCGCTGTCTAATTCTTTTCCCTTATCAGGGCCGGTGATAAATTTTGTTCTTCATCATTCAATCATGCAATTGTTTTATGGGGCAGGGGATTAATTTGTTGCGTAGAATTGGCACGCAGCGACATCGAAGGCGATGCTACAGGTGCAACGTTGGGAAGGAAGAAAAATTTTGATTTTTATTGATTATTTGTTGAATTTTCAAAATGATCCGAATTCTCGGAGCCGAAACATTTTTTTTCGGGCAAAATCCGATCGTTTTATAATTGCAATTTAATTCTGAATATAAATGAGGGACTTTGGCAAAGAATGAAAAGAATTTCGTTGCATTCCGACGATGCAAACTTCAACGACGTCATCAAAGTGACGTCATGGGTTTGGGAAAACTCGCAAGGGTTTCCTTAGCGACGAGTAACGCTGGGAGAGGGAAGTATCGAAAGGAAATTGATGGGAATGCTTATGGAATAAGGCGCCACGTTCATCCCGCATAGATTTATTCGTATAATACACAATCTCTTGTTTCCTCGCGGAGCCTGTTTCTCACTCGATATAGGAGAACGATCTCACTCAGGTACGCGCGTAATTACATCGACAATTATTTCGTTTCTCTAGCTCGGTCGATGTGCTTGTTCTTTTTGTTTTTTGTTAACGTATGAGCGTTCGACTTTGGTGATATATAAATAATTTGGCAGTAAACGCTCGTAAGATTGTTCCATCGATTGTTCCGTCCAGCGATGAGAAACGAGGAGCAAGCGAGAAACTAATGCCTTTTTTTTCGTATCGTTACATCCTTAGAATTTCCTATGTTTTTGTTCGTTTCGTTTGACGATTCGAAATTAGCGAAACTGAGACACGATCGTCGCCCCAAATTTAGCCCCGTTCTCTGTACAAGAGGCAATTCTATCGCCTCGCATATTCTTGCGTGCGATAATTTAACTAACTGAGATTTGGTGAAGGGGGAAACAAAATCAAGGACCGATCCGATCTTCGTTTTTTCAAGCGTTCACTGCTGGACCTAAATTCGCGTGTTTCAGGGGCGCCCAGGGCGTCGTGTTTCGGATCTCTTGCTCCAGATTCTTTGCGTAAATGTCCGTCGTCAACTCGTGCAGCGGAATCTCCTTTTCCGATTTCGCGACCTTCACAGCCTCGTCGACTTCTTTCCTGATGTCGGTTTCCAATTTCTACAAAAAAAAATTCAAAATTCGTCATTTTTTTTACTTTTTAGCATTTTTCTTCTCAATTTTTCAAAATGTAGCCGGAAAATGAAGTTTTTTATTTGCCAGGGAGTTTGCTACTTCGTTCACCTTGAGCTCGTCCGCGGTGACGAGATTAGCATTGAGAATTCTCTCCTTGAAACTCGTCAGAGGGTCACGAGTCTGTCTGACTTCTTGAATCTCTTCTCGCGTGCGGTAGCTCGTGCCAGGGTCGGACATACTGTGACCGCTGTATCTGTAAGTCATCGCTTCCATCACGAGAGGCCCTTTGCCCGAGGAACAGTAATCCAGGGCGAAACGAGTTGCTTCTTTCACCGCGAGTACATCCATACCGTCAACCTATGAAAATAGAATTGATGATGATTGTGAAGTTTGAAACGTTGAGATTTGACGGAAAATGTATTTGCCATGAATTATTTATTGATTTTTGGAATTTATGTCCATTTTTCGTGTCGATTTAGTTTTTGGGTCGCAAGAAAGTCCAGATCAAATATTGGAAAATAGTTACGAGCTCTCTGCTCAAGAAAAAAGAGAATTTTGTTGCATTCTAACGATGAAAACTTCAACAGGATATTGATGAATATTCTGAAAGTCCCAGACACAGTGCGAGATTCGTGTGAAGGTCACAGGATTTTTTTGCAAGATCGTTAAAATGAAAAGAACTCGACAATTATTCGATTTTTCTACATAAAATCTTGATGACGACTCCAAAAAAAAAGAATAAAAGTTTGAAAGCTTCGTGGACCGACCCAAATTCCGGGAACGTAATCTCCTCTCGTGTAGTATTCGGTACTGGCCGACGCACGATCGACGCTGGTTCCCATTCCGTATCCGTTGTTCTCGCACACAAATATGCAAGGAACATCCCAAAGTTTCGACATATTATAGACCTCAAAGATTTGGCCTTGATTGGCAGCTCCGTCACCGTAGAGAGTTATACACACTCCACCGTCGCCTTTGTATTTGTGAGCAAAACCGATGCCTGCACCCAATGGTACCTTGAAGGAAGAGGAAAGTAGATTCAAGATCGAATCCCAAAAGCATAGGGAATTCACATTCCCTTGCAAGAGATTTACACTCAATAATTTTGCCCTCTCTACTGGTGGGAAATTTTCACACCTGAGCTCCGACGATACCATTTCCACCGTAAAAGTTCTTAGCATACATATGCATGGAGCCTCCTTTGCCACGGGCGTTACCACTTTGACGTCCTGTCAACTCACTGAGCACTCCCACCGGAGAAATTCCCATGAGATGAGTCCAACCGTGAGCTCTGTACGCAGTTATCACTGAATCTTGAGAACGCAGAGCTTGCGACATTCCAACGGCTATCGCTTCCTGATTTCAGTGCCAGCGTGTCCAGTGCATTATTTCATTGATTCAGAAACATTTGGCGAAATCGAATGGCAAAGTTTTCCGATAGGGAAGGAATTTTTAGCATTTTGAATATAGGGGAATTTATGGCATGCGAATAGAAACATTAAAAAATGTCTTGCCCACTGAATGGGATTCTATTTATGGAAAGTTGCCGATAGAATGAATGTTGTTCCTTAAAATTGTTAGCAAATCTTTATCACATTGAGCATTCATGCAAAAGTCGTGTCAATTCTTTTGTGAAGCTACAAAGTTTCTGTAGAGAAAATTGATTTTCATGCAGAATTGAGTAACGTCGATGTTTCCAGAACTACAGAAATGAAATGAATGATTCTCATGCAAGAAATAAGTGTTGGAAAGGTGTCAACATGAGGAATTGAGAGTCTACATTCTATTTTAATTGCAACATCGATTAATCGAGTCCAAAACACGCAATTGCGAAGTACAGGCTTGAAATTTTGTGTGAATCTTTTGAGATATCAATAAATGTGAACAAAATTTATGTGAAAAATTGCTTTTCTGATGAGGGAAATTTGACGAGTCTGAGATTTTTTGTTTTGGAAGAAAATTGACTCACCTGGCCGGAGTACAAGTGACAGAAACCTCTGACGATTTTTTCTTTGTACAAATTACCCGCGGCAGTTTCCATTCGACGAACGGTGTGCAATTTTTTGTAAATCTCTAGAGCTTCTTCACGGCTGATGCTGACTTTGTTCGAAGGGCCGGAATCGAGTTTGTGAAGACGAAAGGGTTTTGTCTCGAAACTCGCTTCGGTCGAGTAGCCATTTTTCTTGCTGGAGAAAAACGACAGGATCTGGAATCCACAAAAGCATTATGTTAAATAATAATTTAACGCTGGGCGTTACGACAATTCAATGACCCAGGAAAAATGACATAGAAACTGAAAATATGAAAAAAACACTGACGGTGCGTCGTGTCACAATTTTGTATCGTACAATTACGTGTTTTGGAATAATTGAAAAATGCACGATTTTCTGTGAAATTGAAACACTGACGAGCGAAATTTTCTCGTGAAAGCATGAGAGCAAAAAAATTGTGTCATGAGAAAGAGAAAAAAAGGGGATCGGTCGTAAAAAGTGTTTAGGAGCGAACGAAAAATTGAGGATTTTCCATGACATTGACAAATATATATTTACCTCGCTCCATGTACCGTACTTGATGCATGGCCGGACGTATGAGATAAGAAAACAGAATAAGTCACAAATCACGCGTTCGGCATTATTTTTTGGAATGATTATTATTTTAATTAGGAATAATAACAATAGTTTGGGTGAAACAAGGCTCGAAGAAACGGGAACGCGACGTTGGCAATGAAAAAGAAAAGAGAGCGATAATTTGGAAGGTCATCGAGTGTCGTGCACGCGTCGGTTGCGATTGTCAAATTCTGAATGTCATTGTAATGATGATTTTTAATTGAACTCACGTTTTTTCGCGATGCCTGTTTCCCGACGTTTTTCATGCAGGTCGCCATCATTTTTTTTCTTTTTTTTTTCGCTTCGGGACGTTAGTTCACGACGACGACGACGTGTCAGCTGTGTATTTTCAAGATTTTTGATTTCCCAATGACTTTTTCTTATCAAACTTTCTTTTCGAGGCGACTTGCGATCTTAATCTACGGGGGAAAATGAACAAACACGTCGGGTGAAAATCGAGGAACCAACGTCTCGTAACCCGTGTTCGAGTTTTATCGTCGATGAACACGACGTTAGACCGTAGCGCTGCACGCGGACACTCGGCAAAGCTCAGCCTTCGCTGCGTCAGTGATTGTTTCGATACGTAACAGCTGACTCCTCTTCCCGTATACGTATATCATTAGTTCGAATGTGTGCGCCAATTACGACAATGTGAAACCTATTCAGCGGACTTTTAGAGGAGAAACACTCGAGGCGCTCTGCTTGAAGATAGAAAAACTAAAACTATACACGATGTACTCTTTTCCCTCCCGAATCGGACTACAAGCAAAGCTATATACGCTTTTCCCGCGCTCCACGACCTCGTTGACGAGCCATTTGAATATCGTGCGTTAACCTACCGATCGCGTCACTTTTCCAATTCATTCTTTCCCGGAAACTATTTATATGACAAAATAATGCCCGAAAAATTTCAGTATTTCGTTTTCGATCAGAATGTTTTACCAGATTTTAGAGATTTTCAAGGTCGTCGCGTCCGGGGACCTCAAAAATAATCGAATACGAAGCAGCGACCATTTTTTTTTTCAGAAATCTTTACGATAGTTCGCGACATTGGATATCCCGAATTTGACAACAAGTTCAGATTCAACGACCTTGAAAACCTACATACTGGGAAAAACGTTCGTCAAAAGCGTCAATGACCTTGAGAACATTACTAACGTCTCCGTCGTAGCTTTCTTTGGGCTCTCGTGGGGTAAATGAATAAAAAGACGATAAAAGTTTTTTTTTTAAAGTCTGTAAAAGCTTTCACCTGTATTTGGCATTGCGTTTACACGAAATAGTATACATGAAAGAAAAAATCGTCAAAAATAGTCCAACTCATAGACAAATGAATTAATACGTACGCGAAAAAAAGTGATGAGGAAATAAATTGTGCTAGTGACGAGAGTGTAGCGACCGCAGTTTCGGTCGATACGCGCTAATTTGATTAAGCTTCCGTCCGCGGAAAGCAATACAGGTCGATTAAAATTCTTCGAATAAAAAATAGAATGAAGAGATTTTTTTCGTCTTTTCTTTTGTCGCTGGTCCAACTGTCGGGGACCCAAATGTGCCATTGTCGTGTTTTTTTTTCGTTTTTCATTTTTTTTTCGTCATTTTCTCGTTAAACGATACAAGAATAAAGATTCAATAACGGCTAGGTTTACGTAAGGTTTAAGTATGAATTGTGAAGGATGGGGAGGGCGATTTTTCTTCGTTTTTTTTGTACGAGCCCACGAACTCGAATATCAATCCATGGTTTCTTGTTTCTCTTGCTTTTTGTTTGTCAATTCGTTGATTCGAGCACACCGGCGATTCTCCAGCTGACGAAAAATGGATAAAGCTTGTGCGACGCTTTTCTCAACATCTTCTCGGCAGCTTCATGCTTCTTCCTGTGTGCTCGTTGATGATCGATAAAATTGCGATATAAATACTGCCAATTACACCCATTCCACGCATACGAATATCCGGAGGGAAAATAACGTCGAGATTCATTTTTAACGTCATCCATTTTGCTTCCGATCGTGTACTCCGTTCTCTTGTGGCTTCAACGGCTTTATCGATTCTATCTCGTTCAATTGCTCGTCCAAATGTTGCTGCTGCCTGCGCCTTTTTCTCTTTTCCTTTTCGATGCTCGATTCTTTCCTGTAACCGTTCACATTTTTTTCAAATCGTCTTTAAAAAAATATTTTAGCAATAAATCCAACAAAAAAAATGACTCATTCATTCTGCCATTTAATTTTTCCAATTATCAAACCGTTAAAAATTTCCAAAATCGGCCATTTGTTGAAAAACTCAAAAATCTATGGGAATGAAATTTTTTTTCCGTTTTTCGATCGGATATCGAGCAGATCGTTGAACCGGGCACTGTCAACGAATCTAAAACTTTGATCGAGCTAGTGGGGCAAGAATCGACTAAATTTTCGACGTTTATAGAAAAAATTGAAAAATTCACAAAAAATAATGTTACCACGACTTCCGGAAGGGTCAAAAAAAAAGATGATAAAAATGTTTCACTTACTTTCCAAACAACTCGCCATCCTGTATGGACTCTGGCAACTTTTTGTGCAACGTTTCAGGCAGAAGTAACGAGACTAAACCTCCGATTAACGCACACGTACCAAAAATAACCAGTGGGAAGGGAGTCCAGATTTCTGACTGTAAATCATGGAAAAATCTGTTGAATTTCATGTCCAGGATAATTGACAAAAGTTGCGATGAATATTTTGTGAAAAAAACTGACCAAGTGGTTGATGTAGGGCGCAATGACGCCACCTATGCGGGCAAAGGTCGAACTAGCGCCCAGTCCGACGTTCCTGACGACTGTGGGAAACTGTTCAGCAGTAAAAATATAAATAGCTCCGTACGACGACGTTATCGCCAACTTGCCGATCATAGCGAGAGTCACAACGAGCCAGGGCGATTCTACAAGAAAATTACGAAGCAAAAAACCGTTTAAATCTTCTCGATATTTGCTCGGAACCAAAAAAATCACAATGCAATTTGCAGAGCGATATAAATAGAAATTCTCATTGAAAAAATAAATGATCAATATTTACCAGGAGGAACAAAGAGCGTGGCGAGAAGTGCGATCCCCGAAACGAGCATGCAACCGCATAAAATTGTTTTTCTACCCCATCGGTCGAGGGTAAAAATGAGGAAAGTGTACGCAGGCACTTCGACTAATCCTGATATGACAAAATTCACGTAATCGTTGCCACCGAGATTCGATGCGTTCCACGATAAACCGTAATAAGTTCCACTGTTTACGAGCCTGGAGAATTAAATTTTGTTACGATCAAATCTACAAAAACATCCGCTACATTTTTATTTCGCATTATCAAAAAAAAAAAAAAAAAACAAGTGGGAGCCGCGATATTTTTATAAAAACCGAAACAAAACGGGGGGAAGATTGAAAATTCTATTCCTTAGCCCGGTTAACGTCGAGGGAGTGGCAATAATTTCAAAAATGGAGTTTGGCTCATAAGATTGATCGAAAAATTCTCACCAGTTGAAGAACAAAAGTATCGATTTTCGTCGGAGGTTCGGGTAGCGGAAGAGATCGAGCAAGGAGGGTTTTCTAATGTCCGGGGCGCTTTCTCCGCCCGTAGTGTCGCTGAGTAAGGCTTCGAGTCTGTCGCGCGGTATTTCGGCGCCGTTTTCCTTGGAAGCTTTCTGCAAAATGTCCTTGGCTTCTTCGGCGCGTCCTTTGGTCAATAGCCAACGAGCAGACTCGGGGATGATCCTGGTGCAATGATACAAAATGATTAATTCATCGATTTACTGCTCGACGAACTTGGGATGCAAAAAAAAAAAGAAAACGGATAAAAAACTTCGCGAATCGTAGCGGATGCGATAAAAATGACAATTCCGAGACTCGAACATCGGACGATTCTCAAAAATTATAAAAAAAAAGAGAAAAAACGAAAAAACACTCACCACCAGTAAACGAGAAAAACGAAACTGGGCACGGTTATCGCAATCTGAAGCATTCGCCAATCTTTAATGAGCGCTGCGAAAGCGGCCGTCAGAAGATATCCGGTGGTGAAAAATAATTGACATCCAACACCAGCGACCAATCGTTTCGAAGGTCCTACCATTTCGAGAGCTAAGAAAAAAACAAAATTATTTTAAATCGAATTTTATTTTATTTCAAACCGAAGAAAAAACAAATTTTGAAAATTGTTTTATTTTTAATTTGTTCAGCATAATTCTTGTACGATTTTTGACGGAATTATGAAAATCCATTCTGACCGCGCCAGAGCTTTTTTTTTTTTTTTGGGGAATTTTCTTCACTGGCGCGAAATAATGTCGAATATTTAAGAAATCGTATTTTCGACGTCAAGTTAGTTCGAAAAAATTGGGTAAAAGCTTGAAAAAGAGAGAAAAGATTTTTGTTGTGGCAAATCATTACCGATAACATAGGCCACGAGGAAAACACCGCTCGTAGTTGATCCGACAATCAATCTGAAGATAACGTAGGAAATGTACTCAGGAGCAACAGCGACTAGAATGCCTCCGACCAGCTGGATGACTAAAGACAGGAAGAAAATTGGTCTACGTCCATATCTGTCGGACAAACCACCGAATATCATCGAGCCAAGCATGACTCCTACCATGAACAATGAATCCCCCGTAGCTCTCAGCCACCCTCTTTCACAGACCAAATTCCACTGAAAAACAAATTTTCAAAATCCATTCATTATCGAATTTTAAAAATCAATAAAAATCCGCAGATTTTCAACATTTCTTTTATCAGCCTGCACAATTTTAAGTCGAACCGACGATTAACTCGACTTGCATTTTCTAAATTTATTTATTTTTTACGAAAAATTCGATTTTTTTTTTTTTTTTTTAATAATAAAAAATAGATGAAATATTTACTTCGGAGGTAGTGGTGCTGTGATAAACGCTCGTATCGAATACGTAACTTGTGCACGGTATAGTTTTTTGGTGCAACGGTTTTTTTGCTATTTCACTCGTGAATTCATTTCCCACATCATCCTCCATACCGGAAGCGTTTAGTCTCGTCAAATTCACAGCAATGTCCAGTGCCATTTTTGTAGCGCATTGTGACCAGCCGTTCGTCTCTTCGTCCCATGGATAACTCGCGTTCATCACATCCGCGGGTAACGTGTAACTCACGTTATCAGCGTTTTCGTACGGCAATATACATCTGCAATTATGGGAATTTATTTATTGTTCGAACAAAAATTTCACGCGCAATTAGCATTTTTTAAAAAAATTTCGTCAATCACGCCGTAATTTTGATAAATAAATTGAAATTATTTCAATTTTTTAAAATCTTGTATTTTTTTTATCAATAAATTGGAATTTTTTCAATTTTTTTATTAAGAAATTGGTAATTAATTGTAAATTTACCTTGTATTCATTTTGGCACCGAGAAAGACGCCGGCAAGTTTGTGGAAAGCGCAAGATATTGCGGGAAGACAAAGCAGTAGGTAAATTCGTCGTTGATACTTTCCAAACTCGCCCATTTTCAATATTACGTCGTCGTACGCCATCTTGATTGTGTTACTTCGGCAAGATTATTTAGTGTTTTTACTAAAACTCGATCTCTCTCTCTCTCTCTCTCACCCCTTTTCTCGTTCTTTCTTTTACTGTCGTGCAATATACCAGGTTCCACCTTGTCGCGCAGCTTCTGCCTGCTTTCACCTGCAATTTCCGGCATCATAGAAAATTTAGAAAAAAATGTTGAGAAATTTTTAAAAAAATAAATCGAATAATTTTGCATTCGATTTTTTCGCTAATAAAATTTTTTGACATCGCGATCCATCGTGCATTCTGGTCGCTGGTTGAATTACGAAAAATCATTTTTGAATGACGATTTGATTATTTAATTGAGATCGAAAATGCGGTGAATATTAGAGAATGATTTGTTGATCGAAATACCGTCGTTGATTTAGTGATATCGTCTATTTTCGTAGACGCAAATTCTCAGACGAATTTCCGCCTCGTCCTTGAATTTAATTGTCATTTGTTTGATCCAAGTTCTATATAGTTGAATTAATTTCTCCGAGTTCTTTTCTCGCGCGACCGTTTAATCAACACGAAAAGTTTAGGTTTTCTCGGACACAAAAAAAATTCACCAATTGTCGTGGTGCTGAAACAGTTGGACGCGGAACGACGAAGGACAAGGGCTCGGAAAGATTGATCAAATGTAAAAGCGTGTCGAGACTACGATATTCCGAGCTAAAATCGTATTCGTCTGTATTATTCTACTCTATATCTTATTATAGGACAAAGCCAGTTTTAGCCTTAGTGGCTGACTCTGAAAACGCAGCCAAAGAATCCTCCCTCTTGCTTCCCCATCCTCCGTTGCTATCGCCTCCATGCAAATCTCGTCTTCTCAATTAATTCGAAACTCGATCAGCTCGAATAATCAAAATTTACGCAAAATTTCCTTGAGAATTAAAAATTAAACAAAGAAATACCGTGAAATGATAATTTTCCAGAAAAAAAATCGTCGCTCTGATGTGCATTTATTTATTTATCTGGATCTTTAAATAAAAAAGTGACGAGTGCCAATTTTATGTGAAGCATTCTTTGAATGGAAAAAAGAAAGGTTAATTATTTATTTTTAAATCTTAGTTGTTGACGTCGGGCAAGGTGAATGACCTTAACCTCCAGAAATACATAATATGACAACATTGCTTTATTCCATACGAACTTGAATTACGAATTACTTTCAATATCTTTTTATCATTTTCTCCTTGATAAGTCAAGGCCAGCACGAATCGGGTTTTACTCTCACTTCCTTTTTCCTATCAGCTCACGTATGTCACTCGGCGTACTAATTATTGCAGTCGCACGTGCGCTTACTTCACACCTCGATATATTATTGAAAGCGTCACTGTACGATAAAGCGATTGGTGAGACGAAAAAAAAAACACTGGAGGGTGAAAAACCGAGGAATTTATCGAGTCGATGTATTCGCCGGCGTGGCTTCCGATGCCGATCATAATTTTCGAATCTCTTAGTTCAGCCGCCCGTATTTAAATTCGCACGATCGAAATAATAGCCTCAGCTTTGAAATGGTACCTCGTGGTTGACCGAAAGAAATTTCGGGTCACCGAGTTTCTGGCAAAAGTGAAAAAAAAACTTCAACGTCTGACACCGTGACAATGAATAAAAAAACGTGTAAAACGAACGGAAACAATCGCAGCTCGGAAATTCTCAGGGAGCTGGAATCTTCGTCACGTAATGTTGAAAAAATCGCAACCGCAGCGATTACGTTTCTCGGCATTAAAATATCTAAAGCAAATTTCATGTTTGCGAGCGATTTAAAATTGCATCGAATTTTTGTCAATAACGAATGCGGAGCGAGTAAATAAAATCAAAAGTTTCGAGATAAAGCATGAAGAGATAATTTTTTGGTGGGATGGAACTCACATCGGATGACAGTTACGTCGTTCAATCGCGCACATACTAATTTCGAACACTTGTTGCCTATTCATACGTTACATGTACTTATTATTTACGTATACGTATTTATGTATATATATATATACACCGGACAATGTATCGGAATAAAAATTGATCGATCGGATAAGAGAGTGCAGTGTGCTCGCCGCGCGACGATTCGACACTAACTGACACGTATTATACGGGAGAAGCCCTCTCGTATTGAGTTTTGCCGGCAAACGTTTTGCTCCTCTTCGCGCCACTAGTCACAGGGCCCGCGCGCGGTGAACCCGCTTTAGCCAGTCGCAAACTCTCGAGGTGAGCGAGGTACGAGAATTCTATAAGATTTTCTCTTTCCCTTTCTCCTCTTCCCTCCCTCTCTCCTTTTTATTTTCTTCCCTCTAAGCATTCACGCTATATGACAGCACACTCGTCCAACCCGAAGCACACTCACAACCCCAACCACCAGATCTTCCTTCGACCCAACTTTCTTCGCCTTCCCATCCCAGCACCACATTTTTCAACAACCTTAACTCTCCTCTCTGCCCTTCATTCCCGTATTATAAATACACACTTTTCCAAATTCGGACTCAAACGCTTCGAATTTTTATTTTTTAACAATATATTTATCACTAAAATTGTTTAAACATTGCTCCAGCGAATAGAACATTAATTTTTACGATTTTTTCGTCCAAAAAAAAAATTAATAACCTCGTTTTACGAAAGCATCGACAGGCAAATGCGAAATTCGATAGGAATTTTTCAAAATCGTAAGAACACGTGCCAAAGTTTGAAATTTTTTCATTGGGATCGGACAACTCTGGAAATTTTCTACCGATTTGTTTTTTTTCTAATTACAGAGAAACTTTCGATGCAGATTCTCTGAAAAATCGAGAAATTTTACCAACTCGTTTCGGAGATTCCGCGATACGAAGTTGCGACGAAATAGGAAGAGAACTGTAGAAAAGTTTCGGAGCGATCCCATAAAATATGAACTTTTCTACTGCTTCCCATAACAAAGCGCGAGAAACCGTACAATCTTCACTTGCCAACATTGTGCCTACGAGTACGAGAATCCCCGTTAAATTCCGTACGGCATTTCATGTCCACGCCATGGACGCTTTGGCCACAATTTAGAAAAATTTTGTGGAAAAACGTTTTGGCGAAACTTTTAATTCAAAAGTTTCACCTTTTCGGCAAAAGATTGACGCCGAGTGTCAAAAATAAGTGTTTGAACGAACGATATAATTTCCATTTTCTTAAATATAACCCCAAGAAAATAATAATAACTTTTCGAGCCGTAAGTTTGTGTAACGATGCTGACAAGGTTTTGCGAATTTGTGTCTCTATTGAAAACTCGTGTTCGTGGGTATTGCACAGTCAGTTAAATTGCAACGGTCGATTATTGGGAGTCCGTAGCGAGTAATCGTGTGACATCTTTCATAAGCGAAAAATGGTATGTGCAAGCGTAGCAAGCTCGTGTTAATCAGGTAAATATCGCATTCCTCGTGTCCCTGGAATTTCCCATGTTGTTCGTTGTCCCAACGAACAGTTTTTCCGTCTCTGCGGTCGTGTTTCTTTCGGTTTTGTAACGTTGCTGAGGCACTGCGTGACGAATACGGTTCGTATAAAGGATTGGGAGGCTCGAAAGAAGTTCCGAACTAGTGCGAAAACGAGAGAGACTTGTTGAAATATGAAGGAGGTGCTAATTATTATGCAATCGTGTGTGGAGCATTTTCGAGTTTCAAGAAACCGCGTGGGCTCAAAGGAAAACGTTGATTTTAGGGATTTCGTCGCTTTTTCTTTTCCCGACACATTTTTCCCGTCCAAATATTGGTCAATTATCACTTCATCCAGAATAAAGTTCGTTGAACTTTGGTTCTCGTTAAAATCGATCGATTGCGATATTTAAAATTGTGAATTTTGTCGAGTAATAAATTGGAACTTCGGACAATGATCGAGGAGAAAAAATATCATGGAAAGCGAGTTGCGAGGAGATTGGGCAGAGGGAAAAGAGCCGAGAGTCCGAGGCTCGATTTTCGGGAAGGTTTAACTTTGCTAAACCGTATTTATATATATTTATAGCTCCATGGGTGTGTGTGTATAAATTTGTGTATAAAGATCCCGGTTGTATATGGACAAGTGGGTTTTGTAAGGCGTTGGGGCGTCGTATGTATATGCAAGGTGCATATAAAAGGGAGAGGTTATAAAAAAGAAAAGGGTCCGATGGTCGTCTGTAGAGGGAACGAGCGGGCAAACGATTCAGCACTGGTAAGAAGACGATGACCGAGGAGAAGCAAACGATGAGATTGTGTTTTGTTAATTTTGTTTTCATGTTTTTTTCTTCTCTCATAAAAATTCCTTGGCGCTGGCGTTCCGAGAGAACACGCGGTTATCCCTTTTTAGACACTGGTTGTCGTGTTAGTCGGTGGCGGCGCCACAGTGCTATCGCTCCGTGGATATTTAACCGCAAAACTCGAGCGAGTCTCTTTGCGATCTCTCAACATCAACGACTCTTAACACGACCGAGCGACCGCCAATCATGGCATATATAACGTCTCTCGAAGGCTATTTGTAGAGGTACTCTCTCCGCTAGTTCCCACCGGGCGAAAAATAACCGCGACTGGTTTTCTTCGCGCGGACAAAAAAATCTCATTCTCTCTCTCTCTCTCTC
Source organism: Campopleginae sp. 14b (assembly GCA_030522525.1). Taxonomy (NCBI): domain Eukaryota; kingdom Metazoa; phylum Arthropoda; class Insecta; order Hymenoptera; family Ichneumonidae; species Campopleginae sp. 14b. The sequence goes on from JAPYYS010000204.1 coordinate 30,458, forward strand.
TCTCTCTCTGCTTTTTCCTCTGTCTGCATGTCCTGTAAACCCGCCATTCTCCTACCGATTTGTTCTTCTTCGTTCTTCCTTTTCTCCTTCGTTTGCTCTTTCCAGTCTTTTTTTTTCTTGGCACATTAAATTCTACGCTACTGTGGTGTGTAAAGTCGATGAATGCAACGGTGGCAAACCTGTCCTTGCCTTGCAAGGGCGTTCGTTCGCTCGAGGCGCCCCCACGAGGAATGGTACGCTCGATCAGCCATCTATTCGCATCAACCCTTTTTTCTCTCATCCCTCCTCGTATTGTAACCACGAATTATTATTTTCTAACCCTCCAACCTGCTGTTTAACTTTCCCAGTACGATAAACTTCCATAATTTGAAACGAACACAGAAAAAACAAGCTCAATACTAAACGAGCTCAAATTATTTCTCTTTTCGCTGGCTCGGCGGAAAACGAGTGTTGCCGCCAACTTCAGAGTCTGACATCGTTCAACACGGAGGTTGCTCTGGCGATTCCCTTATCAATGGCCGAGCCAACGGCAGTTTTGGCGCGTTTCTGACGGAGCTGTCCACCGGAAACTCCTTAAAGTCGTGACTGTCAGGATTAACCAGGCTTCCCTTCGGTAAACTGCGTTGTTACCCATTCACCCTTGGCGAACTGGTGTACCGGAAAATTTATTATTTTCTTTATTCCGCGTTGTATTTTCGATGAAGACTATGCAGCGTGGTTCAATGCGATTGGAAGTTGTTTCGTTGCTGCGGTGGGACTGGCGTAGTGTGACAGGCAAGACGAAGGATCGAGCATTGAGCTGCTGTTGCAATAGCTCACCGGCGACGACATTACATAAAGAGTCACCTTGTTTTAGAGACTTTTCTCGTTTTATTTGTTAGCCGCGCGAGTGTATTTGTTCGGAACACCATGATGTCAAATCGCTGGCGTTGTTTACTTCGTCGAGATGTACGTAACAGCGTATTCTTCGGAGTATTTCATTGCAGCAAGCAAAAATTATACAAGACATTCGAAGAGAATCAAGATTTCGGTCTATAGCTGGCAAATGGTCTTTGACTGGTAAATTCCAACAATGACCAACAGTCCGTAATCATTGTTCTCATAATGAAAGGGATCCCAAGTCCAATTGACGTGAAAAGGAAAAACATACCTGCGGCAAGTGCTATGGAATGTGAGAAGCGAGTTACAAATCTTTCATAGCATGCTGAACCCTTTGTATACAGAGACACTCAAATTTTACGACTACATTGACGCACTGGGTCAATTTGACCCGAGCTACTTCCACTTGTCTCCACCGACAATTCTGCCCTCGATTATATTTTTGATTTTGATATATATTTTTTTTTAATCACTGAATCATAATTTCATAATAATGATCATTATTATTATTAATATTAATTTTAATATTTTTAATTTCATTATATTATCATTCTAATTAATTATTATTAATGATAATAATATACCCAGTAATTACATAATTATTTCCTCCCACGGCAGTATTTCCCGAAAATGTTGATCATAATTTTTTTTGCACTTATCGCATCGTATTATTTACGAGGAACGATTAGATGGAAGCGGTAAATGTTTACCCATCAATATTAATAAATAATAATAATAAATACACCGTCTACATGCGAGCGAACGACACATCTTTGTGCGCGCGCGTGAAGTACACGACAACACGAACCGGACGTGATTGTAATCTACGGTGGTGTTGCATCTGGAAATGCTATTTTCGAAATGACTGAGAAGTCGCATAATTTTTTATATATTCTCGAAGATGTCTGCGTCCTTGAAATATTTATACACGCGTAATCTCGTAAGAAAAATAATTCACCGTTTCTCTATCGTTGTCGGAAAAAGAATCTAAACGCTTAGCAAACAACTTATTCCATAACCTCGATAGTTCGATGTTTTTGTTTTCTTCGTTTCGTTCGCCCACATGCACAATATTTTGATTTTTCCCCGATAAAATATTGGTCGCTTATAATTTTCAGCGGTGGCTGACGTCAGTCGATGCAGCAACGAATCGGGAAAAAAATTCTTATCATTTTTAGCTGAGATCGATAAACTACGGAATTTTTATCACGGCAATGATTGCTTAAAAAAAAAAAATGATTAGGCTCATTCATTGACGCGGTAAAAAGTTTGCGCTGGAAATTACGTTGGTTAGGGGTGACGAAGCTAGGGTTGCGATTCTATGTCGTCATTTCTAACCTCCAATATCTCTATGGACGTCTGACAGGATTTCACGAGTCGAAAATGTATCGGAACAAAAATCCGCCCCTGCATTTCTCTACTTCGTATAAACACCACGACGTCTCTGCTCTCTGACATGTCGATCCTGATGTCTGAATTCTTTCGTCAAAGAGAACGTCAGTTTTTTGTTATTTTTTTTTAATTCTAATGACTGAACAACGAACAATGGTGATTCATATATTCGTATCATTTGCATGGAAATGACCTTCGCGTTGTGCAAGCGGTGGGTGTTTTCGCGGTGATTGTACTCGAGTTCCGTTAAAATCTCTAAGCGGTGCTGGTCAAATTTGCATTTTGTTTTTCTGTGCTCTCGTGACGGAAAGTTGAAATCACAAAGAGGAAATACTGAAGTGCCAAAACTCTAGGAACGATCGTCGAACACGACAAAAAGGTTGGGGGGAAAATGACCGTTGACCAAGAACTTGTGAACATAACCACAAAGCGCAGATACGCGGTTTTCTCCGAAATCCTCGTTCTTTCGAGAAAAAGGTATCGCGGTTTTTCTTGCGAAAAATAACGTTTTCGGAGAATTGTGCTGTAAAGTTTTCACCGAGAGTAGGGCCGATAGATCGCGACGAGCTTTCCAGCCCTCTGCAGTGTGAATAAAATGTTTTTAGTTTCTTTAACGTTTTTCTTCCGATTGGGCGCCTTACGAAAGATATTTAAATCGCAAATCGAACGCGTGGAGCATTAATTATTGGGTGAGGATCGACGAGGCTTATAGAACGGTTCTCCACGAATGAGCGGGTGGTAAACGAGGGCAAAGCACTTGATGTCGAGGCATCGCGAGAAACGAGTAAATAAAAGGATAGTTCACCGTGGGAGCCATGTCGCCTGGCGCCAATTTGATTCACCCAAATGCATAAATATGTATGACTCGTCGTCGTTCTTTTTTATATGCATTCACAGAGCCACAGAGACACATGTATATGTGTATGGAGGATACGACGGTAGGTCGCGCTGCGATCTGAAGTCGCGGTGCGTCCAGTACCGGAACATCGATCGGGGCCCCCTCCCCTTGCGAGCCCCGTAAGAACACTACTGGCCTCGAGTCTCCCCGCCAACAGACGATATCACGCTCGACTCCTTCTTCGGATCGAGCGAGGCTCCCAAAGCTCTCGTTTTATCCATAAATCCGTCTTGGTGGATTCTTCGCGAGCTTTTTTTTCTTTTCGAGTTGTCTCATGCCTATCGGCTATTTTTTCTTGACCCGTGTACGCGTCGCTTTCGACGAGAGCTATTTGAAATTCTACGGTGATTAAATGCTGATTAATTCGAGACGTTTCTCGTATTTATAGACGTTTGTAGGCCAAATTGACGATCCATGTAACGACCGTGATGAAATAAATCTTATACATTGAAATATTACATGACTGTGTGATGTATATATACATATTTTTTCAAATATTTATCACGGACGGTTTTGAACCGCGAACCGATATCCCAGGGGTCGGTAAACAATAATCAAAGGCGATTAAGAATGTGAAATGAAAAAAAAACGTGTATTTAGTTCAAGTTTCTTGGTGAATTGATAACTGGAGTGTAAAATGCGGGAGTTTTTAAATTGGCGCCCTACACGATAATACTGTCCAGGCTGGCGGTGTAAAGTTCTCGCCCGAGCTGTAAAACTCGCTCGTGCCTGCGCATAGCTTAGAACCCACATGGCGAGAGTGCGGGGCGAGAGCGGTGTATACACACGACAGAGACTCACACAAAGGCAGCCACAGAGGCATCCGAACGTAATGGACATTTTCACACAAGCTTTGCCGCGTCGAGTCACCGGCGCAGACAGCGACCTCCCAACCACTACCGTCAGTGGCCTCGCGTGATCGAAACAGTATATTCGCCAGTTATGTTACTAGTTTTTTTTTTTTTTTCTTTTCGCAAGTACGTGCCGGTTTAATAATATTGTGGGAAAGAGTGAAGGCGATTGAAAGACAGTAAAATCATAAGAATTGTATTAGGAGTGTGCTCACCTGCGTAATATTCGACGACAGCCCCGCAAGCCGGCAAAATTTATATCGGCAAATTGAAATGAGGGTGTGTATGCCCGCGCAACGAGGATGATGAAATGTTTAGCATCCTCGCGACGAGCCTAACCTCAAGAAACCGAGGAAACCCTCTTGAATAATTACTGTTTTTGTTTATTGTTGGAAATAAATATAAAAAAATTGGCTTTTGTTTTGATTTATTGATCGAGAACGACGATTTTACTTTGCCGGCGTTTTTTGCTTCTCACACACGCACCGCCTTATACCAGAAAGCAACCGGCGCAGCAGCAACAGAAAGAGCAGGGAGGAGAAAATCCAGGAACCCCGTAAGCGAAACCTTCGTGGCAGGCAGCATGCGCACTGATGCTTTACTGGCTATGCATCGGCTCCCTACCCGTACGATGCCTAGCTCACACATCAATTCCACACGCCATCGTACTCACCATTCTCTCTCTCCTTCTCTCCCTCGCTCTCTCCCTCTCTTCCTCGCGCGTAATTTTATATAGAAGAACTCTGTACGAATACTCGTACACACTCGCAATGTATTTCTTGTACGGGTATTGCTGCGCGCTTAACCCGGACAGGGGAAACTCTCTCATCATTTGTGAGCGATCATCGCGGAGGACTTTTGTTCTAATCGCTCGCATACGACTCCGCTTTATATTTTCTCTAATTTTTAATCGATTCCCATTCGATCCATGCTCAAAAAATCTCCATGCCCCAGTTCATTCGAATGAGTCCTTAATGCGCTGTGAATGAGGACACCTCTGACTCCGTTGCGTCATTTTGGCGATTAATAAACATTAAACACTTGAACTAAACCTCCCGAAAGTGAGTGAGTAATTTTTGGGCAAGCTCGAGAGTATCGTTTGATTAAAATTTCTCGTTTCAATTGAGCGACGAAATGGTGATCGATTAAATTTTTTTTTCTATTTAGATTAATTCCTATCAAATTAATTCTTCCAAAAATATATTTTTTTTTGGGCATGCTCGACGAGCTCGGTACGTACTCGCGATGCTGTTATGACATTTTTGTTTGTAGTAATAACCAAAAAAAAAAATTGATGTGTCACCCAAAAATGGCCATCCCCCGGATTTGGAGGAATTCAATTCTAACGTTTGATTTGTATGGGAAAGTGTTATTAGTTGTTTGGGTCCATTGAGTCCTGGTCTCATGGGATTCATTCGCTTAGAAATATCGATCGACAACTGTGCCGGAGCGAACGATGCCTTAGCACTGAGGGTGCTTATGCAGACTCTGGATCGTGGTCGAGAATTGTGTTTCTAGCAATTGCGCCACCTAGCGGCGAGTTGGGATGCTAATCCTGAGTAGGACAGTGCGAAGGGCCATGGCGTTTCGGTATAATTGAACGAAAGTTTCTCTGTTTTTTCTGAGATCCGTAAAAATATGTAAAAATCGAGGGGGAAAATAGTTCGAGGATTGAAAAAATGAATCGCAGAACGAACCGGAATAATTTCTTATTTTCTTATTTCTTATTTTCTACGCGTTAGAGAAGTGACATGGAAACTGGAAATAATGCGTAGAAAAGTGATGACGAATTAGCATAGAAAAATGGAAACTTGACGGGTATAAATTGAGTAATTAATGTGATTTGAGTGTTTGAGGAAGTTGATGGAAGATCGAGACTCTATTAATGACTGAAAAGTGTAGAATAAATCATTGGTGTGGTTGGAAAGAGCGAAAACATAATGACAAGTCGTGCATAATAAATGTATTACGTTCCACGACGCCAGTAGGTATAAAGCGAATTTAAATTTATTCGTTATGCGTTATTCTAATAATAGAACAAGGAGTAGTAAAATGTAGTTTGTTTACTCGCCTGTGCAGCGTAGCAGGACAAGCGCGGCGAAGTTGACCGATCAGCAGTGTCCGCACGTGTGCTACATACTTTGTCAGCTTTTCTCTTTCTATTCGCCCGAGCACTTCGTGCAGCCGCGTGTTTTTTTTATCTATTTTTATTTCTATCAGTCCAGCAGCGAGATTAGATCGTTTATTTCGCGTGACGAAGTGTTTCCCTATTGACGTATTTGCTGATGTTTTTTCTTGGCCAGTGCTTCATGAAAAATACACGGAAAAGTGTCAACGGCACTTAAAATTCGTTCAGATATCGTCTATGAAAAAAAAAGAAACGTATGGAAATAAGAAATTGAACGGACGTCGTGAGAAGATCAGAAAATAATGAAATTCACGCTCGACATCCAAGAACGTGCAACTAGAAAAACAGCACTCGATATTAATTGAAAATAAATAAAAATAAAAACTTGTCGATGCCTCGATTTCGTACCCCCAACGGTACGAGCTCTAGTTGGTACGTTCGCACGTTTATAACTGGTCACGAAACCAAGAGGCCTGTAACAATCTCTCGTGTGTAATTTTCAGCAGACCGACGAGACTCTATGTAGAAAACCCGTATGTGCAATGGCTGCGTATGAAGCTGGAATAAAATTGAATGTGTGATATTGCATATATATACGACACTTGATACACATAATACATCGAGAGGTCCTTATTATATGTACATGTTCATAATATACACTTATGTATAAATGTATAGAAAAGTGGCCGAGTGGGTTATGAGCATCGCGGTTACCCACCACCGACCGACCAAGGACGAATCTTCGCGACACTCACTTTTACTATGTTTATATATTTATGTATTAACTCACGTATATACATATGTCTGTGGTGTATTACCTACCGACCTAACCACCTTTTTCTTCCATCTCGTTTTTCTTTCCCTCATCCTCTCTCTCTCTCTCTCTCTCTCCACTCTCGACATCTCGCGAGACTTTCGCCTCCCTTCATCATCCAGTGTACAAGTTCTCTCAAAACTTGTTCTCAAACTCCCTCAGATCTCTCTATCGTCAAATTCCTAAGAGAAACTCTCTTTTCCATTTTTCTTTACGACTCTCCGTTCACGAGATATTTCGGTTGTTTCGTCTCAGCCAATCCGGAGCGCCGATACCGACAAGTGGGCGTGGCATGCGCTGACCTCTCCGCTGTTGCTGCGGCGAGCGGCCACCCCCACTCCTGCGGTCTGCCTCGAACGCCCGCCAGGTGCGCTGGCGCGCGTCATTGAAGTTTCGCAGCTAAATGGTTTGTTTTGTTTTCGGAAATTCATATTTTTGACAAAGCTTTTGGGTCACTCTGTATATCGCATGTATATGCACCACCGAACGTTATTTCTCCTAATTATGATTATAGCTCGCGGATTCATTCATTAACCTGCAGGCGGCACATCGCCTCATTTTTTTCCTTCACCTCTTTCTCTCTTTTGTGTCTCGAACACGTATATACCCATCGATTATCGCAACTACTAACCTTGTACACGGCAAAGCCACCGGGGCTAAATGAAACATGGGAAAACCACGAGAGTCATTTAAAAATTGGTTTTTGCTCCTTACAGAAATATCGGCTTTTTTACCATTCGGTCTCGTTTTATTTCGTAATTCATGTCTCGGAACATCCCGATAAAATCTTTTCATCGCTTCGTTCAATAATTTCGACATACAAAAAAATAATAATTCAAAAAAACCTTGTTTTTTATTTTTATTCGCCCACTTCTCTGGAAATTTTTCACATTTTTTGACAACATCTACGTTTTTAAATTATTCTACCAATCATTTCCAATCGCAGAATATCAAGAAGCCTTTGAAAACTAGATTGTGATAATACGACCTGAAAAAAAAGATTGCATTTTGTGTATGCGATTCTTTTCGTTCGAGGGTCCATATTAACCTAAAAATGATCGTACTTGTCTTCGTTCCATTTTACCCCATCATGGATTTTTAGTATATTTTTTTTCGTATCGATATATATGGGTGTATCTTATCTGGTAATTCATATGTAAGATAGAATACGAGTAAACGCAGTAGTAGACTTAAGTATACATATGTCGTGGTTAACATATATATCGAAGGGCAGATACGAGTTTTACCTGTAGCAACAACGGCATTCCTTCGCTGCTAATACGTCTTCGAACTCTCAGGCTCCATATATACACGTATATAAATATAAATATATATGAAAAAACAAGTGTATGTATATAGTGCGTGAATCCCTGGCTGGAGATTTCTCGGAAGAGTCCTTTATCGAAAACAAGGACAACAGTTGATTGAACGTTTCATTTCAATTATTCCTTTTTTCCCTCGTTCCTTTTTACGGTATTATAAAGCATACTTGTATGGAGAGTCTGGGCTTTTGCCTCGCGAGATTGCAGGGGATCTTTTCTCGTCGAGGTGCCACGTCGCTGCCGAGCATTTATTATTCTCTACCCTCCCCCTCACGATCCTGAGAATTAAGCAGAGTCGCTCGACGAAAAAAATTTTTAGACCACACTTTTTGTCTCTTTTATTCATGAGATAATTGTTTCGAGAAAGCGACAAATGAGTTACTATCGGTGATCGACACGAATAGATTATTCTGTGGGAATAATCTTTTCGGCTTGTTTCCAGCCTCGGGGAGGCTTCGAGCATTTTTTTTCAATTTATTCGGGAGCTTCGTCGATATATACACTTTTCGATTCAATTTTCGGTTCATTATTTCATTGACCTTTTAATCCGTCCTGAAAATCTCGTAGAATGCACTAGCGGGCCCCATTGATAATTAAGTAATTCAGTTTAATATTCAATGGCAATGAAAATACTCGAGATGAAACGTGTCACGTGCTCGGCACATTGACCTCTTTGCCCTTAAAATTTAAGTCACTGTGTCGTCTCTTTGAGCTCGTTGCCCTTTGTAGCTTAATCGCTACAATGGGACTCCGTCTCATGAGGACGAACGAATAATTCAATAAGATCCATCAAGCTCGAGCAACGAGACTACCGAGCTGACTAGTAGTTCGAAGAAACCGTGCTATTTGGGCTGAAAGAATATTTTTCATTGGATGACTGTATGACAAGTGGTCGATCGTCGCTTCTTGGAAAGTCTCGTATCCATCGCATGAGAGGAATTCCTAGTATTTTTGGAACTAAATGTATTCTTTCGATAATTTCACAAAAAAAATGTCAGGTTTTCGAAAAAATGTTTGTTTCCTTCCCAAATTCCGATCTTTCGAGCTCTATGTCGTCATTATCATGAAGTATTCTGAAAATGTTGAAACGTCCAAAATGCATCGAAATATTGAATCTTCGGTTCATTCGAACTGGTCGTCGGTATGTCGGCTCCTACTTTATCGAACGAGATTTCTTCACTAGCGCTATCTCCGCTTGGTCTGTGGAAGCTTTTTTTTTATCGATTCTCGGCGAAAGTTGCCGAGTCTCGACGAGTTTTTCCGAGCGGGCGAGACTAGCTCCACTGGAGCCGGAGCGGCGAGCAGGGGAACTATACGATCGAGCGTGTCAGTACGTACGCTGCGTACGCTTGTATCAGTGACAGTCGAGTGGCACTTGGCGTTCGAAATTCGTACTTCCATTCGCGGTGGTCGATTGTGTTGAAAAGAAAATCGAAAAAGCACAAAAGCATAAACAAAAAAAAACAAATTTCACATCGATGTAGTATGTTTTAATTAATATTCAATACTGCACCGTAGCCGTAAGCTCTAAATTAAACTAGGTGCACGTATAAAACTCGTCGGTAGGTAACACTTGTTCGAGTTGCATGTAACAAGCGCGAAAAGAGAAAAAGAATGAAAGGGGGCGAAAAAAGAATCTAGGTGATGTACAGTAGTGATTATAGGTGGTGGCCTATTGGGCAGTGCCAGTGGGCAGTTCCCGGCGACGTTTCTCGCCAAAGTACCGATAAAAAATCCATTTCTTCGAATCAATTCGAAGCCATCGCGTAATAGCCGTGCAAAGGGCTTCGGTCCTTTCAAATTTAATAACAACATCGAGATCTTGGTGAAAAATCTCTGGCGGAAAATCCGAGAAGAAAAACGAGAGAATATTTGGCTGTAAAAAATGTTTCTAAATTAAAATACTACGTGAAATTTGGTACTCTCGTGTTTTCGCGTACTTTCCGGTTACAATAACTCTCAAAAACAAGCCTCGTCAATCGCGGACTCATCCTCACCTATAAATCCACTTTTACCCCTTAAATTTGACCTCCGATCGTTATTTCTGCCTCAGGAATATAATAACAAACAGAAAATCGATTTCGAATGATAGAGTGACGTTTAGGCAGTGAGGACTAAAAGGCGAATCCATGGTGCGAAGGCTTAAATGACGGAATTTCCGCGTAGAGTGCGGTAAATATTGGAGCGATGTGTTGTGTCTTATCAGAGGGAGAAGAGATCGAGACGATAAAGAGTGCTCTCTCCCCGTCCTCCATATCCTTCGACTTTTCTCTTTCTCTTCCTTATTTCTCTGAAAAAATACGCACACACCCGCTTCCTTGGCTTCGAACAAAAGTACTCTCTATGCTCTCAAGTTTCAGGCGTGCGCTTTCGCGTGTACCGCACACTTGCTTATCAACCTATAGTGACAGAACATTTCGAGTCTGTACGAACACAGACATAGCACGTGTATACATGTATATATATTAATCTATACATACACTTTTGTATATACATCGCACCAGTGTTGTTTCTATATTTGTACCTACCTGTATGGATATTTAACGAGCGTATAGTTATAGGTTCTCGCGACAACGCTTATTCTTCGATCAATTTTCACCAACTCGTGCGATACTCAGAGACTTGGCTTATCGGGTCAATAGGGACCTAGGGCGGCTTAGTCCCTCCCCTTTCCTCTTCGTGTCTCTCTCCATGAAAACGAGAACGTTCATAAATCTCAAATCTCTGCAATTTCATAAATAAAACCGCGTTTTCTTTCGTTTTCTCGACTCGCTCGCTTTTTTCCTTTGCTATTTTCATTCGATGTACAATTCTTCGTCACTCTTGCACTACTACGCCCGCTTTTTATGCCCATCGAACTCTCCTTCGAGTGAAATTTTGCTCTTTATCGCCGGGCGCTTGTTCCAGATGAAAATTAATCTGTCACTGCCGTCTTTATTGTTGCTTATGTCAAGAGCTCTGTTGCCCGAGACACAACGATCGCTATGACGTTTCTAACCTTAAACTTTGACATTTGATATCCCTCTTATCCATCCAGAGATTCCATGAAACTCTTCTCATTCGCAGATTAGTAATCGTCGATCACGATCGACCTGGTCGACTGAACTCACAGGATGGCTCTTCCACCGGCACCGGGTACGTTCTTGCTCTTTTTTCGTCTGTTACTCTTAGTTTTATGGTCCTCCTTTTATCTTACGATAAAAATACGATACCTATCGAGTCTGAGTCATACGAAAAATCGAGAAAAATTCAGTGCTTCCGGGCAATAGTGGAAAATCGACGTTGTCAAGAAAGTTCAATTCGTCTTCTAATTCTTCGTTATCTTTTCGATAACTCGTGTCCGGGTCCCCCAGTTTTTTTGTTGGTTAGGAATAACAAATTCTCATAAAAACGTCGAGATTCGTTATGAACCAATGGGTCAAGGCAATAAATGAATGAATGAGAGAAAAATTGATGAAAAAATTCTTTGAATGCTCGCTAAATAATTAATTTCGTTTAATTTTTATAATTTCCATCGTAATCTCGTAATTATGACATCGCTTCACGAAAAAAAAATGAAAAATTTCTCAAGCTCCGTACAATTTTTGACTCGGCAAGTGAAACATCTTGGTTTTTTGATCGATTGGCTATTTATGCTTAATCAAGGTATGGATCCATGGATCATACAGCCCAGGGAAAGAGCAATGTATCGCGACCAATTCGAGGCTCTAAAACCCGTAGGAGGGGTCGTGACGGGCGAACAAGCCAAAGGATTTCTCCTGCGATCACAACTGCCGCCAGCAATCCTTGGACAAATATGGTATTTTTGTCAAATCCCTCATTTCTTTCTATTCCCATTGAAACTTGTCTTGTTCCGGCTTTTAAAAAAATCAATTTTTTATTTTTTAAAGGGGTCTTTCGGACACGGACGCAGATGGAAAAATGGACATCAACGAATTCAGTATAGCGTGCAAACTTATACATCTCAAATTACGGGGACTGGAAATACCCAAGAGTCTTCCCCCGTCGTTGGTGCAAAGTCTAAAAGCCATCGCAGCTAGTACGAATTTATTTGTATCAAAATTTTCTTTTTCTCCTTGAACTTAATGATTTTCATTTGAAATTACTTCAAAAATTCTCTGCAGCAATTTTGGTTTGGATTTTTCTTTTTATTCCATAAAAAATGTAATTTTTAGAAAAATTTTCAACAGTTCTTTGCTCTCGATGAATCGTCGATCAGATTCGAACGCGTTCTCACAATTTTTAGGAGAAATTTTGAAAAAGTGACAAATTTATTGGATAATTCAATTTTGGTTGGATTTTTTTGTTTCATTCCATAAAAAATGTAATCTTTTTACATTTTTTCAATAGTTTTTTGCTCTTGATGAAACGTCGTCCTCATTTGAATACTTCCAGGTGAAGCGGCACTGACGAACGGAAGTGGATTACAAAACCAAGGAGGTTTGGGTTCGTTGGTGAATCTGGGCAATGCTTTGCCTCCTCAGCCGCTTGCGAATTCGTCACCGAGGCCTCTAATCGGTGGGATACCGAATCAGGTTCCCCAGCCCTCGAGACCTGTACCACCGGCGCAGATTCCTCTGGGTGAGTTGGCAATCGATTAAAATTGAAAAAATTTCTCAACTCTACATTCACGAGATTCCAGAAATCATTTACGAGGCTCTAGTCCTCGCCAAACTTTACTATCGACACTCTCGCCTTCCACTTCTGTTCCGATAATCGATTTCAAAGACTTTTTATCGAACTTATGAAAAAAATTGACACAGAAATAGTAAAAATTGCTACGTTTACTCTTTTAAAATTTACACGACACAGCATCGTCACTATATAGACAGAGCGCGGCTAGTGGTACACTAGCAACTACAAACACATCGTCAAAGCCACCCGCTCGCCCTGCACCCCCCTTTATGGGTATGTCACACTCTTTAATGCCTTCTTTCGTTTCTTGACTTCTCTTTGTATCGTCCTGCCATTTTTCTAGTCACAATTCTTCGTGTGTACCCTTCGATACTTTCGACAGTTTTTATTATTCGTAGAAAACTCTGCAGCTCAATTTTTCTATGCATTTTCAATACTTTATTTCGGACTATGGAATTTTTACACTTTGTGCACAGTCACATTTCCGCTATTTCTTTTCCTCTGTTCTGGACATTTTTTTGCAGTTTGATCATTTACAATCGTTCGATGTGGAAAAAGAAACTTCCCAGTAATTATTTCGTAATAGGCGACACAGTCGAGCGATTGATTAACATTTTCTAATTGTATTTCATCGAAATTTGCGTAATTTTTCAAATATCGAGGAAAATTTTTTTCAGATCATTTTTTTCCATATTTTTTGTTGTTTTTTTACATCGTCTGTGCTTCGTGTCTTCGTAATAATTGCAGGATTCGTCGTGCGTGTGATGTCCATGTCTTCCGTGACTATATTTGCCGTAATTGTTATTAACATTTATTTTTATTTGTCGCAAAGTTGGAATTTGTCATTCGCCTTTTGTACTTTTTTCTGTGCGTGTGTGTGTGTGTGTGTTTTTTTTTGTGATGCAAATAACACTGTCATGTGAGTTTCATTAAAAACTCGTCGTGTCTTTTTTTTGTTCATTTTTTAACATTGCTGGGCAAAGGAAACACGAATTCTCCGGCCGGTATCGTTGCTCCACCTCAACGACCCGCTCCGCCTGGAAATATTGGTACGTTAGGTATCAATTTTTCACTCGATAATTTCCGCTCGACTGGGAAATCGCGTGGAACCAGTTTTATCGGGTTAACAGTGTTACTTCACTTTTTTTCGCAAATTTTACGAGGATCTCTTGCGTCATTAATCGCTGGCTGATCGAGCCATTTTATAAATCAGGAATTTACAGCCGACGATTTTCATTTTTTTCAATTTTCATGTTCAGCAAGTTTTACAAAAATTCCGAATATGTTGTATCGTCGGGGACGTTTTTAATGTTGAACGTGAGAATTTCCGGTGACAAAAAATTATTTAAACAAAACGCATGTCGGTGAACCCAAAAACGAATAGAATTTTTTTCTCAAAATATTCACAAGCAGCACGTTCCAAAATTTTATTGAAAAAAATAATAAGCTGTGCGCCAAATTTGCAAAATACTTCGAAAACGAATTCGTTGGATTATTTTTTCATTAAAAAAATAGATCGGAAGAAATTTGGGTTGAAATTTTGTAACATGGAACGGAAGAGACTTGAGAACGGGTTCGTATATTTGAGATGAATAATGGCGTTGCAGGGGCTTCGTTCGTAGCGACGAGTGGTGGTCCACCGCCAAAACCGGCGCCCCCTTCGTTCCCGAACAGTCCGGTAGCCGGAAGTGTACCAGTTGCGCCGGTCCAGCCGATGGCTCTGTCATCGACGATGGGTGAGAGAATGTTTTTTCTCTTCCTCCGTTTCCACCTCGTCCTACGATCTCGCGAAATCGCGATAACGATTATTACGCGACGAATCAGCTGATATAAAAAATATTTATTCTTGATAATTGTTGCAAAAGACAATCAAAACTCCACACTCCGAAGATTTACACACACAAACACTATTGACTCATCAACTCGCGTGATCCTTCTTATGACTCTTTCGTTTTATCTGATTATCCAATCTCACTCGCTCTCTTTTTATTCTTTCATCCTTTTCTTCGCGTTTCATAACTATATTGTTTCTCTATTTACAGATTTGCTCGATCTTGCCTTCTCCGAAGGTACACGCCGTACACACTCACGCTCTTACATTTCACTCAACACTCTTATTACAATGTGCTAATCCAGTAATCGAATAAACACTGACTCGCTTCTTGAGGCAGTACTCTCGTCACAGTCGCCATAAAAATTTAACTCTACGCTCAATTTTCCAAAACTCCCGAATTGTTTTAAAATTTCGCTGACATTTCTCACTGAAACGTCAAAACACACAAACTTATGAAGAGAACTATGAACTTTCGAGTTTGTGGCAAAGTTATGTTTGTTCTTATGCAACCAGCGGAGTTCGTACGTTTGGGCGAGCCCCCTCAAAGAAATAATAAAAAATTCTTGATCTTTTTTTTTTTTTTTGGAAAAATTTCGTCATAAGTTCCTTTGCAATTGAAGGAAAATCTGATAAATCTTTCGGGCGGGACTGCTGCCTTAATGTGTGCTTAATGTTGGTAATTTCGTTTGTACATAATACATTCTCTGGTGTGAAATAATTTTGATAGTGTACCGAGATACCGTGAATTGTCGATTCATCAATTTTCGGCAAAATAATTCGGTATGTGATTTGTTTTTTTTTCAAATATTGAATATTGCTGTTTACTGATTGTTGAATTGTTCTTTGTTTTTTTCGAGTATCCGGTACATTATTAAAGTATAAGAGCCACTCGCTTGATCGCTTTTTGCCAAATTTCCTATTCGCCCTGTTTTTTGTTGTTGTAAAAAATAACAACGATTCCTACTAACTCAGGCTAGACAATGATGTTTGCTCGAGTGTCAGCAGTTTCTCTGATAAAAAGATTTTTTTTGCCCCGAGTTGCTAAAATATTTGCTCGGTTTTCGCATCGATTTTATTTCTTTGAACAAAAAATTGATGTATTTATTGATTTTCGAAAAAGGTGTCCAGCCTATCGCTTCGGTCGCTCCGTTGAATACGAATCCCACACCGATCGCGGCTTTTGGTATGGGACATCCTGCTGCTCCGGTGCCGGTGATGCAACCCTTCGCCGGTGGCGTCGTCCCTTCAGTGCCCGGAGTCGTCCCACAGATTCCACCCAGTAAGTTTTTCCTATCAATACGTCTCTGCAAATCTATTCCCTCCCCAAAATTGACAATAAATCCTCATATTTTATAAATCC
The DNA here is from genome assembly GCA_030522525.1 of Campopleginae sp. 14b. Lineage (NCBI taxonomy): Eukaryota > Metazoa > Arthropoda > Insecta > Hymenoptera > Ichneumonidae > Campopleginae sp. 14b. Next base: position 46,571 of record JAPYYS010000204.1, read on the forward strand.
ACTAAATAACGTCGAAAAAATCACGGAAAACGCAATAAAATCCAAAAAAAAAAAAACAAACGTTCGATGAATTGAAGGGAAACATGAGTAACAACTTGAAATCACCAAAATCCTTTCGCCAAAAGCCTCTTCAGTCTTTGGAAACTGAAAAATCATTGCGAAACGAGAAAACCTGAAAAAAGAAAAAAAAACAATTTGATTACATAAGTTATTGTCGTCACGAACTGTAGATCTTTTCGCACGTTCTGTGCATTTTTTGCAGGGAATTAACAGACGCAAAAATAATTGATTTTTCGTAAAAATAAAATTTTATTGTTTTTACCGGATCATGGGAGAATGATCGATCAATTTCGGAAAGTAAAAATGTAGAAAAAACTCGAAGGATCAAGTGGTAATAAAAAAGTGAGTGGAGTCTTTATGGAAAATTAGTGAATTCATTGATGTTGTTGTTTTCAGGCAATGGGATGGGACCGATGGGAGGCGTGCCGCCGACGAACGGTGGGATAAGTATGACACCTCCGGTATCGACGAGTTCGCCAATGAGCACAACGGCGCGACCACCGAGTATAGATCGAGTAGGATCGATAGATTCGCAACACAGTCAGCATTCTCAGCATTCGATGGGTTCGCCGCAAGGATTGGAATGGTCGGTGCCCCATCAGACGAAGTTAAAGTACACGCAGCTGTTCAATACGTGGGACCGAACGAGATCGGGATATTTGTCCGGTCCGCAAGCGAGGAACATAATGGTGCAATCGCAATTATCTCAAGCGATATTGGCGCAGATTTGGGCGTTGTCGGACATGGATTCGGACGGCCGTCTCGGCTGCGAGGAGTTTGTATTGGCAATGCATCTGTGCGACATGGCAAAGTCAGGGGAAACGATACCGACTGCGTTGCCGGCGGATTTGGTGCCGCCGACGTTTCGTCGACAACGTCAGAGCAGCGTTTCTTCTCAGGGGATGCCGGAGAGCGTAGATCCTTTGGCAGGAATGCCGCAGACGTCTTTCGAGGACAAGAGGAAAGAAAACTTTGAAAAAGGCCAGGCCGAATTGGAACGTCGACGTAAAGCTCTTTTGGAGATTCAGCAGAAAGAGCAGGCCGAGAGAGAACGAAAGGAACGAGACGAGGCGGAAAAGCAGGAGAAAATACGGTTGGAACAGGAGCGTCGTAGACAGGCAGAAATCGAGCAGCAAATGTTGCGTCAACGGGAGATCGAGCAAGAGAAAGAAGAACAAAGAAAACGTGCTCAAGAGCAAAGAGAAGCGGCGCGCAAAGAGATGGAACGGCAGAGACAGCTCGAGTGGGAAACTCAAAAGTCCCAAGAGCTGCAGGATCAGCGACAAAAGGAACAGGATATTCTGCTCAAATTAAAAGCTAAAAACTTATCGTTGGGCATCGAGCTCGGCACTCTCAACGACAAAGTCAAAGAACTCTCCCAAAAAATTTGTGACACGAGAGTCGGTGTCTCCGGAGTTAAAACAACGATAGACGGAATGCGCTCGACTCGCGATACTCAGCTCCAAGACATGGCAGCACTGAAGAACAAACTCCGCGAACAAAACCAACGACTCCTCGCCCTCAGCCAAGAAAAGGCGAGAATTGAAGCGAAAAACAAAATTAACGCCGCCAGCGATTCCGCTGGTCAAGAAGCCATGAGAATGGCTTTCGCTAATAAACAAATTCAGCTCAAACAAATGCGCGACAAAATCGCCGATTTGCAACAGCAAATGGACGAGAAAATGACCGACATCACCAATAACAATGGACAACTCGACGAAGTGAGAAATCGGATGCAAACTTTAACCGAAGAATGCAAACAACTTTACAACACTTTCGACAATAAACGACTCAAGATTCTTGAATTGAGACAAGCCGTCGAGAATTCCGGTGGCATCGACTATACCAATGCCGCCTGGACCGAGAGTGCCTGGGAATCTACCGATGTCCAAGAAACTGCCGCTAGCAACGACGCTACCTGGCCAGTCGATGACACGACCACGAACGTCGAGGATGTTCCTACCGGAGTTGTCAAATATCGAGCTCTCTACGAATTCGTTGCTCGCAACGATGAGGAAATATCCTTCCAGCCTGGCGACATTATTTTGGTGAGTTTTTAATTTTTCTGTATTTTTTCTCTCTCTCTCGAGACGGGCGCCCGATCCGCTGGACTGAATCCATCAAAGTTTTGAGGACAATACAGCCCTGGACAAAAGGATTTGATGCTCCGCAGTCCTTTTTATCCTTCAGGACTTCGAGGACCAAAAAAAGCTTTCGTAAATTAATTTTATTCTCACTGGCAGGTCCCACCGGTTCAGAATCAAGAGCCTGGCTGGATGGCGGGTGAGATACGAGGTCACACGGGTTGGTTCCCGGAAGCTTATGTCGAGCCCGTCGACCCGGGAACCGGAGTAACGAAATCGTTCAGCCAACAGGACAGTCTCGAGAAGAGAACGCTCGAGTGAGTTTTCGCGTTTAATTTCAACATGGAGAAACCTCGTCTCCTGCAAACTCAAATGTTCTCTTTATCCGATTCCTATTTCCAATATTTTCATTATTTCTAGGGAAATCGCCGAAGTTCCGGAAAATGTATCCGAAGCCGGTTCTCTCGGGGGCGAAGGCCCTGCAGTTGACACGGTTGTCCCAACGTTAGGATTCGGCACACCGTGCGATTTTCAGGCAACAACTTTGTACCAGTATCGACCCAGTAATCCTCAGCATTTGACCTTCAGCAAGGGCGATCTCATAACCGTTCAGGAACAACAGGTATCGATCCAGTCAATCCGCCAGTCAGTTTTCTTCATCGCAAATGAGAAACGCAAATAAATTTCCTTTTTCCATGAAAATTACCACAAAAAAAAAAAATCAGAGACTCGGAAATTTAAAGAGAAAAAGACAGACACGACGCGCTGTGTCGAGCGTTTGGCTGAACTCTAATTTTCTTATCAGGACGATTGGTGGTACGGTGAATCCGTCACTGGCACAAAAGGCTGGTTCCCAAAATCCTACGTCAAAGTGAGCGCGGTTGCGGACTCTGCAGCGATAACAACAACACCAACGACGACGACGAATGGTCTCGATAACTTCGGAACCAGCGCCTCGGTCCCAGCGCAATCCGGAGATTTTTACGTAGCTCTTTATCAATACGCTTCCAACGAGCCCGATGACCTTAGCTTTAACGAGGGCGAAATCATAAACGTTATGAAAAAAGACGGACAATGGTGGACTGGCACGATAGGCGATCGCAGCGGATTCTTCCCGTCGAATTACGTCGAAAAGACCGACACCGCTGTCAATCAGGTGAGCCATGTTCACTACGAAAATCAAAAACTAGAAATATTCTTCTCCACCTTCGAACGACCTAATCAATTTTTTCGGTTTTCATTGATTTTTACACACAACCAAAAAAACAAACCAAAATCCTCCTAAGCCTGCTGATCAGTTTCGATCATCAAATTCCGACGAACAATTTCGATTTATTATTCATTTATTTAGTATTCATTATTCATTATTCATTAATTTATTTCTTCATTCATATATTATTCTCTTATTTATTTATTATTTATTATTTATTAAAAAAAGAAAAATCTTTCATGATCCGTAAAATTCGTTCGAATAATGGAAAAAAACGGGCTCATGAATCGCACTGATGAAACGGTCGTTTCTCATATTACAGGAAATTACCGAAGAAGCGGCCACTAACAATGAGGTGTCAAATGTAACGGCCGCACCAGTGACCTCAGCTCAAGCCACACCGGTACGTACTTTCGATACTAACAAGGAAAATAATTGTATTTTACTGAAGAAAATCGAGGGAGCATATTTCTCCACACGGTTTTGTAACGTCGAAGTAATTATTTTTTGCTGTACTAAGAGCTAACGTACGGTTAATCAGCGTGGATTTTGCCGTAGATTAGTTTTGCCTCAGCCGATAATGATATTAATACATTTCCCCAAATATAACGATAAGCGCGCTCGTTGAAATTTGGGAGTAAGCTAGACGCGTGTGCCGTTTCTATTGTGTCATTTTAGCCTGTGGAAAAGACTGCCGAACAGCTCGAAGACGAACGAGCCGCGGCTGAGGACAGAGCCGAACTGCCAGATTTCTCAGCGATGACCTCGCAGCAGGTAAACCATTCGAGAACAACAAAGACAGCTCATTTTTCCCACGTCTTGTTATTTTTAACTGTTTACAAATTCAACCTTTCTTACGTCTCGTTCAATCTCGGTGTTGATCGTCTTTCAATTCCTCTTCCCCCCATTCCCCAATGTCGTAATGTTACTTACGATACAGTTTTTCTTCTCTGATCATTCCCCACTCGAAATATTCAGACTTCAGATGTTTTTTTCGCTCTGTGTGTAAAAAATAAAAAAATGCAAGTTGAGACCGATGCTTATCTGGAAGCTGACAGGTAAACGATGTTTCTCCCCCATTGTATTGTCTCTTTTCACTTGCAATGTTTTTGTGCCACTGAAGAAAAGGCGAGATCGATTTGTTAACATTTTTCTAACTCGCTTCGCGTCTATCTCTCGCCAAAAACGTGAAAACGTGGAATCCCCGAATTTAACGATTCCGCAGCAACACGAAAAAGCACCTCGTGGTGCTCGAACTTTTTTGATTGTCAAAATTAGACGAAATTGTCATTATTTTTAATAATTTTTTGGTTGCAAATCGATCTCGCTCGTCCTGTTGAATAAAAAATCCAAAAAACGTACAAAAACCGGTGACTCTAATCGAATGGTGGATATACCAACAATTCTCGGATGCTGCTACTCTACCGACGTCCATCTTTGCTGCCTCATATCCCACTGCCCGCTGCCACAGTATTACAAGGTATCGCTTGACGTTGTCTCCCGAAAATAACAAAAATTCAAACTTACTGACGTTACTTTACGCACATTGGCAATACTCGACAAACCACAATTTTCATCGCTTGAATCGTCCGTCACAATTTTGTGCATCCCGTATTTTAATGTAGAAAACACCAAGACCTGCAAATTGTTTAATGTTTTTTATTTTTTTTATTCATTATTTTTCTACGATTGTTCCCAAAAGTTTGTCATCTCGTACGAACGTTTTTTTTTTAATTATTCGTCGATTTTCTGTAAATTATCACAGTTGATCCTTTTTTTTTTGTCTTTTGTCATCGTCGACGTAACTTTTGTTTGCTTCACTCGAAAACTAAAGTAACTTTATCGATTGCACGTTGTTTATATTCGTCCACGATTTTACGAATGACCAGAGATTCGTTCACAGTTCGGATTAACCTGAGTCTGTACACTGTGTGATTTCTGTTGGTTTACTTTTGTTTTGTCCAGTGGTTTTGAACGTCTGTACATTTCCATCCGCATCAACGTTCGATTATTTGTCATTTTGTAAAAATGTCTCGTTTCTTCTCTACGATTCGTTGTTAATCATATTTTTCGTAAGTTACTACAGTCGATACTTTTTCATTCTTCTCAACCATCAAGGAACCATTGTTGCCTGAGTTGAAAAAAAAAAACGAAGTTTTCATCGATGTTGTGAAATCATCGGGCAAACTTTTTTCGCCTATTAATTTCGATCTCTTCGTTTTTTTCACGTTTCGGAATCAGGCCCGAGGAAGAAAACCGGAAATCGTTCAAGTCATCGCTCCTTATCAGGCAACCAGCGCAGAACAGTTGGATCTTCAACGAGGACAATTGATCATGATTCGAAAGAAAACCGACACCGGATGGTGGGAGGGTGAATTACAGGTGAATAAATTATTTCGAAAAGCAAAAAACTAAAAAAAAACATAGAAAAAAATTCTTATTTAGAAAATTTGGAAAACTTTTTTTTTTCGACGAATTATAAGTCTCGGTTTTTCAGGCACGAGGCAAGAAAAGACAAATCGGATGGTTTCCGGCTTCGTACGTAAAACCATTGACCAGCAGCAGCAATCGCAGCACCCCCGTGTCCCATGGCTATCAGGATTCACCGACGGATCCCAATGTTGGTGAGTGATTGCGAAATATCCCCAAAAATTCAATGATGACACTAGAAATAAAAGGAAAGGAAATTTTTTAATGAAAATCTGTTCACTTGGTGGGGGGAAAGAGAAAAGAGAAGAAGAAATGATTAATTTTCGGAAAGGAAAATCCTGCGTGGCATTTTTTTGGTTTCAGTCAAACAATTTTTGGGTTTTTTTTGCAGAACGTGTTATGGCACTATATCCGCATCAGGCCCAAAACGAGGACGAGCTGAGTTTCGAGAAGGGTGACGTTATAACAGTGTTGGCGAAGGAGGAGGAGGCTTGGTGGCGAGGCACGATGAACGGAGTATCCGGAATTTTCCCCAGCAACTACGTCACGCCCATGTGTGAGTACAAAATAAAAAAGATAGAAAAATAAAGTAAAAAATAAACGAAATCTCAAGTCCTAAGAAACATGTGTTGATCGTGGGAAAGCACTTTGAGAACGAATGGACGGACAAGATGAACACAAACAATGTCATCCTGTAGAGTTGCCACTCCAAATAGATCCAATTCGATTTTTCCGTTTCTCGAGAAATCTCCAAATCAGAAAAATATATTTTGCGTCTGGCCAATTCACGAGCTTTCCACTTGTCCGCCCAGAGGAATAATTCAAAATCTAGAAAATTCGCCGACCATATCTCAGAAAGAAACTAAAATACTCCAACGAGCGAGAATATTTTTTCAAGAATTGATCTCGTTCCAAAATAAAACGTGATTATTGTCCACGAATTTTCTTCCGATCGAAATTTCTCAAAGCCGAAAGGAAAAAAACGCTGAAATTCTGCGACAGATCGTGTTCGCTGTAACTCTTGTCCACATGTGAATGTGTTTTCGAAGACACAAAAAAGCCTGATGCACACTGTGTGTTATTTTTCTTCACGCTTAATGAATTGAAAAAAAAAACTCGGAGATTAAAAGAAAAAAACGTAAAAATTCGCACAGTGTGTTTCATGAGCTTTTCGACCGTCTGTCTCTTTCTCGACTAATTGTGAACTTTCGCCTCTACTTGACACGCAGCATAAGGGTAGCAGCAAATCACCGCATCGCAGAGTTAAACAAACCAAAAAAAGAAACCATAAACGAATAAACGTTTGCACTCGTACAATTAAAATAAATAAAAAGATAAATAAATGAAAACACACATACGGAAAGAAAAAGAGTGTAAAAGAGTCATCCTCGTTACGAAGGAACCCCACAACGACAAGTGTCAACGGCCGAGACTCAGCGTGTGTGTGTGCGTGTGTGTCGATGAGTATTAAAGAAAAAAAACGCGAAAAAAATGCAAAAAAATGAATAACGGAATTGTGAGTCAGAGGAGGGAGGGGGGAGAGGGAAGAGGGAGGGAAAGGAATCTGTAGCGACGGTACGATCGAAGATATTGTCCTAGGTACGAATAAACATTGCGACATTGTAGCCAGTCACGATTGTATATATTTAATAATATATACGCATATATAAAAGTGTTGAATAATGGAGAAAAATAAAAGTCAAGCTTAGTTAAATATTTATCACCGAAGACAGAGGAGAAATAGAAGAAAAATAAAAAAAAAAATGGAAAAGCAGCCGAGCGGTCTTCCTTCTACGAGTACCTTGTGGTTCGAAAAAGTAAAGAAAAATGTTGGTAGTATAGAGAACGATCGAAACCACACGATTGACGATTGTTATCGTTATTTATATATTGTTTTTGTTGTCTATTTTATTTTTCACGATAAACTGCTAGTCAAGTAAAAACGAAAAGAGTTAAGGAGCGAAGACAAAGGTGAAAAGCAAATAAGAATCTCTCTCGTTGAGCGTCAGATCTGTCATTTATCTTGAAATAGTTTTAATGTTATTGATAAGTGTGACCGTGTGTGTTTCGCGTTCTCTCGAATCTCTCCCCCTCCCTCCTGGAGACATGAATAAAAACGAAACAAAATAACAAGAATTCGATAATTGAGAAAAAACATTTGGATTTCTGCATTCCTCTCTCTCTCTCTCTCTCTCTCTCTCTCTCTCTCTCTCTCTCTCTCTCTCTCTCTCTCCATTTCTCTCTTTTCGGTGTATACGAATGTATGGGGTGTGTCTTCTGTGTAATACTCGGATATCCGTCGATTGTGTGGCCTAAAACGAGAAGAAATACATATATATCATAATCATACGTGACGAAAACAGATACGAAAATATAAACACACTAATGCTGCTACACGACGTTGGTACACGATATATCGTTGAAACGCTAGAGAGATGAAATTATTTGTTATTGCTAAAGTTATATATACAAGAGAAAAACGAAGAAAACAAAAAACACGAAAGAAATAAGTAAATAGATAGCATTATCATGGAAAAACAAAACAGAGAGGGATCGCGTAATGACTTGTTTCATTTCAACGATCTCCGTCTGTCTGCACTGACTAAGCATATATAATATACATATATATACCATAATATTATTATATAATATCCACATATTATGCATAATATTATTAATCATGATAAAAAACAATTATTATTGATAATATTATGCATTATTATTGATAATATTATATAATTATATATTATTAATATATAATATATCGTATATTATATTATATTATATATATATTTAGTTGCTAGTATTCAAAGACGGAAATGAGAGGAAAACAGAAGGAAAGAATGCGATTTATTAAATAGTTATATAATCGATAAACACGCTCGTATTCACGAAAAAGACTTTTCGAGACAATTAAAAGTAAAAAAATGAAGAAAAAAGAATATATCGACATATATGGTGTGCCCACCCCTTCGAATCATTGTAATACCCGTAATTATCCAACGCATATTAAATACAGTCGCATCTCTTTGGACCGAGGCGTCGTAACGAAAGGAAATATATAAATGAAGCAGAAACGATCTATCAATGTTTGGCGGAGCGCACAACGCATTCGAAGGACGAAAGCAAAAATTACTGACTAAATGCTGGTTCTCAGCTCGACCTTTTATTTTCGGTCTTTTTCTTTCGTTTCAATGTTTTTTTTTTCCTTTTTTGAGGTACACTCACGAAAAACAACAAAATCATGCATATATTGTCCGCTACCTTTGTCGCTACATTGCGCTTCGAAATCTAATGTAGAACAGAGTCTATATTGTTCCCTTGCATATATAAGCATTAATACAACGTTTACAACGTTTATCATTGTAGCCGAAAAGACCTTTGTCCCGTGTAGACAATACTCATCGTTTCTTCTTTTCTATTATTTATTATTTCGCGCCACTATTATTTTTTCTAACGTTGTTAAAATTGCAAAAAAGAAAAAAACAAAATAAACTATACGTACGTTTGTCGTTTGTCCTTGTATCGTCGGAATCTCAATAAAAAAAAGCCGCATATACACAGATTATTGTGCTTTTCGAAAGTTTCACGAAAAATGAACGATTTAGACTTTAAGGTTTTGTCTAAAATATTTATACATATGTTTACATATGTATATTTATTTATTCGTGTGAATGGATGGTGTTTCTGTTATCGTCCTGTCTCATCGAGAAAATCGCCTCAAAATTTGTTGGAATATGATTTTTTACTCCGTTTTTATTTCTTTTTTGTATTCGAATTTGTGTGGATGATTTAATCGTCGTTACTGTGCCAGATTTCTTCTTTTTTCCATCCGCAAAGTCGCCTCCTTTTTGAGAGCCTCAAACTCGACGAATTATTGCTTTTTGTTGTAATTATTTTTCATTGATTTTTGGGACCCTTTTCCACGGAGTTCACGTTGCTATATTTTGTCGCCCCCCAATTCGGAGTTTTTATATTCGGTAAGTGTATCAGTATCTCGATGTTGAAGTCGTAAAGAAGCATGTGTGTGGGTTTTGTGTACAGCAAGTGAACTCACCAACGAATTCATGATGTCGAGGCTCGAGCCGTCCGAGAGAAAACGACAGGATTACATCAAGGAACTTATCGCCACGGAACAGGCTTATATCGAAGACATGAGGCTCGTCCACGAGGTACTTTCGATTCTTCTTTTTTAATTCGTTCTCCTTTGGTTACTTTTGTTTCGTTATTAACTTTTGGGCATTTGGCGTTTCAAGGTTTTCGAGAAACCATTGCTACAGAGCTTGGTCCTTACGGTCGATGAGGTCGAAAGGATTTTCGTCAATTGGAGAGACATTATTGCTTGCAACGATAATTTCTTGAGGTAATTCTCTCACTCCTTCTCTTTCTTTCCATCCGGACAGAAAACATTTTTACGATCGACTAATAAAAATATTGGATTGTGTTTTTCTGCTCCCAGGACTTTGAGGATAAGACGAGACAACAGCGAAGGTGGGGTCGTCAGGATGATTGGCGATATATTATGCGAAAACGTGAGTAAAAATGGCCACGTAGAAAACTTTCAATCGACACGAATATTTTGTAATTTCGTTTCGTTTTTTTTTGTTTTGAAGATTCCACGAATGTCGGCGTACATTCGTTTCTGCAGTTGCCAGATTTCGGCCGCTCATTATCTTCAGCAATTGACGGAAACTTCGCCAGAGTTTGTTGCCGTTGCACAAGCCTGTCAACAGGATCCCAGGACCAAGGGAATGCCTTTGTCCTCTTTTCTCATCAAACCAATGCAACGGATCACCAAATATCCTCTGATAATTAACAAGGTCCGTCATCCCCGACTTCACTAATTTTTTAACTTTCACGCTACAGACTGAATTCCCATTTACATAGAAATTACCCGATTTCTCTATCGTGAGGCGCTGGAGATCCACGCCATTTTTCGTGTTCGAGGAGTGGATGTGTTTACGGCAAAAAATAATTTATTTATTTATTTTTTTGCAATTTTCTGAGAACCTAAGTGGTGTCCAAAAAAGCGATGAACTGATCAAGTTATTCTGTTATATCATCAGATCATGGAACACACTCCCGTTGATCATCCGGACCGACAGTATTTGCAAGAGGCTCTGGCAAAGGCTGAGGAATTTTGTACTCAAGTGAACGAGGGAGTCAGAGAAAAAGAGAACAGTGATCGTCTCGAGTGGCTCCAGAGTCACGTTTCCTGTGACGATGGCCTCGAAGAACAATTGGTTTTTAACTCTATCACCAATTCAGCCGGACCTCGCAAGCTTTTGCATCACGGCGTGTTACATAAGGTTAGAAAAAATGTTCCCGAATGCTCGTTGGTTTCGTAGTTTCGGAATATTTACAATAAATTTCGGTGTGAAATGAATGTTTGCAGGCAAAGAGTGGAAAAGAGCTCGTGGCTTTCCTTACCAATGATTTCCTTCTGTTCGCTCAACCGCTAAAATCACTGCCTAGTGGGCAACAGTTCTCGTTCGAACGGAACGAACGTTCTCGTTTCAAGCTGTACAGGAAGGTGAGGAGTTTTCATCGGTGTTTGCAAGTCGAGGCAGAAAATGTTTCTCTATGTTAAGAGAAAAAGAGAATACAAAATATTGTGTTTTTTTTTCAGCCGATATTTTTGAACGAACTGTCGATCCTCGGAGAATCCGACGCCAGCGGAAGTGGCCATGAAACAACGGAAAACTCGTGGAGAACATTAAGACTCCGCGATTCCAAAAAACCGATCATCCTGCTGGCACCTTCCACTAGCGAATGCTCGCTCTGGACCAAAAGAATCACAGAAGCGAGGAAACAGTTTGCCAAGTACGAAAAGAATCTCTTGCAGCGACAGCGATCGAGTAAGTTTCAATATTTTTATCAAAACATCAAAGTTCCTCAAGCAAATTGAATTCCAAACCATTTTATCCTTAAATGAAGAAAACTCTCATTTCGTTTTCACTTTTTCGCAAGAGTTCGCGTCGTTGGTGAAGGAAATTTGATTTTGTTGTTGTTCTAAAGTCGTAACATTGTCAGGTTTTGTGAAAATTTCCACTTTTGTTCATTGAGAAATCGAAAAAAGTTTTCGACACTCCACGGTGTCGCAACTTGTTTTAGAAAAACAAAAGAATTCACACTGATACAAAAAAGTTAAATCATTTTTTATTGTATTTATTTTTCATTTTGCTCGCTTCATTTTATTAGTTCGACGAATGTTTTTTGTCTCAGTCGACGATAGCGACCGATTTAGAGAAAAATGAATCGAAAATTTCTGAAGACAGCTTCCCAAGCAGTTTTTACGTCATCAGTTACATATTTTCATCAATTCCTTGATTTATAAAATAACATGTTGCTTTGTATGTGAAAAAAAATAGAACAGGCACAGTTCGGAGCGTGCGGTCGCATCCTCGTGACAGTGCTTCAAGGTTACAGTTTGAAAACAACTCCCGCAGTTGGTAAGCTTATCATTGTGGGCCATGAAAAATAGTGATCGTATGTGTTTGCTTTGCTTTGCTTGTCGCATGTGTGTGCTGCTCATAGAAACGCCGAAACACCAGAAACTACGACACATTTTATGGTTGATCGCACTTTTGGTTCGAGGAAAACGGAGTCACGTGGATTTTTCGAGATGTTAATGAATAATTTTTTTATTTTATTTCATGAACAACTGGAGAGCATGCAAGTCGACTAACGAAACTTTGTTGCATGGTTGTAGTTCGCAGGAGACCCCCAAAGGGCTGTCTTAGACTCGTTGTTGTCGAGGCTGAAGAATTAGATATTCCAAACAATACAAACCTTTGTGGAACTGCGAGCCTCGATCGCCGATCATATAAACTACTACGACGTTCTGCAACAACTAACAATTTAAAGACCCTAGATAGACACCGAAGAAATGACCAGCTCGGTAATAATTAACAAAACTAAAAGAAACACAAACAAAAAACTAATTTTTTTTTTATTGTTACCAAATTTTGTGAATGTTACACTAACTTTTATGTTTTTAATTGCACTCTATAATACATGCTTGCCCGTTGCAACTAGCTGCGACTAATTAATCTATTTAAAGAAAAAAGAGACTCTACGACGAGGTTTTTTTTCTCAATAAATCGACTGTTCAATTTTTATTCCATCGGTCGTGGATTTTTTTGAAAAAATCGATCGATTTATCAAAATTGGCTCCGTCGGATTGTCCGAAGCTTCGTCAACTTCTTTTGCACTAAAACTTTGTATTCTTTGGCCCAGGTAAATGCAACGCGTTCTGCAAAGTCTCGATGGGATCGCAGGAAGAGAGAACGAACGTAATTTCCAGTACAGATTGTCCCCTCTGGGACGCATCGATGCAGTTCCAAGTGAAGGATCTTATCGAAGATACTCTTTGCATCACAGTCTTTGACAAAGGATATTACAGCCCGGACGGTAAGTTATCCCTCAAGACGTTTATTTTTTTCGTGAAAAAACATCGACAATCGAATTTCAGTTCAGGAAACTTTTTTTTATTTTCAATAATACAAATTCTCGATAAAATTGCCAATTTCTGTCGTCGACACGAACATTTTTGGAAATTGCTTCACAATCTCCTGAAAGCATTACGTTTCCTGTTTCAAACTCGAAAATCCAGAGTCTCAATTTCTCATTTTAATGTCATCCTGTACATTTTGTTGTCTGCAGATTTTCTGGGTCGAGCGGAAATCCGCGTGGCGGATATAATGAGAGACAGTAAAGACGCGTGTGGCCCCATACAGAAAAGAATAAAGTTGCGTGAGGTTGAGAGAGGTGAAGTGGTTTTGAAGCTCGATCTTCGTTTGTTCGGTAGTAGGTGAGAGAAAAGAGGAGATTTCGAGCAATTAGAAGATCGAGAGGTTTCGAAATTGCAGGACTGAGAGTAAGGACAAAATTTTTTGAGCATCGAAGCGAAAGAAACGAACAAAAAAAAAAGCAAACGAATGAAAAACTAATCGGGTATGTGAGAACTGCTTTCCGTATATTTCGAGACGACCCGATGCATTTTATTTCAGCAATACATTATAGACGTATGTACCATTTGAGTATTACTTTGGGAATTAAGCGAAGATCCGAAAAAAGCCGAAAAGAAAATGAAATCAATATTGTTTCGTGAATAAACAATTTCTATCGGTGGATAAAGTATTTCATAACAAAGAAATTAGCACGCGAGTGCATAGTACACTTGGTTTATCATTTATTTAATAATATATTGTCAATCGTCAACATACACAACTTTATATATAAATATATATTTTTTTTTGTCAAAGGAGAAATACACAAAGACTTGACTCGTGACTCGTACAGATTTATTGTCAGCTCGCTGTCGCATCGAGCCGTCAATAGCTCAATAATTCATTTGTAACGCAGTTTAAATAATACATTTACGTGTACATAGAAAATATTTGTCTAGATATAATATTCTAGTCACTAAGAAATACATTGGTAGAAATTAGGAAGGCAGCATTCCATAACACACATTCATACATAAGCGAATACCATTTGAGACATTATTCGTAAACGAGTAAGAAAGAAAAAAAGTTTTTTTTTTGCATTTTTGCTCTTTCTCTCTTTTTTGGGGGTCAAGTTTTATTGAAAATTTGTGTCAATGGGTATCGCGTACGTACGAGTATCGGAGGTTATTGTTTATAATAAATATACAATATTGCGAATGACGATTGAACGACTTAACGATCGGCCGATTATTCTCTGTGGATTCCGCAGTTTTTTTTAACTTTCGGACTTTTTATTCGTACACGATCGTTAGCGGTGGGGCACGAGACCAAAAGAGAGAGGTTTTCGGAGAAATATCAACGAATTGTAAATTGGCTTTTGTTGATCGACGGAATGTTCGCTACCAAAACTGCCAAATTTCAGCCTCTTTTTGTCTCTCTCTCTCTCTCTCTCCCTTCGTCTCATGCGGTTTCGTAGTCGCTATATCGTATGATTTTTTTTCATTCAGGCAGGCAGTTTCAATGTCGATGAGGAAAAAAGGAAAATATGAATTTCGATCAACCTGTCTCGGAGCGTGGTCGTTCGACCATTGAGCCTGAAGCATCGGTCACTTTGCCACCGATGAGTGGGTCGGTTTCGCTGTCCGGTGGGAATTCGAAAATTGGCCTGAAGCCGCCGAACAATTGGGGCGTGAAGTTCTCGACGTCGAATTCGCTCTTTTCGGATTGCGAGTCAGTCTCCTCGGTCTGGGAGGTTTCTACGGGTTTTGGATCGTCTTTCACTCTTTTGTCGTCCTCGTGCTCGGCCTCGGTGTCCTTGCTTCGTTGTGTGACGTTCTCGTCATCGTGGGACGTGGATTTATCGTTTTCCTGGCTCGGAGAGTCGTGGCGACGTCGATCCATGCTCGTGTCTTCGCCAGACGATTGACCAGGCATCACGACGCTCCAGCCGTTTTTCGACGGCGCTTCCGCACTCGCGCTCGCAACGAACGGTGCCATGAAACTCTGCGGTGAAGGAGCCGAGCTGGATGAGCTGGACGGCTGCTGGGATGGCAAGAGGACCGGTCCGCGCTCGAAGGCTCCGTGAATATAAGGATCCTCGTGTCTTCTCACGGGAGTTCGAGTCGTTGGTGTAAAAACATAAGCGATGGGAGTCGAGGACGCTGTAACGATTGAGGGATTGGGGCCTAAACGATGAAGAGTCGCGGAGATAACGCCAGCATTTTCCTTGAGGGTGAAGGGCACGTGATCCTGAAGATAAGGAATGACATTGACACTGGCGTCTCTCTCAATGTCGCGAATGCCATCAGCCTCGTTGCTGCTCTTTTCCTCCGTCGCGTTTTCTTCGTTCGCATCGACTTCCGGTTGTTCACCATTTTTTTGCTGTTCGCTCGGCACGAGGAGAGGTTTCTCGCGTAATTGACTCGTGAACATCGAGGGATCGGGTCGCTCGAGAGGATACGGAAAATCTGAAGCCAGTTTTGGGCCCGAGGAGTCGGTGAAAGTTGGTGAAACGTTCACGATCGTTGGAGCTCGGAAAGAATCCTCGTCAGGATCGCTGGCCTCGGAATCTTTCAAGAGAGTGTCCGGCGGAAGAGGACGCTGAGGGCCGTAAGTACCGAGTACTACACTCGCGTCGTCCTGGTCTCCGTCGTCGTTGCTCGTCGGACGGATATCGAGAGCTCCTTTGACGGGATAAACGACGTAGACGGGAGAATCAACTCCGTCGACGTAATCGGCACGCGTTGCTTCGTTTCCTTGTTGAGCTTCGTCCGATTTTTCTTGGCTCTCATCGCCTCGTCGATTGTTTTTTACTCCCGAAGAATTGTCATCGTTTTCCTCGATCTGTTCGTCGTCCTGCTGACTGGCGGAGACTTTTTCATTGAATCGGTAAGGCGGCGGTAAATTGGGTCTCACGTTTTCTTCGTCCCGTGAGCCGGCGTGTTGCTGGATCATCTGCAAAGTTGCGATTCTAGGAATACCTTCGGATTCACCATTCGTCGTGCGTTTCGTAAAGTACGGAAGTCTGACAGGAGGTTCCGCCGAGAATCTCTCGAGCGCGTCGTCTTCCAGGCGCGATTTAATCGGCTGAGAGTTCACGAAACCGTTGGATTGATGGTGACGCTCGTCAATCGATAAACTCGGCGGAATTCCCAGCGAAACTTTGTGCAATCGGTTCGGCCCGCCGAGTCGAACGTTGTTTTCGTTGTTTTGATTGCCGGAATCGTGGTGGCCGCCCAAACCGAGGTTTGGCGAAGCCACCAAAGAGGCAGGAGTCGGTAATCTCAAGGACGAAACTGGCGGCGGTGGCGGAGGGAGGGGAGGAGGATTCAAACGTTGGAGATGAGGAGGACCGCTGGGGGGTCGACGTGCGGTTGCAGGGCGATGAGGATGATGATGATGCACGTGTCCTGGTGGCCTGCGGATCCTCGTGTTCGCGTAAGGCGGCATCGAGCCCGCTGGCATTGTCCCAATCGTTTCGCCTCGATTATGCCCGTGAGATGTTTTCGCGTTCGGTCGGAACTGAGGCAGAATGTTTGGGAGATTCGATTCGATGGTTGTCGTAGGTCGTCGCTTGAAATTGTTGCTCGGAGGCGTCGGCAACCTTCCGGGCCCTCTGTAATCATTCGGCCTTGAATTACTCGGTGGATGGGACGAATGATGATAATAATTGTAGGAAGGAGGTCTTTGAATTCCCGAGGGCAATATATTCGGTCTTTCCGCTGGGGGAGTCAAACTTTCTGACAATTCGGGCAACAATTTGTCCTCCGTGTTGACAGGCAAACGTTGAGTCGTAGATTCGTGATGGAAATTAGTCGTTGGACTGGAAGTCGACTGAGAAGACAAATCCAGATGAAGAGTATTTCCATTACCGATCTCCGACTCATGGACCACGATAACGTGTTCCTCGACGGGTCTCTGAGTCCCCGGGGAATTATCATTTCCAATTAAGCTCGAAGTCTGTCCCTTTTCATCGGGGAATACGACTCGGTAGCCAAATTGTTGGCTCGTCGAGTCTTGAGATCCTTCTGAAATGGTTTGTTGATTATTTGCAGATGAGCTCGTCGACGCCCACCACTTTTGAGCCAAAGTGTCCAGCGTGTTGATCGTCGAGTCTGGTTTCTTGTTCGAGCCCGATTCACCAGGATTCACGATGTCAACCGTCGGCATTCCGACCGTCACGACCGCGTGATCAAAATTGCTGCCACTCGTCGAAGGCCGTTGATGATATGGGCCTATGGGATTGGAGCCGACGCCGATACCCGCTGACACGATCATCGAACCTCCAAAGTTATCGACTGGTCGGGCATTCCCGAAAGAAACGCTCGGCCGTTCGTTCATCGTTCCTGACGGATGGACGCCATAGAAATCCGTTGCAGCGTCGCTCACGCTCCCGACACTTTGACGGTTTCCCAGGACGAAGGAAACTGTGTCCTGGCCAGGAGGCACCACGACGTTACTCGTGCTCTTCACCACGATCCCACCCGACGGCATTCCGATCGGCGGTCTCTGATAATAATTATCATTGCCTGGAGGTCGATTGTGTTGATAAAGAAGATTGTTCGTGTTGGGAATCGCATTGTCAATCGTGGCGATGATTCCTCCGTTGTTTCCGTAATTAGGAACGCGATAATTATCGTTAAAGCTTATGGTGTCGATGGGCATTGACGTGACGCGTTTTTCCTCCAAAGGCTGGATCGTCGTCGTACGATTTTCGTCCTCCCTCGTATCAACAGTCGTTGGTGCGCTGCTCGTCATAATCGGAGCGGAAGTCGTGCTCGTGGTCGTTTCGCTGGTGTACGAAAAACTCTCCGTGCTCGTCGTACTCGGCGAGGTACTCGTGGTCTTTGGAGGCTTTGTCGTAGGTCTCAATCCTCCCACGAAATCCATAATTCCATAGGAATAATCATCCTGCGAATCGTTCGAATGATCGTTTTGATTTGATTGAGTAGGTTGCTCCGCAATTTGCAAAATTCGATCGTAATCCTCGTCGTAATTTTCTTCGTATTCGTCGTGCTTATTCTCCTCGGGCTCCGGCTTCTTGTGCTCGGGTTTCGGTCTTGGCGGTGGAGTCTGATAACGCGATTTTTCTGTCGTCGTTGTCGTCGTCGTTGTTTGTTGTTTCTCGGGATTTTTCTGCTGCAGTCTTTCGATCGGTAGCGTGTCTTCGTAGTCCGCGAACATTCCGTAGAAGTTTGTTTCGCTCGGTTTTTGTGCAGGTTTCCAGGTGGTCGCGGCGGGATAGCGAGAACGTTGCGTCGTCGTCGTCGTTGTAGAGGGAGCTGGAGTCGTAGTCGTCGTGCTAGTCGTCGTCGTTGTTGTTTTTCTCGTCGTGCTCGGCCTTCTCGTCGTTGTCGTCGTGGTCGTCGTCGTCGTTGGTTTCATGCTCGTCTTCGTTATCGACGACGCGTAAGTCTTTCTCGACGGATGGACGTAAAGCGTCTGCACATCGACTCCAGCCTTTACAGCCTCGTGATACTTTTTGTGGTTGTAAGTGTTGTAACTGTTGGAGCCACTCTGGACCTTGGTATTCGCGTAAGAGTTTGATATCAAAGGAAACTTCTCGGCATTTTTGTATTTGTCGTAAGTGTAACGAACGGGTAAATTAAGAAAATCGTGGAAACTCGGGGAATAAGGATTTATCTCGTTCGGCCCAAGCGCTTCGCTCTTGTCTTGTTGGCTCGACGAATCTATCCTCGCATTTTCTATCTCGCTCTCTGAATCCGGCTCCTCCGTTTGCGGCGGCGTTTTCACGTGATACTCGAGCGCCTTCAACGGCGGAGCTTTTTCAAAATCGATTTGTCCCGTGATCGGATCTTTTTCCAGAGAAAATGGATGGCCACCGTTGAAGGCGTAAGGCAGCACGCGAAACCTCGGAGGCGTCGACGAATCCTCGTCCGTCGTGGTCTCCTCGTCCCTCGCTGATGAACCTCCGCTACTGCTGTTCACAATACTTATTCTCGTCGGATCTGCACTGCTTTGCTCCCCGAACAAATCCAGCTCAAGGTCAAACTCGTGATCCGCTTCCTTTAGAACAGAACTCCTTAATCCTAACTGACTCGTTCCCAATTCTTCTTCTCCGCTTCGGTGCTCCATCATCCCTTGATCCCCCTGCTCCTTGTTATCCAAGTGTCCACCCATCATATAATCTCCTCGACACTCAACTATCGCCAGGATTATCAATAATCCCACCAACGATCCCATCCTGGAATTCGCACGCTTTACTAATCGCCGCTCCAACGTTCCTCGTCTTCTCGACATCGCTGCGTCCCTCTGCACATTAAAAACAATCAAATTTTTGAATCGTTTATTTCTATGACAATATTGACGCAGCTTCGTTTCAGAAAAATCAACAATCTCAAGAAATTATCGTCGTCGTTTCTGGATAAACTTTTCTTTCCATAAATTTTGAATTTTTCAAAATAATCGCAACTCGTATCCGAATTCCAACAAGTTTTAGAAAAATTTGACCAAATTTGAGTTGGAAACGCTATCGAAGATGTTTCCTTAAGAAAATCCTAAATTTTATTTCCTCACTTCCGAATAGTTTGATTTTTTGAATGTCGATTGAATTTTGCATTAACAGAAAATCTTTTATTCTAATTTCAGTCGGAGATTGTTTCGATCGAGTCGATTGGAAACCGTTTTCAAATGCCATCGTGTTCCAGTTGCCATTTATACCGTACAGTTGGGTCTTTCACATCGTCCGGACACCGCTACCGCGTAGATGCACGTAAGAATATTTGTATGTATCGACGAGTTTGATATTTATATGTGTGTGCGTGCTTATGTTTTGCTAAACATAAAATAGAGTAGCACAGGCGTCTTTCGTTCTTTCGTGCGTTCGATCTTCTGCTTCAGTATCATTGCATGGAATAATGAGTACCAAACAGATCTCGGTTCGTTGGAAGTGTTCTGGACTATACAGAGTTACCGTTACCAACTCGGTTAGTCGGGTTATATTACGTCAGATTGGAATGTCGGACTTCCGAGCGTGAGTGGGTCACGACTCGAGAAGCAAACACTTAACGATTCACCGGTGAGTCGGCTCTGACCCCTTTCTCAATCCCTCGCACACATTCGTGTTCCTTCGCGTACTTCATTTTACCTTCGTATACCATCCAATGACTTTTTCATTCAAACCCTCTTTCACGTTCCACCTACACGATCCTTTTCTTACAAATTCCATATTTTTCCTTCAAAATTCATTCAGTTTTTGGAATTGTGGCAAAAAATCAAATCGGCCAATTCACTCTTTCGACCGAAAATTGTATTTTTCTAATAAATTCAAAATTTAATATTTTTCCGTCAAAATTCATTCAACTTTTGATTGTTCAGATTCAAAAATGTAATCGAAAAATCCGTTTTTTTAGGTCACTCACTTTGTAGGGTTTTTTTTCTCGAAAAAGATACAATTAATAGTTTTGTTGATAATCGTTTTCGGGAAATTATAGTTTTTGGATCATTTGTCGTTTTTTTCATCGAAAAATTTGGTGGAATTTCCAATTTGGTCGAATGTTTCATTTATTCGTTGAGTTAGGGGATGAAAAAAATTTGAATCGTCTTTGAGAAATGATGGTGCAGAATATTGATCGAATGATAAGAAAAGGTTTTGTATAAAAATGGTGGATCAATTTGGGGACTTTCGTTGGGTGCGCGTAGAGAAGCGTTGTTGATAAAAAGTGAGTACATGAGAGGTGCAAGTAGCCTCGGCGATGAGAATCCCTTTCTCCCATTCTGTGCTCGCATGTACGAGCAACTCGTACTTGCGCGAATGTGCGTAATCGCGAATGCTCGTCGAAGCTCTTCGCGACGATCCAGCTTACATTCTACAGGGTTTTGTCGCGAGCTCTTCCTCGTCGTCAACAACGCCCTATTTGGCACTATAGAGTTTCGTTACTCGCACTTTCCGTATACTCGGCTCTTCGATCGAGAAAATCACGTTCAGGCCAACGTCTTTTTCGATTTTCATCCAAACTTCTTTGCCAGATGTCCAATTAGTCTCGATTTCACGTCACATTCGTTCACAAATTCAATAAAAGAGAAAAATTTATCCATCAAATCCAAAGAAATTTTCTTTTCAACTGTTCTGAAATTTATTTCCCACTCGTTTTCTGCTTCCAGTTTTCATCGCACGAGCCATCTTCAGCTTCTGGTTTTAACGTCCGCAGACCTTTACCTTGAAAAGTCATGGCTGTTTTTCTTAACGAGAGTCATTGACCCCTCGTCTCATCGCTCACCATCTAACAGAGATTCTATCCTACATACGCTCCAGCAACAAGAAACGTGACTATAGGTCGTGGTCGTCCAACTACCTTCGTTTCTCATACCTCGACAACCTGAGATTCTCCATATTATTCATTTTCGATCAATCGACGAGTAACCTTTGACACTAATTTTGACAATTGTCTTGATTAGATTTAGGAGTTCCGATAAATCGTTTTTTTATACATTTTTCTTCGCAATCTCGAAAGTACGTGCAAGATTTAAAAACTCTTTCCCGTATCCGAGACATTAGCAATCGAAAAATTCACGTGATCTTATGGTGACGAGTAGGAAAATCCACATTTCATTGAATATCTCCGAAAATTGATTACAGATTTTTTAACAATTTTTCTCCATTACGTAGAAATCCATGACAAAGTTCGTCTACGAAGATTAAGAATTTGAAACATTTATTTTCGGAGAGTTAATTATCATAGATGATGTGTTAGAGTGTTAGAGAAAAATAGGGAAGTTTGTTACCTGAGTGGACGAGCCGTTGATGTTTGTCCTCCGTTGATGTCTCGTTAGTGAAATCTTGCGAATGGAAAGAAAACAAAAAAAATCAATCTACTCCATATTTAGCCCGAGTGTTGAGATCCACGAGGAAAATAAATCTTCACTTGTTTCTCTGAGAATGAACGACGGGAATAAATAATGTGGAGAATCCGGGTAGAGAGTATGGAACACGAGTGATCACTGTCACGAAAATTGCAAGGTACGAGTGTGTCGAAGGTTTGAATAAAAAGGGGGGAACGAAACTATCGACGCGGGGTTGTGCCGATCGACTGAAGTATCGGAAAAGCTTGCTCGACGCGTTTGCTCGTCTTACCTCAGCTCGAGGTGTGTAAGAGAAGAGGATTCTTCGTCGACAAGTTGTTGCTTTCGTACGTACAGGGGAAAGGCGGGAAGGAAGAACAAACTCGAAGGATACGCGAGTAACGTGTGCATTTTATTTTTTCATCGACATTATTTTTCTTTAAGGAGTTTGAGGCGAGAAGAGGGAGAGAGAGAGAAAAAGATAAAAAACGACGATAGAGAAAGGGAGGGAGAGAAATAATTATCCTGCCTGGACGAAGTCTTAGGAGTGGCGGTTCAAAAAACTCAGGAGGGAAATTAAAGATCGTGGAGTTGTTGGGCCGGTTCACAAGGTGTCTCGAGAGTCACTGCCTTAATGGCCATTCGAAATGAATCACCAAGTTTTCAATAGAATCCCTTTGAATTCATTTTTTCTTCACCTTTCTGCAATTTTATTGTGTTCCGGAGGTTTAATTTGATTTTATGGACAGCCTGTATAGAGAAATGAATGAAAAAGATTGAAGAGGGAGTAGAAGTTCGTGATGCGGTGAAGGCGAAGGCCAATGGACGAAACGGTACGTGGAACAGTTAGACGACGACCCACATATTCCCATGAGTTGTCCATTGGTCGGGCATCGTGCCAGTTTCTTCGACCTTAACTCCCTCTTCTTTACTACGGACGTGTTTCTTCGTCTCGAACTCTTTGGGGGAGACCCCACTCTTGTCTCTCTATTCATTTTTTTCTTCAAACAATTCTGGATTATTAATTCTCCCACGGATATGAAATCTCTCTCATTCCCCATAGAAATAAATCTGACTATTTCGATCTTCAACTCTGATGGAATTTTCACATAGAAAATATTATTTTCCTTTCAATTTTTAACACTTCTGCTTTTTCTTGTGTACCCCAGAGAGTTTTCTCATTCACGATTTTTATGGAAAATCGTTGTGGAGCCCTGCAGGGACCTCGAATTTGAAAAAACTCGAAATTCTCGATTTTCGTTTAACTCTTCATTTTTTTTTACATTTTTCAACACTTTCCTTAATTTTTCTCTATACATTTCCAGCAAATTTTGAAAATATGTTAGTCCGCGTTTTTTCCCGACACTTTTTCATCTTTTTTGGTCACGTCGTCGTAAAATTATTACGACGCATTAACGGGATACCGCGATCTATCTCCACACAACTCATCCATTCGATCGTACACTCATTAAGAGTACGATATATCTTGGAATAAAAAAGGAAATTAGTTCGAACGTGTTTCGAGCTGTACACGCGTAGCGGTATCGTTTATAGACATTATTATTTATCGATGAATATGTATAAATAAGCAAGTATCACGTGAATCATGAGAAAACTCGACTAGAAAACAGGATCCTGACTGATAACATAAACAAATCGATGATGAGAAGGTGCGAAAGGAAGTGGCGACAGTTAAAAGCTGTTCTTTGCATCCGTTGCAACGAGATCCGTTAGAGACAAGTTCTCATGCAAGCTAATTGACTTTTTTTTCACCTCCACTCTACACGTATTTAAATAACAATTACATTTTTTTTCTCCTGCATCAAAAACATCGAATGTTATTCCATCTTCTGGGAGATTTATTCAAAAAATTTGGAAAATCCCGCAGGAAGCGTGTTTTTTACAATTTGGAACGAGCTCACGATTATTTTTATTTTTAATACGAAATATTGTCTAAAAACATTTTTTGAATTTTTTCTTTCGGTGAAATAACAAAAGCGGAAGACGATATCGTCAAATAAATTTGTTTCGATTTAAGAAAATAATTTTTCAACATCAAATAATAAAAATCGAAAGAACGTGGATGAATAATTAGTATAAATGTCGCGTTGCTGGTATGAAATAACAAAATTGGGAGACAATATCGTCAAATAAATTTGTTTCGATTTAAAAAAATAATTTTTCAGCATAACATGATAAAGATCGAAAGAACGTGGATGAATGATTAGCATAAATGTTGCGTTCCTGGGGACAAAATGCACTGGCTTATCTTTTCCGATGCGTAGTTATCTCGAGCATACAATAGCTGCAGAACGTTGCATCTGTGATATTTTTAATCGCGCTCGACGGTGAAGCATATATCGATAAAACTTCTAAGAAGTATCCGCAAAGTAATTCCCTGAGAGAGCCAAAAAGAGCTTCTGACGTCCTTTGTGATTTCGAGTAGAGTTAAATTGTTTGAATTTCGCTGACGAAGCATTGTGTATATCGTACGAGTTCTGGTCAGACGTTTTTCTCAACGCATACACTCGTATACGTGCACGATCTACACACTGGCAAAGTTGCTCGTCATTCTCTTGTGTTCCACCGCCTCGTTCGCGTCCATTTGGTTCTTGGTCGATTAAACGATTTTTTTAACTTTTTTTTTCTGGCTCGTTAGACAATAACAATTAATTAACGTGATTGAAGAAATAATCGTTTGTAGTCCGAGCGCCAATTAGTGGAGTTTGAATAATTATTCATAATTATTTCATTGAATTGTTAATAAAATAGAGACTCGACGACAATCCGATCGACGATGATTCCTCCGCGACTGTGTTTCCTCCTCTTGATTACATTTTCCCTCGGTACTCTCAAAAGTGCGAGTTCCCATCGAACCTCCTTTCCTGGAGACGATGAACGAGAGTTGAACGAATTCGAGGAATTTCTCGAGTGGAAAAAAATGAGGAGGGAAGACCGAAGACACGACTCTGCGAATAAGTTAGACGATTTCGTTCGACACGAGGATTCGAAGTACAGAGCAAATCTTAGTAATAAACGTATCGACAAATTTCGTCAACGCTTTCCTCTTCGACCCGCTGGATCCATCGATCCACCACCCGTCGATCAACCCGCTCTGATGGGACGATACATCGTTAATCAAGCTGGTAAATTAACTTTTTTCACTTCATACTATCTACGCGGTTAGGACAAGAGAATGGAATGAGAGAATTCAGTCCAACGACCGGGAATCTGCTCCTGGGATTCAGTTTCCGATTGTGTGATTGGCTGATTTATTAAATTTTGTATTTTGTTATTTTTTCATGGTCATACGAAATTTTTGAGTCTTTTTATCATCGGAATCGACAGTAATTTGGCGAATTAATTAATTAATTTAAATCCTCTATTATCGGCTTGGAAACCTTGATTGAATAAATTTGAATTCCCACATTTTTTCATCTGAACGAATTTTTATTCTAAAAAATTGTTCAACAATAATAGATTTGCCGAATTTTCTCAACAGATTGGGCTGCTGTCGGGACCATAAGTTCGCGGAAGGATATCTTTTCATTTCCGACTGCCAACATTATTTCCGTGAGTGACGGACCGCTGGAGAATGGCTCTGGAATTCCGTATTTGTATCTCACTCCTTTGGACTTCACAGCTCAAGACTTGGCTGTGAGTAATATTTAATCACGTGATCATTGAGAACATAAAGAACTCATTTCTGGGGCGAACATTTCCTTAAATTATTTTTCTTTAATCTAATAATTATTTTTTATTGGAAAATTTGAGATTAACCATTGAGATGAAATTTTTTCGATCGTCGGCCCTCCAGAAAGATGCCGAGATCCTCTTGTATTGTTTTTTCTGACCAGCGCGAGTGAAAACACAAATTTGATATCTTTTTCAAATGATTCTTTCACTTTCATTCTTCCTGAGTCCGTCGGCCCGGAAAACCAAATTTGAAGTTAATGTGCGGTATATAAGTCAGTGGAAAGTTAATTTTTGAATTTCTTTTTGCAGCTTGACAATCGTGCGACTCTTCTGATGTCTCTGGCCCAAGGATCTTATTGCAAGAGTCAAAATTATGATTCCATGGATCCGCGATGTGCGAGAATTATATTGGCTGGAAGAAT
This sequence comes from Campopleginae sp. 14b, assembly GCA_030522525.1. Classification (NCBI taxonomy): domain Eukaryota; kingdom Metazoa; phylum Arthropoda; class Insecta; order Hymenoptera; family Ichneumonidae; species Campopleginae sp. 14b. The sequence goes on from JAPYYS010000204.1 coordinate 72,726, forward strand.
TGTTGAGGTCCGTAAATTGTAACAATTTTTTCGTTGTTTTTCATCAACTTCGAGGGTCAATCAATTTTTTTTCCAATCACAGGTCACGAACGCTACTTCTGAATACGAAATAGCCAAAAATGCAGTTTTCGTACGTCATCCATGGCTCGCCCACATGCCTGCGGGTAAGCAAATTTTCTCGCAACCGTCGGAGGGATGAAAAATAATTCAAAAACTGCTAAAGGCCACCGAGCAAACGTTTTTCGAATAATTTTTTCGACTCTGCATTTTCCTCATGCTTTTTTTCCCTCACTAAATGAATTCAAAGCTATTTCTTCGTTTCCGAACAATCGACAGTAAAGCGGAGATCAATATTTTCTCGAATTGCGGAAAAAAATCGAAATCGTAGCATCCTAAAAAAAGTACAAATAAAAAATGGAATCGGAACGTTTCAGATCACCATTTCTTCTTCGCCAAATTGGACATCGCTTCGATCGCCGTGCTCGATACATTCGGAGGTCCGAAGTACGTTTCCATCGAGGATTACCTGAACCCTCTGTCGCAGAGCAACCGTCCAAAAAGTTATCAGCGCCCCAGAAGCTTATTGAACGAGAGCACCGGTTTCGAGAGCTCTGAAAGGAAAATCGTATTCAGAGTTTGACAGACAAAAAAACATACACTCGAAGATACTCGCAATAAAAATTAAGTGACCGTCGTGCCAAATGCTTTTGAGGAAAAATGTTATTCACGTAATCATCAGTAATCATCAGAGCCGGCTGCGGCGACAGGAAGAGTGATAAAAAATAAATATCTAAGTACCTGCTAACGCGTGTTTGTGGAAAACTCAGATTCACATCAATTTCTAATCCATCACTCAGTCCATAGGAATAAAAAGATTTTTCTGTCAAGATATTTTAGCCAACAGATTTCAAGACAAAAAGGCTAAAAAAGGAACAAGCTCATTTTCTTGTAAACTCGTAATTTCGATTTTTGCACTCGTAATTTGGGTCATTTTGCTTTATCTAAATGTTCAATGATTTCTATCTAAAAATCTAAGAGCGTTGGCCAAAGTGGAAAACGGCCCGAAGAAAGTGGAATTTGTATTTTTTTCAACGTCGAAAATTCGATAATTTCAACGAGAATTGATTCGAAAGGATTTTTAATTTTGTCATTGAAAAAAATGAAAATTCCTCTTATATTTGAGAACGTGTTCCCCTCCGCCCACCTCTACGCTATGTGGGAAGTCGAGAGTTTTCTTAATACGCTCGTGGAGACCAATTTTAATTCAGATTATTGCTCCATAAAAAAAAATATCATATCGAACTACGTGATTGAGATTTGTGCAGTGTCAAGAGATCCTTCCCAAAGATACACTCGTTTCGGTGATTTCCAATACACGAATTACTGATGTTGTTGATCGAGGACCGGAGACAATCAGTCACACGTATCGTTGGTATCGATGTAATAATCCTTTTATCGGCCCGTATCGTGTGAGCTTTGGGCAGTCTCGTACGTCCGTGTCTATTTTTCGACGGATAATCTGCGATATTTTTAATTCGCCTTCGAGTGTGTGTCCGGGTATGAACGCACGTATTATGTCAAAATTGATAACGCGTTGACTTGGATTTTCCATAAAAGCAGCAAGCCGTCGAAGCCTCTCAGGAAATCCTCATTTCGCTGCGACCCTCCAGCACGAAGAGATTTTTCGATCCTCCCTGTAATTAAATAATTCATTAGAGTTTTTTTTTAACCGGTGCGGAAATGAGTTTTCGTGCTTCTATCCCCGTTGGGCTTCTCTTGATTCTCGCTGTATTCAGTAGCTGTAACGGCCATCCATTATCTCACGAAGATGGAAGTCAAGACGTCAACCCTCCACCTTTCTATAAAAACGCCGAGATGGCACGATTCATCGTTAATCAAGCTGGTAATTAAATTTCATTTTAATTCCTTTTTTTTATTGATCGTCATAATTTTTGTTGTGTCTCATTTTGCTCAATGATTTTTGAAGTACCGACGTCCGGAGTAGCATGACTCCGTGAAAAATGAACGCGACGTTTCGATGAAAATAAACTTTTTCCTCGTTTTTCTATTTTAATTTTTTTTGTTGATTTTTTAAAAAATTTGTCGAACTTTAATTTAAGAAAAATCGCGCAAATGCGGGAGAGAATTTCAAGCGAATTCAATTCATGGCGACGATATTTTATAGCAGCGAATTAAAGAGCACGGAGTTAGAAAATTGTTATCGAAATATTGGGATGCTAAATTTGTTGGAGTTTCGGATGGTATGTTGACGTTTTGATCGTTCATACAGACTGGGCAGCCCTGGGAACGATCAGTACTCGGGAAGACGTAGTTTCTTATCCGATAGTGAACGTAAAATCCATCAGCGATGGAACACGCGGAAGTGGCAGTGGAGTTCCTTATTTGTATATCACTCCGATGAGTTTTTCAGCTAAAGATTTAGCTGTGAGTACAAACAACGAATATTTTGGCACAATTTGTTGGAGCCCTTGGTTCAAGTTTCTCCGATTCGATTGCACAATTTGTTGTTCTGTGTTCAGCGAATTGATCCTGATAGTTTTTTTTCTTTTTAATTTTTAAATATTTAGAAAGATAGTCGAGCGAGTCTCTTGATGACCTTGGCTCAAGGTCCTTACTGCAAGCAAAAGGATTACGATCCGATGGATCCGAGATGCCCACGAGTCATTCTCACCGGTAGATTCGAAAAGGTGGGCAAAAATGGATAATTTTCAACTTGTGTCTTACGTAATTCGGGAAAAAAAGTCGGAATGCATTTTGAGGTCGCAGAAAGCGATCGTTTTGTCAACCCGATTACGTTCTGCATTTTTACGAATAAAAAATTGTTTTCTACATTTTTTTCTGCATTTTCGATAGATCGAGGAATCCAGCCCCGAGCATGAGGTAGCGAAAGGTGCTGTTTTTGATCGTCACCCATGGCTGGCACACATGCCCGCAAGTACGTTCAAATTTTTATGTTTTCAAGGACAGCCATGCATTTTTGTTCTGATTATTTGACGACGGACAGTTCGTAACAATATCAATGGATTTCTATGAATAGAGCGAAGCGTCTACCTCCATAGCTTAACCCTGACAACGAAATCCTATCATAACCTCAAGCAATTAAATCTCTGTTTTGACTTATATTCCGATCGTGTTTATCTCTCTTCCCATGTTTTGGCTACCCCAGATTTATCCCCAGCTGTATTGCATTTGGCGCAGCTGGTTATCTCGAGTTGGAGACGAGGACTGATAAATTTTTGTTGTTTCTGTCATTCGAATATAAATCATTTGGAAAATTTCAGACCACGGCTTTTTCTTCGCCAAAATAAACATCGAGACCGTCGGTGTTCTGGCGACATTCGGTCCGGTTCGCATGGTTTCCGTTGAAGATTACTTTAATGCGGAGGTTGGAGAGTAACACCATTGAACGTTCGAAAATTTGGATATTCTATAAAGTTCAATTGTACTTCACGATTTGAAGAAATAAAGAAAAGCATTGTCGAAAAATATCTCCCGATCCGCATTACCCCAAAGTTTTGTTCTCCCGATATTTACGCGTATCGTATTTTGACACGACGCCAGCGCTGTGGCGGAAGAAATTCCTATATCGGCAATTTCAAGGACCATTTGTACTAGCTTTGAAAGCTTGCTTGCGTACTGCATGACGCAAATAAAACTTGCTTTGCTTGCATCTTGCATGCATCGTTCGCATGACATTAAAGAACTCTTATGAAAGTGGTCAAGCAATCAATCAAAAAGTGTGTTAAATCCAGTATGTGAAGTGACAATTTAATGGTAATACGACGCGTTGAATCATCACTAACTTGTTTTTGTCGGAGGACCGAGGGATTAATTATTGGATGAAAACTTGTTGAATATAACCTCAAAAAGTGATATCTCGTTACAGATGTATTGCAGTAAAATACTCCAGAGAAATTACATCACACCTGTCAGCTTAGTGTTGAAGGCTAAATATTCGAGGAGAAGTGCTAAAAACACGAACTCCTACAAACTCATCAAATCCGATGAGTCTCTACGTGGTGAGTCGTTTACCCTTTCAAATCAATTGAAATCCGTTGTACAATTATTCTCTCCGATTTGTCCTTTATTTGGTCATCACCGCAATGATCAAATCTAATTATTCTACGGAATGTTAATCGATCATGTTCTCATGACGAAATCTAGCTCGCAGAATCTTTCGGACAAACACGTAATAAAGATGTGATGTTATGTTTTGACTTTTTGTGATTCGCTACCGTTCGCAATTCTTTCGCGATCCTACGTGCTATTATCGTCTCGTGATAACTTCGGGTCACCTTCGTCGACAAAGATAACTCACGTTTATTCAACAATCAATTGTTGAGCAAAATCCTTATCGTTGAAAAAAACGCAGAGCCTGTACCCCTATAACAATGAATCATTGAAAAATTGAATGCCCCAATTGTCTGGAGCAACTTTAATGAAACTTCCTGAGTATTTCGATCATTTGAAAACCCAGGAATCATTACAAGGAGCAAAGCATTTGACTGTATTTCTAGTCTAACCTCAAAATCGACAAAAACAATCATTTTACTGCCCCAATCTTTGGGGCTGCGAATCAATAAAAAATTCCTCAAACCCATGAGCAATAGCTATTTTGCAGAGTGGCTTCTGCGGCTCTGCAGTTCCAAAATAAAATATTGTTTCTGCAAAAATGCTCAAATTTGAAAATCGATGATTACTTTTGTGAATAACACTCCAAGGAACGTGCGAAATTATTTGCAATTGGCAATATACAGAACTTGAGCAGTTTTTTTCTCCTCGTCATGCTTTGGACCAGAAAAACACTGTGTCAGTGCCGTTTTCCATGAATATCCCCCCATGAGCGGAGAATCGGAACGTTTTCAATTGGAAATGACAAAAACAAACAAAACGAACGTCGCTAAGGGCCACAGTATGAAGTTAATTAGTCAAATGCGTAGCTCCAACTTTGTGGTGAATATAAAAGTTAATTCGACCGTCACAGATCTGGAAAACACAGAGTTCGGTGTCAACCCGAACTGGGAGCTTTTGGCGCCGAGGGGATTTAGATTTTACATGCCAGGGAGCGTAGGGCCGGGCTGGTTGGACGAGATGACAACAGCACACGTGGAAAGTCGCACGTCGATGCTGAACAGCGACGACGATGTGTCGATTGAATTGGCGGCAGAGGATTTTGCGGACAGTTTTAAAAGGAGCAGCTACAATCATATGCAACAGACGCTCCGTTGCATAGCGCAAGAGTGTCCGACTTTGCTGCGCAAAGGTTTATTGGAATTATTTCCTGGTTGTGCGGAGGTTGGCTCTCCGCAGTTGACTATTGTAACGGTTAGTCAAAAATTGAATCCTCGTGGTAACCGATGGAGCAGGGAACTGGAGACAGAGAAGCTGGCAAAATACGTACGTTTTTCTTGATTTCTCATTCAATTGCATATGTGATATCCTTGCGAGTCTCTGTTTAAGATTATTTTTGATTATCGCAGTTCGTGCTGGCGGCATCGGACATCTGCACTCAGTTGAAAATGGTCGGCTACTGGGCTGACTTCATAAACCCTTTCAGCGGCCAACCTTATCTCAATCCCCTTAAGAACAGCACGCTGTACAAAACTGACCAACGTTTTCGCTGCTTAGGTTTCAAGATAGAGCAAAAAAATAACTGTAAAGTAATATCCGTTGATAATGATCCAAGAGAATTTATTGGTACGTTTTGCTAATCTTTTTGCTCTTCACTAAGAAAATCCCAATGGAATATTGATCTCGTGGGAAAAATGATCGAAAACGTTTCGTTATAATTTCAGGAAGTCTTTACACAACGGCTCCTTCGAGCACAGAGTTTCTCAAGGAGATAATGAGTGGCCTGAACGATCATTGACATCGGTCTCGTAGTCCTTCGAAGGGAATTCAACGCGGCCCTTATAGTTATCAACTAAAATACAAGAAATGTAAAGAGTTTATCTTAATGTGAGTACTGCCGACGAATAAAACGATGAGGAAGTGTAATTAATCGCTTATTCGTGATAATTCAAAAGGTAATTAAAGGAATCTCCGGTTTGAAAAGGGTGTGAACTCTGGAAAGGTATTTTACTATATTTTTTAGAAGGTCGCATTGTTTTAGGGGAGCAAGTCCAAGGGTCGCAGTTATGGGGAATCCTTGGTGATTGAAAAATAACTTTTGCTGAATAAATCTCGCAGGAAAAGCGAATTAAGTGAATGGAGAAGGATTGCATTCGCTACGTTGAAAACAATTAAAAGTTTTTCAGCTAAGAACCAGGCAGAGCAAGGGAGACAGTTGTGCAGAGGCTAATAACCAGGAATAAAGAGATTTTTATCTAATTTGAGGACTTCGTTTCACGAATGACAAACTTTGCTCGCCCGTTTACATAGAAACTCCGATTTAATTCGTGAATTTTATTGTCTGAGGTGCTTCTCATTTTCAAAGCGTCCAATCCATTCGGTTCGTTCGTTTCCATAATTACAAATGACCTTCGTAGTCTGTGAAGTTCCTGAACAGCTCGAACTTACGAAACGATGAAATAGTGGGATTAGGATCGTTAATATTGGGAATTCGTTTTAGGGCTGGGGTCCTCGCTTTCCAAACATCTCACTCAACGAAGGACGTAACTGCATTTTATTATAAAACAATGAAATTTCTTCGTGTCTTTTTCTTTTCATTTTTTTACAAATTTTTCAACATAGAATAATACTTGAAACTACAAAAAATCGTGCCTCAGTCAATCGAGGCTGCCATAATTCCTCAATAATGTTCCTAACGAAGACACGCTCGCTTAATACATATATTTATCATCAATGGGATGTGTGGCCATTTTCATAGTGAAAACATCGTCATGGTCAATGATTACTCATTGTTTTCTCCTTACAACAAATTTATTTAGCAATTTCGATTTTTTTTTCATTTTTCGAGATCCACGAGGGATCGAAATGTTTTTTTCTTCTTGTTACCAATATTTCTTCGTTCATGTCGTTCTAGATTTTTCGTAAACGCTCCGATCATCGCTTTTGGATCCGAATTTGAAAAGAAAATGTAGAAAATTGAAGATTTTTTAAGAAGCCGTTGAAAAAATAGAACTTTTGAGAAAATTTTCATCCGTCAATCTCAATATTTAGTTTTCGTGCTCTGAGATTTTCGATTTTTATTCCGATAATGCAATCGCAAGGGTAGAAAATAACTCAAAGGACAAAAGTAAGGAGAGAAAAGTTGAGGGGTTGGAAAAATTTTCAATTTTTTTTTCTTCAATAATCGATTCGCCATAACGAACAAGATTTTTCTTCTTTTATCTCTCGACAGTTTTGCTCGAAACTTGTATCATCTATTTGTTCCGCTCACCATTTCCTTACTGACACGTATTATTATTATTTTTTCCATTTAATTTCTTTGTTGTTGCTTGTTGGTTTGAGATTTTATTTTTTTTATTTTATAAGTTGAAAGATTTTGGATAAATCGTTTATTTAAATCAATTGATTCGCCACTTTATTCTCACCCATCGCTCTCACCTTCTTCTCCATTATTCACACTTATTTCTTTTAGTTATCTTGTTGCTTTTTCCTCTTTTTATCGATTACATACAACGTATGAGCTATTATTGTTTCCACTAGGAGACTATCGATTTTTAAAAATGTATTTAATTAGATATTGGTCAAAGCTGGCGTTTGGCGCTTCGGCGTCCGTTGTTGTGTTGTTAGTTGGTCTTATCGTTACAGCACTTCGAGGATTCCTTACTCTCTCTCTCTCTCCCACACATTCTCCTACCGTTTTGTCACAATTCCATTGTCTCTGATCGATTTTATCTCCATCTCATTGTCTCTCTCCTCCATTATTCATCGAGGACATTCGTCGACCAGTTTCTTTCCTGTTTTTCATGCAACTCGCAAAATACATTATTTTCTCACGTTCTTCGTTACATTTATATCGTTTAGGAACTTAAAATACGAGAGGCTGGGAAAGGAGCATGAGGCATTTGAATAATTCGCTTCAAAAAGCTTACACTTAATTATTCAATTATCCAATAGACGATCCGTTGTCTCTGGCTAAACATCTACATCAACGACGCAAAACTACTGCCAACAAATATCCCACCTTAAAAAAGTGATTTCCATTCTTCGGGCTCAAAATTAATTCCGGCAACACTTCGATCTGTAATTTTTCCATCATCCAAAGATTTAATCATTTGTCTCAAATTTAATTCCCGAATTAAATCGTCGAGATTCATTCATGAGATTAATTACAAATCAGTGACTTCCGGATTTCCGATAAAATGAGTTTTCACTCGAAAAGCATGACGTTACACATTGTTTGTTATCAGCGATGACTAAGCAACGAGAATAAATGGAATGGAGACTAAAAGTGTGAAAAATTATGGACGGAAACGTAGAATTTTAATTCGATGAAAAATTGTCTATTTTACTCATTTTAATAAATCTATTATTGGACTAACGATTAGATGCTTAAGTTTGGGTGATTTTGGCAAATAATTAACGTACTTCTTACACAGTTATTCATAGTTGACGATATAATATTCATGCTAAGTTTGCATTATTACCAAATTTAACTCCGAGCGTGTATATGTGTGTGTGTTGCGCTTGTTAATGAGCATTTTGGTAAGAGATATTGCATGTGTTTTGCTTCGTTATCGGTAGAATGCGTATTGTAGTGCGAATTCAGCGAGGGTTGCGCGAGTTAATTCGGTTATTTGTCGAGAGGGAGAGAACGAACACACTGATAATGAGGAATCCATTGCTAATTTGCCGGAGCGTCGAGGAACATTATGTGCACACATATATATGCAAATGAATAAATAAACATATATATATATATATATATATATATGTGTATATAATTTCTCGATTATTCGCACAGAGATCGTGATGAAAAAACACATCGAGACACAAGATTTCTTTTTCTTTAAACGGAATTACCTTTTTTTCTTTTTTTTTTTACTTCGAGGAGTTTGAATTTGCAACAAGTGGATTATAAATCGAGACATTGAAATACAAAATTGGAAAGTAATTTCCTAGTACATTTTCCAGCTATTCTCGGCCTGCCTTTCGAATTTATTCACAAATTTCCCTCATTATTTCGGTGAATAAAGGTTTTTATGATTTTTCGATTACCATTCAATTGAAATTCTAGGAACGTGACATTTTCACGCGATTCAATGAGCGAAAATCGTCAATCGTTTTTCGGACTATATTTTTACGGTACGATATGATTAAACGCGGCTTTTGCAACTGTTTCTTTTTACTATTTTTACAACCATAAGTTTCCTTTCCTTCACTCTGGCTCCTCGTGATTGCATCGCTAATTTACTTAACAACTAATGGACCTCGTGCAAGCATCGAATTCAACTATATTTTCTTTTACCATCTAATTAACGTATGTGACGTTTTCACGAGTGTTTTGTTTTTTATTCTCAGCTGCTACAATTTTTCTCGCGCTTTATTTGGTTTTTTTTTTTTTTTTTTTTTTTTTTTTTTTTTTTTTTTTTTTTTTTTTTTTTTTTTTTTTTTTTTTTTTTTTTGTTTTTTTTTTTATTTTTCTTTTTTTTTTTTTTTTTTTTTTTTTTTTTTTTTTTTTTTTTCACATAATCTTGCCCTCCCTCTTTCTCTCATCGGCGACGGAGAGCTCATATTTTCGTTTTAATTACGAGTTACTTTTAAAAAACTCGCTCGACGTACAAAATCGTAAATGTAAAAAATGGTGTAAAGTCATTTTAATTAATACGGTCGTTCAACGCTGACGGTTAATGTTTTTTCTAAGGATATTTAACAATTAATAAGTGTAAACGTTATTTTTCGTTTTTTCTTCATTCTCCGTCGATTTTTTTTTCACGCAATACGTTGATTTTTTGTTTTATTATTTCGCTCGAGCACCGCGAATAAAAACGAACATTTCGCGAGAGGGAAGAAAAAATGAAGAATTACGAATTTTTCTGAATTTTCGTAACTCTGGGGAAACTTTGTGGGTTTTCGTTTATATTTATGGATATATCTTGATGTGCGATGTCAACACTTACGAGTAAATCATGATCGAGTGGTTTTCACCCCGAAGATTATAGGGGCGAAGCTTTTTCCGGTGCTGGGCTTCACAATAGTTACATTCATTTTTTCAAATACGAGAATATAATGGAAAGGGAAAAAAATCATCGGAGACAGAATCGTCGATTTTTCGTCTGTTCAATTTAATTTTTTTTTCTCTTTTGCCGTGTGTCAGGGACAGACTCAAGAATAAGAAACAGAACGGAATAAAAACACAATTTGGCTGCTGAAATTTACTAGCCATTTTTTACGATCCAATTCTTCGTATTGGCGTTTGATATTTTGTATTTTTTTCCCAAAAAATTTGTCTCCTTTTTATGCTCCTCCGAATTTTTCTCTTTTTTATTTTCTATCAATGTTACGATTCGATTTTTTTCTCGTACCAAAAGTTTGTTCTCTTTGTTGCCTTCTCCCTCGTCATCCCCGCGCTTTTCCTCATTTCATTTTTTTTCATATTCCACTCGAGAGACCAGGCGCGTATATCGTAAATTCGATACATTATTTCTGCATTCGTTTTGTGATCAGTCTCGAACGATATAAAACTCGATTTTTCGGTATATCTTCGAGATAAAAGTTACGATATTTTTCTCCCTCTCTTTCCCCCTCTCACGCTCTCTTTTTTACTTTCTCTTTCTACTTAACCTATCTCCGTAGCTTTCAAGGATCTTGGCTGTATTTCTTATTTCATTTTCGCTCCGTTTTCTCTCTTCCCAGACGAGTTCTCAATTCGAGTCCCGTCTGATTCACGATAATAATGAAAACCTAAAAGCTCCAATGTCTTTTCTCATCCGATATACTTACTCGATAACATTAATTGGCCCAATCAATTGGAACTATTTCCTCTATCCACTCTCGTGGCTTATGAGGCTATCGGCTATTTCCACTTTCGACCCCTCGACGAGCCAAGCATTCCTTATCCGTCCTCGAATCAATTTTATCATTAGACCCATGTATCGACCAAAAATTTATAAAACATTTATACCCCGAGCCATAAATTCGTTACGATTTCTCACCGCTTGAAACAAAAAAAAACTTCCAAAGCCTCAGAATGAGTCTCGGCATTGGGGGGGGGAGACTAAAAATCGAAAATTTATCGTAGCGGAATCGAATTAAGAGATAACCTTGATTGTGGACAATATTTACCGTGCAAAACGTAAATTTTTATGAAAATTAATAATATTTTTGAGTTTGCACCGAAAGATTATTTTTTCTTATATTTTCATGAGGATTAAAACCCGGCACGACGAAACGTTTTCAAAATTCGTGATCGTCGATCGATTTCTCGATTTTTATTCTATCTGGTCAGGAAAATTTGCTTATCAAATGCTTTTTCGATATTTCGAAGTTGAAAATTGACCCAAAACTTGAGTCATGTATTTTATTCAATAGAAATTTATTTCAAAAAATCAATTAATTTTGTTTAGTGGAAATATTTGTCTCGTAGAAAAAAATGACTGCATTTAATTCGAGTATCGGGACTCGGGGGTCTGGCTAAGCCCTCGATTCTCTCAAGAGTTGAAATTATTCATGAAAAAGTATAAATCCGGTATACTAATAAAAATGAGCAATCAAGGATGAAATATGAAAACTGTAGATTATCATGTGATTCGACGACAAATCGGATCTCATTGAAATTAATTATTTTCCTTGAAATCTGCAAAGAGATTGTCTGGGGGAAGTTGGCTCATAAAAAAGAGGGAGAACGAGCGGTGGAACGATAGCAATTAATCCGGATGGGATTGGGATGCCTGATTCGTTGTCGAGAGAACGAGAGTGGTAAGAAAAAATAAAAAATGATAAAGTCACAGTCGATTATATTTTGAATTTCTCGTACCCTCTCGTTATTCTTTTCCTACCTATAGATTCGTCCCATTCGTTTCAGTCTTCACACATTGTTGGTTTTTTTAAAATATGTATTTATTAATAATACACAAAAATTGCATAAATATTTATTGCAAGAGTCTCGAGCCTGGACACAATCCATTTATTTATCATCGTTTAATATATATCGTATATTTATTTATTATTTATAACTTATGTATCACGCGATTTATCGGGAGTAGTTGATTTTTTTCTTCTTCTTTTCTTTACACAATCTTCGGACTCTCGCGACGGTCAACAAATTCTACCAAGAGATTTTTTTTAATCGTCGCGAGTTCCTTTGTTTTTATAGAACGTGAAGGTTCTCACAGCTCTTTGACTTACTGTCTCGGGCCCATACCTTGTCCAATAAATGTCGTACCTTCAGACTCGCACTCGTACGACTTCCACGATATTTTTTTGGCGAGTTGTTCTCCGAGCACGAACCCAGCGGCGATTTGCTTCGATTCTTCCGCGACCTCCGACGAAACAAATCCCGATTTCTTTCCGGATTCTCCAGTTTCAAACGTATTTGCTTCAACAATCCCACGAGCAACTCATCCACGTTGTGATTTAAACCCACTGAAGTTTCGATAAACTTACAGTCGTACGATGTCGCCATAGATTGACCCTCTGTAACCAAAGTCACCAAATCTCATGGCTCTTCAATCTTTCATACGCCCCGAATAATTGAACGTCGATTTTGAAATTCCATTAAGAATGAAATAGAAAAAAAGTAGAAAATTATTGCAATTTCGAGTTTTTCAACGACTGCCGTTCGAAAATTCCAGAAATTTGTAATGTTCAATCAAATTTACGATTTTGCCAACGAAATATTCAAAAGAAATAGAAAAAATTAATCACACGTAATAATCTTCACTCCAATTTGGAATTCTACAAATTTTGGCATTGATGTGTTGTCGGCAGTGAAAGGAAAAAAATGAAAACGAACGTGAAAATTTTCAATTTACAAAAATTTCCATAATTTTTACTTTCATTTATTCACCAACAGGAATTTCACATTTTTAATAAAAGAATGTGCTGTTTGAATGTTCGATTTGATGAAATATTAATCGTTGAGCCCTCTGGGAGGTGGTACTGATGGAGAAAACTTAAATTTCGACAGTCCATTTATTCCGTGGGTTTGTAAACCGATTCGGAATAAAATATGCACAGTCAGCTGGTGGTAAAAATGAAATAAATTATTTCCCATGATTTTACGTTTCGCGTGGAATAAAAAATAAACAAATAGGAACGGGAATACAAAAAAAAGCAGCGAGGAATTGAGGAACATTGTTTTTTGATTTTTTCTTTTTTTTTAATCCGTCGGCATCTGAATTACGTTTAATCAAGAGGTCTAAGGGTAAATTAATAGCTAACCGGAGGGATTACAAAAGGTTCGCAAAACGATGAAATGGAAGGTCTTGTATATTTAGTGTAGTTTGGAAAAAGTTTAGGAACGTTGAACGCTCCCGACGATTTCTCGTCGACCTTTATATCGGACATTTATTTTTAATTAACCGACCTCATTCGGCCTCCGAAGAATCTTTTTTTTTCGCCTGTTCTCTTTCGAGGAGGAGCCTCAACGAAAAGCGGCGGAGTTTCTCATCGCGAATAATTGGAGAGTTGTAATATTAGCAGCGTGAATATATTACACTAAACCTCCCGAAGGGTTATTAAAAAAAAGGAATTCAGCCTCTCGTTTGAATTAAAACGATGGGGTAGAAAAAAAAATCGATTTCGATAAAAAAAAAAAATGGTTTCCTTTTCTACGTGAACTCATCCCCGGAATTTATTTGTCCACGTTATTTATTATAGCTCATAATCATCTAATTTTCATCGTCTGGATTGATCCACCTCTGGCACAGGAAATAAAAATAATTCCAAGTGAAAAAAGACGTTAATAGTCAGACAACTCGAACCAATCGACTCTCCGTGAAATTCGAGCCATTCGAATGATAATTGATTTCTCAAGTTTACCTTCGATGCTGACGAGACGACATCGCACCAGATCGACCTTGTTACCAACCAGTATAACAGCCCTTGCCGACACGTGATCGCTTCGCCAAAGTATCTGGAGAAGTTCTTCAGCAACTCTCACCGAAGTTCTGTCGGTTGTCGAATAAACGACGCAGTAGGCGTGAGGCTCGTAACTCGATATGCACGCTTCGGGCTAACAATTGAAAATTATTTTTTATTTCACACTAAATGTAAGAAAATCGTAATTAGATTCATAATTTCAACTTAAAATTTAATTTGATTATTAAAATTCTTTCGATGACCATATAAGGCTAAAATATCTTTAAAATTATCATCCCAAAAATTACAATACACGATGCTACGCGTAGAGAATGAAATAAAAAAATAAAAAAATTTTAATTCATTTTCATCGAATTAAAATTTATTTATTCTCATCGTCCACGCCATTTTTTTTCGGATATTCGCATATGGTAATTATTCTTTTACGTTGTACGTGACAAAAATTAAAAAAAAATTAAACGTTCATAAATAATTTTCCTTTGAGTGTTCACTCGATGGGCAATTCACAATGTTTCCAACTTTTTCAAAGCCGCTCCTCGATACTTTGCCAACTCCTCGTTTACTTTACGCTTTTTTCCGTTTCTATGTAACGCGCTACTTAAGGATTTGTTTGGTGCCTGTGGCAATGGAAAGCCATGGTTCGGGGTCAGTAGCAAAGAAGCGCTTTTACCAGGCATGAGACGAAAAGCGTAACAAAGTTCGTTGCTTCGGCTCGTATCAGACGCGTACGTAAACATACGATCGAGAAAATCTGCCGGAGAGCGAGAACAAAGAGATGAAAAGGTCGAGGCACTCTTTAATCTCCGTCTCGTCAGTTTTCCCGAAACTTGTGAGTTTCCATTGAAAATATTCGAAATATTTTCATTGCCGAGAAAATTATTCAAAAGAATAAAAATGTTTGAGTCCTAATCGATTCAACGTGGGCCAGAAAAATTGTTTATTAATTAATAAAATATTAAAATAAAAAATAAAAAATCAATTTTTTTCGAATTTATATCGAGAAATCGAAATTTTCCGATAACTCAAGAATTTCTTGGGCGAGTAAATACGATGTTTGGAAATTTCGCATATCGCTTCGTCGATATTGGTTGTAAAGCTCCAGTTTCACGGAGCAGGGGATTCATGACTTATGCATCAGTCTCGACCAAGAAATGGCGGAAGAGAAAGAAAGGATGCGGAGAGAGATGGGATTATGGAGACATCGATCTTTCCCTCGAACAAACCGTTCAAGTAACGTCACAAACCCTTGAATCGGTATTCATGAAGAAGGGGGCAGGGAGGGTCGGAGTGACGTGGTGGGTGCGGGAGGGGGTATTGGGTTTGGTACGAACAAAGTTCCGAAGCTTGGATATTCTCCGGCAGCTTCACGTGTGTTCGCGACGCACTTTCTCCCCGATTTTGCTTCCTGTCGGTCTCTCAAATGCGAGAGGGATTTATTATTTAGGGGGCGAGAGAGGGTGAGACTGGGGCGTGAACGAGGGGGCTGAAAAAAGTGTTTTCGACGAGAATTCTGATAGAATTGATGAAATAAAAAAGTGAGTTGGATGAGCTCATTAAAATGGTACGAGGGAGATATGTTTGCGTCAACAAAGGAACATGGAACAATGAGTCTCGCGAAGGGATGAATTATACGGATACACGAGCCAACGAATTCGAGATAAATTTGTTGGATTACAGAGGAGTGTCGGTGTTATGAAGTTTCGTGGCTTTTCGAAGCCGAGAGTTTGGCTGAGGATTGAATGGAAAATTACTGAGGTATCCATCAGCCTGTTAAGAGAAAGAAGGAAGGGCTCGCTTGGGATTGGGTGGGTTTGCGTTATTCCAGTTTGTATAAACGTTAACAACGGGGAGAGCAAACTCTTCGGGCAATGGAGGGCTACGTAAAGTAAACTCGTAGGGGAAGCGAGGACATAGGCAAAGTTTTGGGCCACTAGGACATCAAGGGGGACGAGAATGCTAGTGACGCTAACAGAAGTTACTGTTTCTCAAATCTGTTTTCGGAATCTATGCAATATATGTATTGGATTAGAGAAAATCCGGAGTCCACATTAGAGGAATAAATTTATGTGTGTGTAGCTATGAGATTTGTATGTAAAAGGGGCTAGGAATATATATATATATATATATATATATATATATATATATAGAAGGAGGAGCAATATAGATGGAGCTCAAGAGACGAGGTCGACGAGGATTGCTCTGGGATGTGAGGAAATACTTTCGACGAGCGAGTCAACTCTAAACGAGCTGCACTGACGAAGCTTAACCGAATTAGATTCGCATAATTTGGCGGATATTCCAGTGAGAGGGCTTACCTACCAGATGCTCCCTTCTGTTGGAGCTTCGTTCTTTTATGTCCAAGTGTATAGATGTGTGAATAAAAGTATGAAAATGTTCAGTGATCTGACTGAAAAATAATGAGAATCGTTCTACTTATGTCGAAGCCCCATTATCGATGGTTATCCCTGATAAATTGTTCTCTGTCGGGAATAAAATAGTTGTCGGAGCGATGCCTCTCGGAGAATGCCCAGTTGAATAGTCTCATATCTATCAGCCTTGAACGGGGTCGCCAGAGACGTTAACATGAGTCGCACAGGCTCCAGAACGCTGGGGTGAAAAGTGAGGGCTTTATTCCGAGTAGTTGAGAGGAATTTCGAGGGTAAATAGGGCTCTCAAACCGTTAAGGATATCACGGTGAATAAATATAATATCGAAGGGACTGAGCGGTGGCATATCGCGTTGCCGAGGTCAGCACTTGGCAAAGCACAACGTTTTTTTTTGCACATACAAAGATATGCGGCGTGCTTACATCGATTATAGAAGGAGAATAGCGTGTGTTTCAATGAAAAATAGTTTCATAGCGAAATCCTTGGCGAGTTAGAAAGAGAGAAAAAGTTTATGCGCTGAGGTAGGGGCTCGAAAAGGCTCTTGCCCAGCGAGACGTGTTCGTTCGTTCTCTCAGCTGAAACGTTGCTGCTTCGAGATCATCCAGGCATATCTGTCGTACCAGGCTGAATGAGCGATCGACCGGAAACTCCTTTCGACTGTGAAACGATCAATCCCTCTCTCTTTCCTACCCCCCAGCCTCCTTCAACCTCACTTGATCTTCTTTATCAACCCCTTTATTCAATAATATATATTGTCGACCCTTAACCCGATCCCCCAATTCCCTCCACTTTTTCCAATCCTTATCCTCTCTCTCCCAACATTTTTCCCTTCAAAAATGTGTATAATAGCGACCCCAACTTCTTGATGGAGTCTCTTACAAAATCAATTTATATCCTCAAGACTCGAACCTCTTTCCTCCCTCTCACCTTTTCCAAATATGTATTTTACCATTCGACACTATCATCATCCACTATTCACACACTCCACTCTACCAAACTTATCTCTATCCTCTTCCAACCCCTTTATTTCCATTCCCTCAGACGTTATTATCGCCGACAAGCCTCGTGAGAAAGAATTTATATGTTTTTTTTTTAAGGGAGAACCCTGGGCTCTATATATTATTCATTTCGTCGAGCAGTGACATAACGAGTTGGTCTTGCCTGTCTGCTTCGCCTGGCAATTGTTATTCACAATAGGTATTTCTCATATAAAAAAGTGTGATGACGACATGTGCCTTAGTTGGCACAAAAGGCTTTCCGCAAAGTAGGAAAGCACATAATTCGTAGAGAGATATAGAGAAAAAAGGTCGTAGGGAAGATTCTGTGGGAGTTTTGTACGATCGACTTATTGTCGGGGCGAGAAAGAATTCGCTATTCTAGTTTACGTACATCTATATGTCGTATAATCGAAGTATGGATAGCTATATTTTTGCTAGTCCTTTGGCAAAAAAAAAAAGAAAAAAAAAACGTATAGATCGTCTCGACTCCGGGCCGTGGCGTTGCGAGTCAGGTGAATAAAAGTGTCTCTCGGTACAATCGCTTTCTCGTTTTTTCCACTTATCCACGATGAGATAAATAAATTCCGAGGAGAAGGTCGATCGAGACTGAAGCATTGAAACATTGGCGTTTCTATTATTCCTGCAGCGTGGCTTCATTCGAGAAAATTCATTTTTATAATACCGCACGTATATATATATATAAAGTGACGTATATAAAGCTCGTTGATCCGGAGTATATGAGCCCACGTTGATTCGCATTAAGACTCTGTGCGATGGAATATATTGACTCTATCGTCCTCGAACGTCGATTGAGACTCTTGGGAGACGTTAATTCATAGAAATCGTTTTTTCTTACTAGTTCCTTGCAAAGTTATTACAAAATTCGATTATAAATATTTTTTTCCGTTGATTGCGGTACGGCGAATAATTATTCGTCGCGAACATTCGCTGGAATCGTTTCCTAGCCCGTGTAAAAGCTGGAGGGCGAGGAAAGGGTTTAAGGGTTATTAATTACACAAATAAAGGTTAAATCGAGTTTGAAACTGATGGGAGGGTCGAGAGCTGGTGCTCGTCCGATCTAATCGACGTTCGTTAATCAACCAATTAATGTTTGCGTCTTAAACTCGAAGACGTAATTGTCACGAGACTCTGAAACGTGAGACGATTGAGACTTTCGAGAAATCTTTTAATGATTGATAAAAAAAAACGAAAACTGTTATTTTTGCCATTAATTTAACGACGAGAACGTGCCTGAGAGTTTCTATGACAGGAACAGAGAAAAAATGAAGAAAAAGTGAAGAATATCAAAGTTTTCTGACCTGATGCTCCTTCGCTCTGACACGCGAAGAGGAAAGAGAATCTCTTTTGTCGTCCATCACGTGCAGAGACACAGACAAAGTGAGAGTATTCAGGAGCATGATGAGAGAGAAAGATATAGAGCGGAGTCGTAAACTTTATCGTAATGGAATTTGTTGAAAGGATAATTAAAGTTTGCGGCGAGAAGATTTCATGGTGCACCCTTTTCAGTGTCTCTCTTCAGGATGAAGCTCATCGGGAGTTATGTCGGAGCTTCGATGCTATAGTTAAAATTCCACTTCCAATAATAATTCAATTTTGTGGGAGAGCGAGGTTGGAGCTCGTTTGTTATCACGAAGCGCAAGGATTATGAATCTCTTAGCGTTCTTCATTCCGCCCTGAACTTTGACACCTTTTCATCAACGGCCGCGTACTCGTTATCGAGACAGTTACGTTTTTATCTCGACGTTCTCTGCATTATAAATCGAGAGCTCGTTAAATTCATTTCAAACCGAAAGCCCGAAAATCTTGCCATATGAATTATTATAATTTAACAACTATTCCTGCGACCCAATGATTTTCCTTATTACTTATTAAATAACCATTAAGAAAGCTTCATGCACCCTTTGTCGAGGAAACTCGTAACAGCTCTCTCTTGCCCTCTCCCTCGGTCTTCCTTTCTGATTTCACTGTATATCTTATGAACGGAGGAGCTTTTACCACTAAGATTATGTTGAACTATGTACATGTTAACGAAGTAGCACCTGAGGGCTTCCTAAACTTTGACCCTTAGGAGGAAGGGAAAGCGTGCCAAATATAATGTACTTGTCTGGGGTATTTATGTGAATATATATATATATATATA
>JAPYYS010000205.1:0-82692 GCA_030522525.1 Campopleginae sp. 14b
TTTTTTTTTTTTTTTTTTTTTTTTTTTTTCTTAATCTCCAGCCAGCACATACTCTTCGATGGCGTTGTGATGATTGTTCTGGGTGCTGTCGACCTCGGTGATCGTCACCTCCGCGTTCTGATCGTGACTCTCGCGTCTCTTCGTTGTTTTCTTCACTTTGCGAACTTTTCGCTCCGTGGTCGTGTACACTACACTGTCTACGTCCGCCATTATAATTAGAAATATCGATACTTGATTATCTACCGACTGATTTTAATTGCAAACGATTCGAAGCGAGGGCAGATTTATAAATGCCGACTTTTATCTGTTGCTCGTGATTTTCGATCGAAAGAGCGCCGAAACTTCAGAGACTCGAATCTTTAGTGATTTTCGATCTTGTCCGATCGATTCTCGATTGAAAAATCGGCTTACTCGGACCAGCGAAGAGCACCGTTCAAAAAGCAAAGCACCGTGTCCCTTTCGTGTTTGCGAACTGACTGAAAACTACCAACGAATCGCCCAGGGCGTCATCTCATATCGGGAACCGCGCTATTTTCGTCCTCCCGAAACGACTCCAGAAACCGTGCGCACACCTCCTCCACTCTCCCCTCTTCACGCGATCGCCCTCTATCCCTATTCCCAAAGATGCTGTGAGTCTTTCCACCACCCCGAGCTTTTCGTACACCAAGACGCAAGTGTGCCGCGTGCAACTTTTCCGCGATTTCTCTGAGCAACACCGAGCCCGAGAGAGAGGAAGAGCCAAAAGAGAGAGAGAGAGAGAGAGAGAGAGAGAGAGAGAGAAATAAATGGGAAAGGAGAAAACTTTGACTCTTGGGAGCGATATTTTTTCGCGTTTTCGAATTCCGCTTCGCATCTCCTCTCGCAAGGATAACCCGCTTTTCAAATAACGTGGAATTAGTTACAGAAAGAATGTTATGCCGCACCTGCTTTTTCTCAACGTTTGATCGGCAAAAGATGAAAAGCGCAAGGAATTTTTCCTCTAAAAGGAAAAACAATTTTCAATAATGACCAAAAAAAATATTGATAATCGATGGAGAGAAGAATCATTGATTTTTCAAGTTTCAGAAATATTTTGACCAAAGATTCAATATCGGGAAAGCCGTTTTTCATTTTTCCACTCTTCGAAATCGAATTGTTTTATTTCGATTCTCTGAATCGTGTCCCATTCACCAGACTCATCAGTTTTTAGTGAATAGTACGAAATGTGAGAGAAAATCAATTTCCCCGGGTCATATAGCCACTTTTCATTTCGTTTCTGAGGTCATTAAGATAAAAAATATTGAGAGCTGAATTTCGTAAGAAAATGCAGTAGAAGTTATTCCATAAACAGAAAAAGCTCATGTCAGAGTTACTCGGCTCGACACGATAATTCGGGTTATCGCCAAAACACGAGTAGTTATCGATGAAACGATGCGTGCGAAAAATAAAAAGATCCCAATCCATTGGAATGCTTATTTTTTATCCGCACATCACCAATGTCGGAATAATGGAGAGGGATGGACGAAGCAAGGAGGAAAGAGATGGGAGATTCCTCTGGAAGTGGATATTACGGGAGCAGAGGAAAAAAAAATAAAGCAATGGGTGTATGTGCGATTTGGAAAGGCTGGTAAGGACGAAGTCTTGAGCATTTGCCAAGCAGGTGGTTCTCGGTCGGAGGTTTTGCGCCATGACGGACCAGCACGAATGTAAACGATGAGTAAAGTACGAGACATGCGTTTGACGGAGATAATCATGAACGGGAGCCATGTATGAGAAAAGCTCTGGAATGAGTGCCAGATAAGAAAAAACGTTATATAAAAAAAAGAATGTCGCAATGAACGATAAAAACAGAGAAATGCTGTTAGCTCAAAAATACCAATGGATATGTATGTGTAGACATTAATACTTTGGAGTAGCTGAGAATGACTGTCCTGTTAAAGTGGGTCGGTATTTTCCACGCATCACCAATGTCTCGGCCACCCACGCGCGCAACAATCATTTGCCGAAAGGTGACTCGATCGCTCCGACACTTCCTCTCAATCCCCAAGTAGCAACATTTTATTTTTCTCGTTATTACTCACTCGCCGAGGCCCTAAAAATAATACTTTTGAGACAACTAATATTTGGAAGTGTCTCTCATTGAATAACAAGCTTTATACGGATGCTTTGGATCATCGTGACGAAAGGAAAAGCAACAAAAATTCGATATTTCTCAAAATCTTGTCTCCGGGTTTGTTGCTTTAGATGCTATTTCGTGGCCTGCATCTCATGATCTTGTGCGAACAGCTGGACAGAACAATTGCGACGGACTTGACGTGCACCCGGATCATGAACCGAAACCATTGCCAGAATTTATTTATAATGCTTCACGAGGTCTGAGAGGGAAACGAGTGTCTGGCAAAACTATCAGTAAATGCGCCACCAATTCGTTCAACATGAATGCGTCAAATTAGCGGTATTAACGATCGATTAATCCTCATCGCCAATAGCCACAATTTTTGGCTCGGCTAACGAGGCTCCTGGCCCAACGAATAACTATATTTCGATAATTAATCGTTTATTATGCAGTCGGCAAGAAAAATTCTTACGAGAAAACTTTGGGGCTATCAAATTTCCATCGCATATTCACCAGCCTACGTGATTACATTGCGCGAACGCGCGCGTATATGAGATTGATATTTTGGTCGACGCCGCCAGCAGTAGGCACACGGCACCAACGTAGAAAATCTCTCTCTCTCTTGCTCACTGCACTACCCAATGTGTGTGCCCTCATCTCGATCCCGATGTGCGAGAGACACGGATTCGCGTTCATTTTGTTGTGAGACAACCAACACAGTTGCGTCCTCATTTTTTACAATATAAAACGTTTCGTCGCGGAGAAACAAGCGCCCAGGTTGTGTGGGACAGCCGCTCGAGCTAAGCTTTTCCTCGACTAACCAGAACACTAAGTGTCACTCGATTTGGACCAACATTTGACACGAAATTATCGTATCTGTTGAATATAAAGGCAACATTTTTCCTGCCGAGCACGCTGAGTGTGTGACAATTCCGACTTTTGACTGATTTTTTCCATAAAAATGATCGAAATTTTTGGTAAATTATTAATCAGGACGCTTTCGCTATGTCTGCTCGAAATGTTTTGGGTTTCTACAAGGGCTCACCAAACTCATTGTAAATTTAGTTTGAAATCTAAGGACGTTTGCATTCTTGGGGCTAAGAACAAAAGGTTCTTTGAGGGGAAATGACGCAAAGGACCCGTTTGCGTGTCATCGAGGGGCTCGAATTTACCCAGAAAGGTTTATCGGATTCTTCGTTATACGGTATGCAGTACTCGATTGGTCCGCCACCTGATAGACTGGTACTCGCCTCCTCAGCGTCCAAAAACTCCTCATCCATGGAGGACTCGTCTTCATTGAGTCTCGTAGATTCTCGAAGTTCGTATCGTTGTTCGTTCGTCGTGAATTTCCGCTGCCGGAACTCGTTGGCACAGATCCCTTCGATCTTTTCTTCGAATCTCATGTCGCTGTCTCTCGGCGTATCGTTCGAAGCTCCAAATCCTTCGACGTCGTCGACGACCCAATGAGAATTCGTATAGTCGTCGAGAGATCGTGACTTTGGTACGATCGACGTGGGAAATCTACGATTTCTGAAAGCCCGCCTTCCGAAATGATCTCGATCTTTTATGCCGATGTCTCGTCGGCTCTCGGACAATCCGATAACCGGGATTTCGAAGGAGAGGGAATCGTTGGGAGATTTATCATCAAAGCTCGTTTGAACTTGAACAGAGACGCTGGTTCGACTTGCACCGATCGAAGCTTCGCTGTTCGTGGGCGAAGTATTGGTCCATTCATCGCGGAGTGAGTCCGCTTGTTTCATCGTTTGCACAGAAATGTCGGATTTTCTTCTCTCAGGCTCACGTTGACGCTTCGTACGTTTGCCTTTCGCAGTCGCCAGATTATCAGCGGATTTGCTAATCTCAGCATTCTTCGATTTGAGCCTCGTCGGTTTTCTCAACACTGTACTCGTTCCTTTCGTTTTATCGGTTCTGCTGCGTCTCGGACTGTATTCCGAAGGTTTCGACCGAGTTCCATCGACCTGTGTTTCAGACGTCACGGTTCCTGAGCCAACGCCACTCGTGCCTTGTAACGAATCCTGCACCACGTGGGCTTGATTGAGCAACAACTTTGGGCCACTTTTGATAAAAACCTGCTCCTGACTGAGCGAATGCTGTTGCTTTGTATCGGGCGATCTGGATCTAGAAATTCTGATGAAAGCTTGTTTCTTTACGTGACTGGAAAGATCATCGTCTTTGACGAAGGACGATTCTGCTGACGAAGATGATTTCTCGTTCTCATATCCAGTCGAAATGCCAGAAGCCTGATCGAAGGACGTTCTCGTTGGGATTTCATTTCCAGAGTCTATATCGGGCGAACTGCTTAATGACGAATTGGATCGTGAGATTTGTTGTGAAAGTCCGAGAGGAATAGGAGTCGGAACTCGGACATATTGTTCAACGGTTTTACCAGGGAGGAGACCCTTTGTCGTGAAGCCCTCGACTTCTAGATCGTTTATTTCCTCGATCGTGACTCTTTCGTGAGGGTCATGAGTTCGATCGTCCTCGATAAAGATCGCGGTGGTTTGATGAGTAGGTAAAACGGAAAGAAGATTTCTCCATGCCTCGTCCTCGTCGTTGTTGACATTGGAAGGGTCGAGGTTTGCTAGGCTGTGTCTGGAGTCAGTACGCGAGGGTGATAAAAGGTCGCGCGTGCTGCAGTCGGATAATGTTCCCCAATCGGAACCGCCAGCAGACTTGAGTTCGCTCCTCACTCGTAAACTGTATTCGTGTAAATTTTCCAATTTCCTTTTAACGCTTCCGGATACAGGAATGTCTCCTGAATGAGTGATACTACAGAGAGAGTCGTGAAAGCTTGGAATCTCGGTGGAGGGTTCGTGATACGATAAACAAGGGGTCGTTGGCCCGGTTGACGAGGTTGAAACTTCATTAGAGACTCTTTTGAGGGAGGACAAGAGTTCGAGAACGCCCACACAACCGACGAGAATCGAGAGTAGAAGGCCCATTTCTGAATTTATTTTCGATCCGTAAAAGCAATTAATCTCTTTGTTTTTTTCTTCTTCCTCCCCTTCAATCGTCTTTGAGCATTTTAGTTTTTCGATCCTCGTCAACGGAGAACGCTACGACATATCGATCCCGACAAGCGGTCGCGTCGTAATTTACGGTTTTTTATCATCAATTGGCGATTGTCTCGGAGCTGCGGACGAATGAGTCTTAAAAGGATTTTGGTATTAGGCAAGAAATGGTCCACGGTGATGGACACGAAACTGGATGACGTCACGATGACGTATACCAACACAGATGCAAAGATGAGGCACAAATACGCCGGTTGACCGGAGCCTCGATTACGTAACTGAGGAGCCGGTACACCCACACTCGTAGTTCCCCCCGGTCGACGTAGTCGTCGCGTTTATCGTTACAACATTTCGTTCGTTCGCGTTCATCCCGTGCATTCATACAACTCCCGAGACTCGTTAAGCGACAAGCACCGAGTCGATACAACGGTGGAGCACATTTACGTCTGTGCTGAGCAAATTTTCCCCAGAGTACACATACATACGGGTTTCACTTAAAACCTGCTCTCGTTTATTTCTATCCCTCGGCCCGTCAAGACGACGGATCAGCTTGAAATGATTGAATGGTAACGCCCTTTCCTATTGTCGCGCGGTATTTATCGCCATCGGGAGGTAAAATGCATATGGCCGTCGAATATGCCGTCCGACGTCGAACTGGTTTTATTTTGCGCGTTAGAAAACTGCCACGACGAGCGACTCGAGCACCTTAACTGCTTGGACCTCCACACGTAGACGGTCAAAGCTTTACGAACAGTTGCAATCCACTGCTATATTGCAAAAGCTTAACCGTCCCAGAGGCATTGATGACGAGGGAGACAAAACCAACCGGGGCTTAAGGCTAAAGTTAGATCGTATGTCCCTGGACCCCCGAATCTATATCGTCACTCGGTGTCCTTACTCGCTCATCCGCACACGAGCCTAAACATATTGTATGTTGCTATATATTCACGCATAAATACATATCCCTATATACGTCAATATATACATACAGAATCAGATCGATGAGCGCCACGATAATTAACGACATAGCTCGGACGATTCAATTTGGCAGCGCCCTCACTCAATCGCTGCGTTGCGACATGAAAATTCTATGTCATATACGCACATGTGAGTTTGCCCGATCTCACGATCAACCACAAATTTTACCACTAAATGATGAATCCCCAATCTCAGGCGTACATGACTCGATGTAGACCGGCGCGACACGATAAATGACATCGTAACGGCGCTTATACGCTACTTCGGATCTAGGTAAAAGAATACATTTTACGATCGACCGCTAAAACACGAGGAAAATTAAGGCGAACGCAAAAAATGTCTGGGTTCGTTCGCTTCAATCAATTTTGGCAAACGTCCTCGTTTTGCTACGACGAGATGTTTCGCAATAGTTTCGGAATAGTTTCAGGAGCCTAGACCCGCATATGCCATCTCGATAGCATCAACTTAATAACCTGAAAATACTTCGGCACCACACAGTCCAGGCCAAATCATTTTCTATCTTTTTGGTTCATATTTCAACTGAAATAAATTCGAGCCAACGGTAAAAATGGTAAAAACCCCTTAAAGAGATGGATTGATCTTGCACAGCTGGTTGTTCATTTAAAAAAAAATATAATTCCAAGAGATTTCGATCGTTTTGTTCTTTTCGAAATTTCTATCGATCTCGAGAAGATCCTTAAAATCCAGTTGAAATAAAAATTTGAGAAAGGAATGTTGATGCTCAAGGTGAACTTTACGATTGTCAATTGGAAGCGCTGGTCGATTTGGCCTTAAAAATATCTAAATATAGGTCGAGGGACTGACATATTTGAAAGCTTGATCAGGGGTCGCCAGTAAGACGATGAACGATAGCACAAAAGTCGTGGGCACTGAGAAGCACATCACTCGTTTCATTTTATTTTCGTTACCTCATCGGTTCTCGGTCCAACGTCAGAAGATTATCGTGGTCCATATTCCTTTGCTTTCTGTCTCTGGCTCTCCCTCTTTTTCTGTACGTTCTCTCACTCTTCAACGCGCAGTATGTTTTGCGCGCGGTACTAAAACATCAAGCTGACTCTCGGTTATCCTACGAGCTGGCCACGTTCCAGCCCCAAAAAATGGCGCGCGAGACTCTCGCTCGAGATCACGTCGCAACCCCATCGAACACTCGATGACTTATATTTAAACCACTCTGTAGGACGAGACGAGAATATACGCGTATATTTCTCCATATTTTTCCAAAGAGTCTAGAGATCGAACGGGAGCGAGAGCGAAAGCATGAAAGTCCGTGAGACGGAGATCGAGATAGAGGGCGTAATAATACGCTTTTAATGGATCCAACGATCAAGAGAAAAACATTCGTGGTGAACTTATTTTTCCGGTTATTGACTAAGAGTTCGTATCACCCACATCGGTCGAGCCAACGATGCCATCTTTCCTCGTCGTTTTTCGTCTCTCTTCTCATCCCGACTTTTGTCATGGGCAATAATCTCGCTTCCGGTGAAAATTACTCAGCAGTTAAACCAACGGATACGAAACTGTCCCTGGCTACTGAAGCTTGCCCGCCTCCTTTCCTTTTCTTATTTCGCGTCTACACAAAATCGTACGAGCCTAAACACATTGAGGCACATTCAGAAATACATGTACACGAACATCTTAACGGAGCGTTACTCAAGCCCAAAATAAACGCTTCGTCGACGGCCTCTGTACGATATATGCGGGCGAAAATAAATTCGAGATGCATTTTCTTTCTCGCTCGGACTTCCCCGTCCTCGCTTTCTTCTCGCGCAAAATACTTCGCGGCAATTATTATCGCGTCTCACGTTAGCTTCTTAGACACTTGTAGATTTACTGGAAAATGATAAACGACCGGCGCTATCGTTCGGCTATATCGAAGGATATATTCCCTCGTAAAAACACGTCATTCGAATTTTAGTGTTCCAGACCACCCCGAAGTGTTCTCGTTACTTTAATCATCGCTGACGTGATTCACAACTTTTTCAAAAAAACAAGCAGACTTTTTATTTCATCTGGTACTAAATTTCGTGCAGGCGCCTGCTTGACAAATTTCTACGGGAATATTTCTCTCCCATTTCGGGCAATGACGATTTCAAGTTTAAAAAACCTTTTTTTTTCTAATTTCTAAGAAATCGAATAGTTTTCCCGAACTCTCTAATTCTAAATTAAATTCCAAAAGTCGATTAGTTTTATTAATTCGACTTGGAAAAATCTAGTTCCAATAACACGGGGGAATTTGTATGTTTGACAGGTAGGCTCACGAAGTGGTTCGTAAAACGTAGTAAATAAAAATGACAAGCCTGAGTTCAACGCTATTATTAGATTCGAAAACTGACAGAATCAAGGTTTTTCTTATTCAATGGGGTTCGAGATAAGATAAAGGCAAAATCGATGGGCCATAACCAACGCTTTTTTCCTGATTGTGTCAAAAATGTTTACCGCAATGAAAAAGGAGTTCGCTGGGCACGAGAAAAAAAAAAAAAAAAAAAAACGTATCGAAAGCCGACGTAGTGCGAGCAAATTTTATTTTATATTGGTTTTGCCAAATTGGTTGTACTAAATTCGTTTCGTGACATAATCACCGGACGACCTCGCGTATATTTTCGATGAATATTCCGACGCTAGCTTTTCAAACCGACCGACTCCTTAGCTATTCAAATAAATATAAACTTATGGTTACTCGTAAAAACACGAATTACAAATCGATCGTCTAAATTAGTCTCGATTAATTAATCAATCATTACTCCTAAAGGAGATTCGATAAGAATCAAGGCCAAAGTTCATCTGTCCAAATTTCATTTCATTTTTGTGGATAATAGCTAACAAGAATCCAAAAAAAAATCAATTCGGAACTCGGAGATGTCAGAATTCGATCGATGTTTCTGAGAGTTCAATCCATAAATTTTGCGCCATTTACATCGATAGAATCGTGACCACATCAAATTTTTCATAAATGACTCGGAAATCTCTTGCAAGCAACCATTACAAAAATTCAACGCTCATCTGACTCGGGGAACAGTCAGCTAAGTTACCTTGAACGGTATAAGACAGTCGCACAGTCGAATTTCATGCGGTTACGTCAGTTCTCTGTCCAATAAGACTCGATCATCGCGATACGGCGACCTTTCGAACGTAATTTGTACTCGGACACGGGTACCCTCATGGCAGTCGTTCAAAACCATAAACAGAGAGCACGTCTTACAGTACAGAGTGAGGGAAAACAGTGCGAGAGAGAGTCAAAGAGAGAAAAATAGAAAGAGAGTACGAAGGGTGAATGAATCTTAGTCGCGGTCGAACCTCTCGTAGTGAAGCGAAGAATCTGGCACTAGGAAGTATTGTGTGCTGGTCAAGAGCAAAGACCGGGTCAGAATGCGAGTCTCGCGATCGAGTAATCTGTCTTTCAATGTTTTAACACGAGGAGGAAGTGGCAGCTAAATTATTGTGTATCTAACAAGCGGAAAAGGACAATTTTGCATTTAGAAAATGAAAGGAAAATACTTCGAAAAAAAGCAACAAACTTGACAAATTTTCGAAAATGTTTCAAAAAATGATGAATTAAAATGTATATCGTTAATTTTGCAGTTTTCCTAAATCAACATCATGATTTGAGCTGAAAACTTTTTATCGTGGAATTTGTGTTCCAGCTTGATTCTCTTCGTAGAGGAGGCAGAAAAAGTTTTCGTTCCTTTTGCTGGGCTCGTGTGCATCAAGGCTATAAATTATATCAGTCTTCTCTTTTTTATTTCGTTCCTTAGCCCCTTCGAACAGTTTCCTCAAGTGGAGAATCGAGGTGAACGGTTTTTTGTTATTCTTAATCTCGCAGCTGGCTCATCGCTTTGGAACGAGGAGAAATGTTTATTTAGGGACACGTGCAACAAGCCCGGAGGTGGAGTTGTGAACGAAACTGCATGGGGAAGTGTCTGCTGAGAAAAAATGAGAATCGTTTGAACAATGATTCGATTTTTTCAGCGCAAGGCACGATAAGAGGTGATCAAATTCTCGAGAAAGAGAAACGAATAATCCCCTTAGGGAAGGAACGATGCGTCGGTTCCTCACGTTTCGTTCGTTTTTCGTATCGAGATATTGAGTCGCAGGAGAAAAGGCTCAAAAGTTCGAAAGGTTGGTCGTAGTGGCGAAGCTTAATAATTGTACCTGGTACCCGGCGTTACGGTGTCAAGGTCGGAAACAATGGAACAAATGTCGAAGCGAGACCCGAGATTCCCGAGCCCGCGCGGACTGAGTTTCGCGCAGTTCGGGGCAAATGGTCGCGTGCAAATTCTTCTCTTCGTAGCATACATTCGCCAGGGGAGTCAGTAGTTTTTTTTTTAATCACCGCTTCGATATTTTTCGAGAAATTAATCAAATTCTGTCTATTGGATTTTTATCACCCTGCGGAAAGACTTCCAGCAGTCTGAGATTTCGTGTACTGGCATGAAAAAAAAAAGGCTATATATTTATAAATAGGCGTCATGGGCACTGGCAGAGCGGAGACCAACAGTCGTGAAAAGTATAAAGAGGATAACCATTCCAAACAATTTTCTTTCGACTTCCCCGCGATCGAGAAAAACCCCGCACAGAAATTTGAAAAAAAAAAAAAGGGATTTACGACGGAATCACGTGCACGCGAAAGTTGGTCCAAAGTGAACAGGCGCGGAAACTCTAGCAACAACTTCAGCTAGAAATAGACAATGTTCTAGAAAATTTATAACACTCCCCAATGAGATATTTTCAACTCTCTTTCTCTTTCTTGTTGCGTCACTTACTGATGCTGATCTCTATAAAGCTGGCATTTATCTCAATGGAATTGAACTAATTTTTGGAATCTTGAGAAACTTAAGGACAATATTTCCTTTCCTGAATCCAAATTACAACGTAATTTTTTCTTATGCCCACGTCAAGGTCATATAATTGCGTGTCGTATGAAAAATGCAGAAAGACTGCAAAAGGTCTAGCAAAAATAGAAATCTCTCATAGTCCAGCATCCTCTTACGCTCCGATAACAATTTCAACTTTCATATATTCTGTCCGGAACCTCCAGACACGTGCATGTATATTTTTCGTTCAATTTGGAAAGAAATTTTTATTTTGACGATTTTTGCTCCTAAAGTTCGAGTCATTTTGGAATAAATGCTTGGTGGGGATCTCAAAGCACGCGGGGACATCAGTGGCGAATGTATATTTGTCAATGTGTCATTGACCGTCGTTGGGAAGGATTTTAAAAATAAATCGATCGAGGGCTGACGAACGGAAAATCGTTGAGACAATTCTATAGCGGATCATGCAAGTTGAGGCTTTTTGTTTGGAAGTTATTGTCACGAGCCCCCTTTAGATTAATCTACGTCTGTATGTGTCTCTACGTGTGTGTCTGTGTGAATAATGACGCACACTCGACTTACCGAAACGAAAGATTGCTTAGGGTCTGCGAGAGCGATTGGTGAGATTTGTTTCTTTGGAATGGATGGAGTGATTCGCTTGGTGTGCTAATTAAATAATTTTGAGGTGAGAGCAAGGGAGGAAAAGTAAGATTTTGTTACGATATTTCCAATGATGCAATGGGCCAAGCGTCCAGCTGTGTTTATATGTTTATCGAATTATTTATTTATATGTATACACGTTGGTGTGTATACGTGCGACTCTCTCGCGACGTCAGAGAAATCATAAAACCGCTTTGGCCGTTTTTCGATGACTGACGAATGCACCGGACTTGCACGTACACTGGACAGACGAGAGCCCAGTAGATAAACTTGATTTCGTCGCGACAACGTGGTGGGAGATTCGATGAGAAGTCAAAATAGATCGTTCTTAATGCACAAACTCAATTCGAGGTGTCTTATAGCTGTCGATTGGGATAGGAACCAACAAAATTTCACGCCCCGTTATGTTTTCATAACCGAGCGAGGCTGCTTCGAGGCTCGTAGCATGCACTAGAAACCAAACTTTCGGGCTAATCGATTTGGCGTTCCAATTGGTGCTGCGATATCGAGAAAAACGGAATCGTTACCATGAACGCTTTTAATTTCGTCCATTAATGGGACGCAACGAAATCGGGAAAAAAAATAAAACTTCATCAGCGTCCGGCTGACATGGACGCCTGAACTAGCGAAAGACGGAAACAACTTAAATTTTCAAAGACTCGTATTTTTTTTACAAATCCTCCTCCCCCCGAGTCGTCGCCCGTGACGAGGAGAGAAAAAAGAAAAAATCGTTAAGTTTCCGTCAGTCGGAACATCGACCTCGTCAAAAAATGCCATCAATGAATCAAGTTGCACGTCAACGTCGACAGAAGTGTCGTTCAAAATGATGAAAATCAGAGAGGTTGGCGTTTGGACGTCGAAGACTGCGAATTCTCGAAAAGTTGCTCTATTTCTGGTGATGATCTAAATGAAGCGAAAATTGGGGTGTGGTTGCGAGGAAAACGAGAGAGAATTAAAGCCGAGTTGATTTCTCTCATAATCCGTTGACAGCAAGCCGCTTCATTATTGCACATACGATCCGAAAATATTTCGAGAAAAGTTGAAAACTTTTTCATGTACTTGCCGCGTCGAGCAGTGAGACACCTCGAGACATTTTGTGCAACAGATTTCAACACAATTGTCTGTCGCTTTATTTATAAGCGAATAAATCATAAAAAAACATCGTCATTCCTGGCACACGATGCGAGATTAAAAGAAAGAAATGGCGAGTAAAAAAACAGAAATGGGAAATTAGATGATTTTTCGAAAATCTCAACGTCACGTTTTCCAGAGCCATTCGGAAACGCGCGACCTTAGTCCGGTTTATGTAAAGCGAAGTGGTTTAATGGATTTAATTTAATGTCGATTGAGGCACTAAAATGGGGATTGAATGGCTGTGCACATGTGCGTATAAATTTAATGTACATAAAGCTTTGTCCTTAAACCGAAAAAATCTGCATGGTCCTTATCGATTGAGCGAGCAGCGAATACCGTGCCACCTTGAAAAAACGCACAACACGTGTTTATATTTGGGTCATCGCTTTCGTATGTCGCCATTTTAAAATTCACTCAGAGAGCAATGCCATCCCGAATCGGTACTTTGGTTTGTGGCTATAAAAATTCCTTGCGTAAATTGCGTCGCGTGCCTTTGCCAAGATATCCCCCGCCTTATATCGAACTCGTTACGACCATAAATGGACTGGTCTTGATTTTTCAAAGACTTGGACGATCGAGCACTCATCGTTACAGATATATCGGAGCCCCGGACAACAGAGAGGCGTAAAAATCAATTTCCCGCAAGATTTACAAGCCCCTTTTCCTGTGAGCATCAGTCCCATGAATATGCAGCA
Source organism: Campopleginae sp. 14b (assembly GCA_030522525.1). NCBI lineage: Eukaryota > Metazoa > Arthropoda > Insecta > Hymenoptera > Ichneumonidae > Campopleginae sp. 14b. Next base: position 13,427 of record JAPYYS010000205.1, read on the forward strand.
TTAACGACGAAGCGAATAAACGAAGATAACATGAGCACAATTGGTATAAACATTATGGCATTAATTTGCACACAAAAATTGCATAAATTCTGGCTGATTTGTTGAGTCCTCGATTTCATAAGTTCTCGATAAAGTTTAGTGACGTTTCGGCCAGTCGGAATAATCGTCGCTCGAGACATTTTTATTCGTTGGTAAAACAGAGACCAGCAGATCAACGTTTTCCACTAGCAGCTGAAAAGAACGAGAATCCTCTCAACTTTTCACAACGAGTGTGCGCCATTGAATTTTACTGTCTACGGATAAAACAGTTATCTTTGATTTATGCAAAGGAAAATGTTGAGCCCCTGCACAGGGGACGACGTTTCCGGTGGCAATTTACGTGGACAATTATTATTGGGAATATTCCACGATCGCTTAAAACTCAATTGCAGGAGAATTTTTATTGCGATTCATTGTAGAGGTCAAAAATGTGGTAATGAGAGAAAAAAAAACTCACCTCGTCGCAAGCCGCACATCTTGGTTTGAGCTGCTCGGCATAATGTCTCTCGCAATAGAGAGCATCGTCATGAACGCAGTAAGCAAGATCGACCAGCAATTCTCGGCACTGCGTACATTGGAAACACGAGGGATGATACGAAAAGCCTAATTTACTCGCCGATACGACGAGACTTCCATATTTAAGGGGTTCGTGACAAACACCACAATTCTGAAAAAAATAAACAACCGAATAAACAAAAAAAGGAAACGAAGAAAAAATGGTAAGAAACGCTTGTGAAATTTGGATATTACGACACAATTTTTATACGAAAAAATGGGCATCTTTTGGTTCCCTTAACGGTATTAGACTCACATGGCCTCTTTCGAGAATCTCTTTGACGCTGCCGATATCGAGAGCAATCTCATTTCTCGCAGCCATAAAATCGTCTGCGCTAGCGGAATGTTGGGAATCCAGGTGTCTGCAATATGCTCTTGCCAGATCCTGCTTCGGCAACTGCGTCGCCAGTTGACGATCCCTGTGACGTTCACCCGGTGTGCCGATTCTCGGCACCGATATTTCTGGCAGCATTGAAAAATATTCTTCGACCTAGAACGTGAAAAAATCGAGGCGATCAATCGACAGAACGTGGGCACTCAACCGGAATCAATTATTTCATTAACGATGATAATGTGTGTCAGCGAAAAAAATGAAAAAAAAATTGGAAAAATGAAAATTTCAGATTCCCAACTCAATGATTTTGGATCCAAATTTGATTTTATCGTCCCGAACGATAAAAAAATTAATTTTTTCAAATTCCCCAACGATTCGAATTTTTTGATACCGGATAATAATTTTTTATCGTTTATTTCCTGATAGAAAAAAGTTTGCTCCATTAAAATCCCATTTTTCAAATATTCGAAACATTTTTACATCCGAATAATTTTATTTGATTTTATTTGTTCAGGCTAAATGATCCGGATGAGGACTGAAAGGTCATTTACTTGTGTATCGTATATTCAAACATGGAAAGTAAAGAAGGAACTTTGGAAGCATGAAAAACATGTGGATGCGTTCATTGATCCCTCTAGGGCGTTAAGTGGATAGCACTGCATTTATATGGCATGTAGTGAGGCGGAACTCGATGAGGTTATGCAGAAAACCAGTAGCTCATCTCGAGGTATTTATCTTACAAGCGAAGGAAGAGTTTTAATCGAATATTGCGAGCATAAATACCGCATCGTTTCTCATCGCTTTTCCAAACGTTCTGTCCGGAGATCCACCCACTGGTCAAGCGGTTATACGAGTGCATAAACTCGTAAAACCAGCGGGTGGAGAATTTATCATACGAAGTATAAGTTGCTGTACATTATTGCTCAAAAACATTCGCGCTCCCTAAGCAGTTGGCTAAAAATTCTTAAATGTCAAATCATAGAGAACGAAACTTCGAGCAAAAATCGTCGATTTCTCTCAGCAAATAGTGCTCCGTTGCATAAACGCGTCATGATAAAAAATGGAGCGTCAAGTTTCGAGTGACTTAACTCGTGTAAGCAAAAACTTTTGGGATGTAACGTGTAGGAGATGGGAAAAGCGACAGCAGGAAAAAAAACGCAGAAGCTCAGGTTTAAATCACGTTTGTAATCGTTCGCGGTTTTCTCATAGTTGCACATATGCTCCGACGTATATATTCCCTCCACGACGTAAGTTATGACAAACTTTCTGGAAATATTGAGGCAGGGGCATCCTGCCAAGCTCGTAGAGTTGCTGACATAGGTCGGTTCTGTCCTCTGTATCCATCGTATGTTTTACATAACTTACTCGTCAAATATAAATATGAATATTCCTGCATATATTCGTGACTAACAAAAGGACGTACGACACGTTGCTCGCCCTGCTACGGCGTTCGTACAGCAAGCCTCGCCAATTATTAACGTCTCGTCATAAATTTGATATTTAAAGCTTTTAGAATATTCAACTGTGAGCGTAAATAAAAATAAATTACTATAAAGTCTCAATGACTCAAGAGAATTCAATGTTTTTTACGATTTTCTCAATTGATGTAACGTCTTATCCTCAATGGCATTTCATACAAGATTGAAACATTAGAAACGTTGGAGATCGTGGTATATCACGCGTGCTAAAGATTATCGATTTATTTTCATTTTTTATTGATGTTTGAAAACTTTGATTCAACTCGTAGAATCCTGGAGACATTTCGAACGAAATAAATTTGCTAAAAACGTGTCGAATAGGAAATTCGAAGTTGAAGGCATAAACACATTTTTTTTCGAACATTTTCCACGTGTTGAAAAAGTTTTTGAGTTATTTCGTGTGATGGGAATTTTTCTGGAAGTCGCCATAAGCATCCCACATTTTTCGAGCAAGAAAAGAAACACTGGGTTAGCTTATATCTCTGTTTAGGTCGAGGAGCTGTAAATCAGATTTTTCGTTCTTTTGATCTTCGCAATCTTTGGTGCGTTCGATCAATCTAACCTGCCACATGTTTTCTTTTTCTTGCGCGTGCATCGAACATGAAACAGACGTGGAAGTAACGTACTCAGTTTGAAAGGATTAAAAATGGCTTAACATCGAAGGAAGTTCCATCAATCACGTTGGATCCGCAGAATATTTACGGCAGCAAAATTGGCACAATGATTGAGATTGATCCATTAGGGAGTTGAGTCATTTGATCCGTATATTTTAAGCTATCGCGAAACAGCGCTTTAGCGCCTGATGTTTTTCTAAGTTTCGTAATTTTCGGTATTTCGGTTTTTTCGACTTGAAAATTAAGACGAAATATTCTAGGGATTTGAAAATCTGGTCGAACGGGATCGCGAATAGTGTGAACGTAATTTCGTGACTTTTGAGATAACTTCGGGAGAGATGGCCAAAGGAAGTGACGCCCATTTTTGGGAATATTAGCGAAATATTTTCAGAGATATTATTAATATTATTCACCTTGCTCGGAGGTAGTCCGGGTGGCGCCCAAGTCAACCCTCGATCCCTTGGGTCAAAGCCGACGTAATTATTGGGACCTTCGCCCTTGAGGCCGAGTCTTGCCCTCACGGAAACCCATTCTTCGTGACAGACATCGTGAGCCTCTCTTGGACATTTACAACTTGTGCAATTTTTCCTGGAATAATTTTTAAAAAAATCCAATTAGTGTCGAAAAAAAAGAATTTTTGAGGTTACAGAAATCGAGGATTTCTCGAGAGCTCGATGCTCGTTATATTGCAATTGAACTTCGATGCCATTGAGTACACAGAGTCGGCGTACCGTCCCCGAAGATTAAAATCCTTTGGGAAACGTATAGATATGTCGAGTACGAAGGGATAAATATTTAGGCTTTTACCCCAAACAGCGAGACTTTTCTCATTAAAACGTCAAGAGAAATCATCGTCTTGTGTACCGCAAGCGCATGTGGAATTTAATAAGATTTTTTATGGCTTTCGCTGGGAGTGACTTGTAGAGTGTGTTTACCCCTGGCGATGAAATCGTAATTAAAATTTCGCACGATTGACAGGAAGAGGAAGAATGTATAAAATTGCCGAACAGCGATAGTCGGCTGGCTGTATACATTTTGTAAATCCTTCGTTTCCGAACTTGCACGAATAATAAAACGATCTGGAAATATTTATTTCTTCAGAAAGTTTATTTTTCTATAGTTTCAGAACGTCCCGTGAATTTCGTGCTTTAGTGTACGACGGTTAATGGGATCCACATAACTCGCATGTATATGAGTCGATCGTATAATCAGTGGGATGCATTTACGGCAGACATTTATTGTGATGCTATACCACACCCTTCCGGATGTCAGAATCAAGGCTGTGGCTTGCGAGCTCCTTTCTTTTCTGACCCTTTTGTATTAATGCCAAGGGGTGCCAGGTTTCTCACTTATTTCCGTTCAGCCCTCGTGCGTACTTCGAAATTTTTTTCCGCTCCTTAGACCCTGCATTCGATCGTTGCCTTTTGGCATGTCAGGCTCGATGATTATTCTACGAGATAACCACACAAAGTTCGTATTTTCAAAGCACACTGCGATGTATTTCGATCGTTTAAAAAATGAAGATGATGCGATAAATTTTGAAAAAAATAGTTTAACTAATAAAGAAAATTCCTTATCGGAATTAACGAATAAAAATCGACGAACTTGAATGAATATTCAAATTCTAGGTCACAGTTATGCAACGTGGTCCTGCGGACCTTCGGCTCGTCACACCTTTGTTTACAAGACTCTCCAAACGAAAAAAACGAGACTCGATTGCCGAATCTATTAGTCGGCCAAGGTTTATCCATATGCGACCGCGTGACGAGAAGTTCGTAGGAAAATTGAAAACCGACATTTCATCGTGTTTACTAATAGACGCGAAGGTTCAAGCTGAGATTAGGCATGTCTGTCAATATTGCGGGCTCGTTTTTACTCGGCATGTTGAACGTGTTATTTTGGAATGTCGGAAATTCGACTGACGTTCCATTACATAAAAAAAACTGATGCAGATCAACGTGAAACTGGTTCGCATCAGCGTTGCTCGATATTAGGAGCGATCATATGAGAATGTTTTTGTTGAAATTCAACCTCCTCGGAACATCTAGTGAATGAATTTTTTTTTCAACGTGGAAGGAGAATGAAGAAAATAAAATGGAAAAGCAAGGGGCGAATAAAAAAATAAAACGGAAAAGGGAAGAGAATGTCAGAGGAAGCGAGTTCTATCGGAAACTTTGAGGCTTTGATAATGTCAGTGGGGCAGTTATGGAGCTAAACTCGGTTGATTCGAGCTCATGGAGGAAGTCGTGCACTGTAAAAGCAGGACAAAGTGCGGCAGATGTGGAAAACGATTGAGAAAAGAGGGAGAAAGGGAGGCAGACAGAAGGTGGTGCGAAAATGACGGAAAATGATGATTAAATAGCAGGAAAGTGGAGAGGAATTACCAATGGAATGAAAATCGTACCGAATCGCTAGAACGAGGCGTTGAAACGTTAATTGTCGTCGAGTTGCTCGTTGGACAATTAACTCGTGTGTTGACGCGTCAAAACGTTGTGTATACGCGATAATAGCGACACGTCACGCATCGCTCGCCACAAAGCCTCAAATGCAAACACGATTCCAAGCCAATAATATGCGAGCAAAGGTGGTGGGATCAGGAAAGTGCAACGCGTGTGTGTCACCATAAAATGAGGATGCACTGCGAAGCAGACAAAAATCAAACAACCCTCCAACTTTGGTCCCATTTTTTTTTTCAGTCTTCAAGCATATTTCCTGATTAATTCCGTACTACCGTACGGAACCGCCACTACTGTAAAAGGGTGCGTTTGAAAAGTCAAGTGCATGGTCACGTGAAAGGAGATACAGAAGGGAGAGTCGTGTAAATAATCAAGCCTAATTATCAGGACGTTAATAATAGAACGTGAATTTCGATGATCCCATATAACTTGACGTTACAAAACCAATTAAGTTAATATTTCTGATGGAGACTAATTAATAAATCATTTAAAAAAAACGGTCATCATCACACTCAATCGTGGCTTTTGTTAACGCTTCGAAACTCTTGGACAAAAGAATTATTTCCAATCATTTTTTAATCAGAACGCCATGATTTCGAACTTTGTTTTTTTGTTTTTGTTTTTTGACACCGAATGGCCACGTTGCCTTCGAAACCCGCGTGACTACGGCGCCTTTTTCAAGTGCTTACGAATTCTCCTGACGTTCGAACCATGTCTGATTGGCCGCGAATAATCCACCATATAATGCACATCATGTATTCCATTGCCAGGTACAAACGACTCTTGCATACCACGCATTCTTTTTTTGAGCTCCTGCGATTTTTCACTTTGATGATGATTTTTCGTTAGCGATGGGGAGATGACGAAGAAGATTTTGTAAATAGTCTTGGTTCGTTAATTCATTGATTATATAATTTCAGATCGTGCAAATGAGAATTTTCATGACGTCCCGACTTGTTAGGATGGATGATTGTTAGGATGCAAAACTAATTCTGAAAGAATTCAACTCAACAAACACTCCGGGGCACAAAGTACAAAAGTCCAATAGTTCGCAGCTTGGATTCTATCTGTTTTAGTAAAAATGCAAACAAAAACATGCATGAGCTCGTATGCATTGACGACCAATGGAAGAAAGAAAATATATGGGAGAAAATATGCCGAATAGTCTCGGTGCGATGAAAAACCGTGTGAATCCTTTTAAGGGAAGTGCGTGCACCGCAGAAACGTCAAGGTCTATGGGTATATGAATAAGTTTAAATGTTGACACGAGTTACTGCATTTACTGGAATATGCCAAAGGAAGAACCCCGACCAACATTATCTCAGTGGATGCTAAACGAGGGTAATAAGATTTGTAACCGGTCGAGGTGAGGCTGCGGAATAATCAGGAACGACCGAGACCCCATTTTTCACCGATGCATTTTCATTTTAATGCGTTCATCGAAAGCGATATCATTAAAGTTCGATCGGAGTCATAATAACTCCGCCGGAATTTTTATCAATGGATATTTTCGTGGAGGCGAATGAAATTCGAAATTTAGTCAAATACGATCGCGTTTTAATTCGTAATATTTTCGTTAATTTTGTTCGTCTAATATAATTACTCGATCCATTCATTTTTATTGATTCAGAAGCAACAGGTAGAAGCAGGAACTTTAACAAGCCGCAGGAATTTGCCCAACGAAACGGATCGTGTCGAAAATTGCATAGGAAAATGCATTCGATGCAAAAATAAAAGAAATACTGTTAAAAGTGGAAATTTAACGTTCGCTGGAAACAATTCGAAGACACGAACAGCCAGAACAGAAAAACAAAATAATAAAGCACAAAAGTTGAGGTGTCATTTAAATGTTTACCTAACTATCAGCTCGAAGAGCTCGAACTGATCGAAGACCTTACAGTAGAGATGAAGAACCCTGACGCAGGCCCATTTCATGCCAGGCCATGGGGCAAGGCTGAGATCAAGACCATCCTCGAGCGGACATTTGCCAATGGCGAAGCTTCTTTTTAACTCTGCACCGGATATCGTTGGATAGCGGTGTTTTCGATCGAGCATGGGATTCCTACGTCCACGAGGTTGTAGTTCACCGTTACCACTGACACTTACACAGCCTTTTATTTCGGCGCCAGAGAGTGTCGAGTATCTCTCGCGGCGATCGAGCGACGAGGTTTTTCTGTAAAAGTCTTTTTCCGAAAGGGAAGGGCATCTCGTGCGCATAGCTTCCCGAAATGGCGGGCTGACAGGGCGTTTTTTCGGCTCAGGTATCTTGACCCGTATACCCTGAGGTTCCGCACCAGGTTCAGGAACGCACGATACCCTGACCTCCATCTTTTGTCCCTCTTGAGTAGGACCCTTCGGACTCATTCTCGAGGTTGCAACTGATTCTAGCAATATAGGCGTCGTATGACGCCTTTGCAGTCGGCTGTTCAGTGTGACGAGTGTGAGGCTTGACCAGCTGTTCGCGTCGTATCTTCGATGTCGTTAACGACCCAGAATCGCCGATTTACCGGATAAGTGTTCGTCTTTCATGTTGGATGATCGCAGAAATCTTAAGCACAGTTCCACCGACGTCTTTACACTCGATCAACGAATCTCTCGAGAGAACAAATTTTCATCGCAATATCTTCGCGTCACTTAATTCTCCAAACGCATCGAAACAACTAGAGGAACCAAAGCCACAAGTTCCGAGGATGAATCCGTGAATAAACGATACCCACTGCTGCTTGGCAATTCGTTTTAGTGTATAAACAAGAAATTATCATGTACAGTATGTGATTCACGTGCCACATCGAGCTGACAGAGATGATGTCCCGCACACAAATGTCTCGGCTAAGAAAATTCCGAGCCCTACATACCACGCATCAGCCTCCCCATATACACACTAATTTATATACACACGCGTTTTTTTCCTAAGTCCGTTTCTACGACTTCGCAATGGAAGTCGCTTTCGTTTGTTTTACTCTTCTCTGGGGCGCTCGATTCGTTCCACTTCCGTGATGCGATTATCGAGCCAGTGCCATCTGTTGCAATCACTGTGGACCTGTATTTTTTTGTTTTGTTTTCTTCAATTATTATGCTGTTCGACGTGCCATACAAGTTTATAAAAAGTTACGAGATGTTATAGGCAATTTGTTGAATTATTGCTGTCATTGCGAACAGGAAGTGAGTCGGGATGATCGATAATGCAAATGAAAAGTCAATAATGAAAATCGAAGGATCGTAAACTCCATGCAATTTTCTTTGTTTTGTTTTCAATATAGAGCAATGGAATGAAAGTCTCCAAATGTGAGCTTCGCTCAGCCGCCGACGCACCTATAAATTTCTCGTCAAAATGGAGTGACGATAGATAAAAATAGATTGAAGTAGAAATCCTCCTATCCGAGGACAATCGTTTCTTTTTATCTCTGATTCCCTACCCCCCGCCTCAATCCTTCTTATGAGTGTTTCATGATCTCACTTTCTGTGGCTCGAGCTCTCTTCTTCTTTCCTTTTTTCTCCGAGTATACACATTTATCCATACAAATATAAATATATGACCGCTCGACAGGTTGTTCGAGAAAATGCCGCGTCTTCAGGGTCGAGTCAATAAAGTTGGAGTGCATTAAGTTGTTGCCGAAGATATTGATACGATAAATCCGATTCAACTCGATAATGACGAGGATCCCTCCAATACGCTTTCTTTATGCCTTTGTATTGGATACTTCATGAACAAACGAAAGAAAAAAACGAGGAGACTTTTCGATTGGCTGGTGAATCATCGCGATATCAATTCAGCAAATATCTTTAATTATTTCCAATTCCAATGCGAGACAAATTATCGCTTCGTTATAATTGATCACTTTGACAAATCGATGCTGGCAACTATCATTGAAAATCCATTAACGGGTCATGCCTCGATGGTATACCGAAAAAATGACCTTCAAGTTTGCATCGTCGTTGGAATGCAACAGAATTAATTTATTTATTCAATGTTTTTGACAGCAGAGACAAAAGTAAAACTGTTGCATCGCTCTCTAACAATTTTTGCAAATGAATAATTCAGTCGAAGAAATATCGAAGCGATTTTAAAAATATGAAATATTGTGAATAGATGAAATATATTTTGTTGGACTCCAACGAGGCAAACTTCAATGCCGTCCGAAAACTCCTGTTTTTGCTTCATTTCCATACACGAAAATGATCGTTTCATATTTACTTCGCTAAGTATATATTTGACCGAGTATTCCATCATTATTTCGTAAGAAAAAAAAAATTCCATTCCCATGGATTATCTACAAAAACAAAATAGCTCTCCAGTGGAGACAAAAAATTGAAAAAACGCTTTATCTGTATACCAAAATATATTGATTATGAAAAAAGTGTGTGGCTCAAGAAAATTAGCAACTTTAATGATCAATTTATGGGAATGATGGTGCTGTTGATATACTCCAACATTTTTCATGTTTTCTCTGTACTACATTGATAAGGCAAATCTGAATAATATTTTTTCGAAGTTCCTCCACTAAATTGACTATATGCAGCTTCGTTGTTTAATACTCGTCGAAGAATATTCCATAAAATACGTAAAAATTGTCTAGACACGAGAGCATCGTTTGGATGGATCCTGGTTCGAAAAAAAAATGACTAGTGTTCCGATTCCAAAGAGACGCAATGTCTCAACGAGATGAAAAAATTGAGAAACGCGAAGCTGGTGGAAATTTGTGAAGGAAAAATGTGCGCAGGTGTTATCGAAGGAGGTCACATTACTCCTACGTGTACACTAACTCGTACTGTCTGCGTACGTTGCTACATGAACATATATCCATGTGTCCATAATACACACGAATATGAGGATATATCTAGTTTGATAGAACGTACGAAGCCTGGATATGTGTATAGGATGATCGCGGTAGCTCGAGAGAGCTAATGGCTATTAATTAGATAAATGGTCGCTGTATCAAGAGACGGTAATGGTCACCGTTTAAAATAGCAGTCCCGGGATTAAGCGCAATTTCGAGTTAATCTATTTACGTCCGTGTAGGAAAGGTGAATATTTAACGACGTCATATTTCCTTATTTCACGTGGTCTGTACGACGAGATGGATTAGCGTCTAAACCGCGCGTTAACCAAATCCGACGTTCAGAAATAAATTGCAATTTCGAGAAGCGTACTGAACGACGACAGTGACAATGATAATAATAATAATAATAATAATAGTGTGTATTTATGATTGGACAGAAAAGGTGGGATTTGATGAAATTTCAGTCTGAAATTTCGCACATCCAAAAGGGGACGAAAATCACGGTAAAAAAAAAAATCAACTTCGATTTCTTGAATCGAATTTTGAGAAAAAAAAAAAAAACACTTGAACGAATATTTAAACTCGTCACCGGTAACGATGAAATTAGCCTCACTTCACCTTCGATTTTATGGATTGAAAACGATCGAGAGATTAATCGGAATATTTCACAATCTGTTGGTCTTTGTCACACGTGGATAATTCGTCCGAGGATTAATGTTCGCACGTCAAGTTGTCCGATGAAAGGTTTTGGGTAAGATATGAAATTTGACGGGTCGAAGGTTCGGGAAAAGTGGGAGAAAGAATTGAAAGAGAGGGAGGAAAACAGACCCCGAGAAAGAGTGAAGAACTCGTGTCTGCTGTTGATGATCGGCGTTCGCGCAATAGTGCATCCGCAGAAGGAGCATACTTCAAACTGGCGCCACGCGGTTCGTCAGACAGCCAGAGTAGGTAGAGTCTTCGTTAATGTACATTGTATACATATAGACCTTCGTACATATATATATATATATATATATAGGCAAGAAAAACACGTACGAGGAACGAAGAACGAAGAAAAGATTGAGGCGCATGCGCATGCGTTATACGACCTGTGTCATCCGCAAAAGCTCAACGAAAAGCTCAGTGTGGCGTGCGCGCGTGCTACATCCCCTCCACCAATTTCAAACTTTAACGAACCCACTAGACGTCAAAGAAAGACGAGGAGGAAAGAAACTCCGAAATAAATAAAAAAAGAAATAACACGATGCGAAGATATCGTCAAACTATCGCTGCTATCCGCGTCGCGATGCCGTTTTGACGTCGTCACACTGACAGACTCTCCCCCGCGACTCTATCCCTTGGGATAATTAACGTCGGAAAGTATAAAATACGTGAGAAAACTCCACATCGATGAATGGAGCTTCGTTACTTGTTCCTTTCCTCAAGGCTCGCTTCTGGATCAATGATTTCATTGACTCGTGATTATTAATCAGAAAAACCGACTGAAAATTCTTTTTTACGAGTAGCACTGTTTTTTTTTCATTACCGGATGAGTTTGTCTTGGAATTGAGGTAGAAACTAGCGTGTAATAACTTGGGAATTCTCCTCAGCGGAAAGATTTCCTCCGATTCCATCACCGAATGACTCACAGCAAAAATCTTGGAAGGCACTCCACACTAATGGACGACACAGTATTGGTCTTTCGTGGGTTAGCGTGGATGCAAAAGTTGCATGCGTAAACGGACAATGTCCATGTCATCGTTGCATCGATAATTACGACATGCACATTCGATGGGTCTCGATAATCGATCGCTACTGTTAGTCCTACTGATCGCGGTGATAATCGCTCGTGTCGCATTCGTCCGATCGCATAAACCAATGAAATTTCCGTTCATTTGTTCCGCGTGATTTAATTGTTGGAAATTCTTGAGGCGATGCGCCTAATTCCAAGAAACTATCGACTCGTGTCTTTGAAAACGAAGAAACAACGTAGAATTTTATAAAAGCGTCGATATGGCAAATACGAGAACACATGCGAAACACGACACCGTTAACGGCAGACCGGAAAGATAGCGGAGACCGACGCAGCGTAAACAAAAATGCAATGAAGAGAAAAAAAACCATACCGTCGAGACCGGCCGGACAACGTGACTCTAGTTTGCTGTCCTTGTCTCTCTAATTTCATCAGTGCAAGTGTGAATGAGAAATGGTAACGAGATGCGACCTTGGCCGTGCATCTAGCTCGTTGCAACTTGTCACTCAGCTGCACGGGGCTTTGCTGTTCTTTTAATAGCCGGAGAAACGTTTAACGTGGGTGTTGGGTTTCGATAGGCTATCGACTTTAAGGACACACGAAAAATCACAAATTCGCGTGCTAAAGTTGTAGCATCGCTACGTCATTTGCTAACGAGACGCGCAAGGCCGCGAGTACTAACGAATGTGGAAAAGCCGCTGAAAAGTTGAGCAATAACTGAGAAAGAACGAGCTCCATCGAATGAGTTATACCAGAAAAGCCCTCGCCGTGAGTCGAACGCGTTTTGGCAACGTCTTCACCTTCGCTGCCTTCTCTCACATTTCACCTTATACTTTTTTTTATATTTATACGGTATCGCGGTGCGTGCACACGAGCTCAAATTTACGAGCAAATTCCCGCGATGACGCAGCAAATATACATGGGAATATGCGCTGCACTTATATATATTTGCCTGTTTGTTTAAATGTGTATAGATAGAAGTCTGACGCGTGCAGGTAGGTGAATGTTCTTCGCACTGACTACCCTCCGATTCACCAACAATCTTCAAGCTTTTGCCAGCAGAAACGGGTCTTTTTATTTTCGACTCTCTTTGTCCAATTTGTAAACATTACATTATTTTTATTTCGACGTAAATAACTTGTAGGAGACGACAAAAATAACGAATGACCCTTACGAGAAACTTCCTTTTATTTATCGCTCATTTATTTAATCAATTATCTAATTGTTTGAGATCGAACATGAGTGCGGGCGAAGAAGAAGATTCGATCGAGACTGGATCGAGCAAATTCCTGGACTTTTATTTTTCACTCGACAAAATTTTGAACTATTTTTTCAAATAATCTGCTTCTTAATAGCCTAACGCGTCTCTGAAGTTTTTTCCCAATCGCTTATTTTTATTCCGGAGCCTTTTTTCTCTACTCTCGTATTTTTCAAAGCATGTGATACCTCCCCGAAAAGAGGGGCATTAAAACAACAAGCGTCGGTTTTACCTTGGCAATGAAAAATCCTTGATGCATTTTCTACTAATCCACCAAATGATTTAGTGATCATTATGTGTTCGTTTTAAGATGCGAAGAGGCGTTCTTTCGGGAGCTTATTGAAAACCAGAAAGAGAGAATGCTCTCGAGAAATTTAAGTGTCGAGTGAGCTCGTGTTTGAAAGAAGGAATCCCGAGAAAGAGGCAATAACAGGAGATTTATTTTTGGACCAAAGTGGAAGTCAATCTTTTTCCATTTGATACTCGTTATTTACGTTTGATGGTGAAAATCGAATGTTATCTAATTCCACTGTGCGCTGATAATATCAATACCACTCCGTAACTGAGTTGAAAATATTCACTAAATAAATTTATATACAAAGCGATTAATCAAGCCTTGCCCGAGATCCAAAACGATAGATAAAAACATTTTCGAAATATACGAATAAATCGTAGTTGAAGGAGAGATCTGTGGGAGACTTTCACGATTTCAGTAAGTCTTTACCTCGGCACAGATAATTCATCAGAGACACGAAATATTTAAAACAATTTGTATTAAATGACATCACTAACATTCTATCATAACGGATTAACGAGAATTCTTCAAAAATAATTTCGAGCTAACATTTTTAGAAGAAGAAAAGAAGGGCCGGAAAAAAATAGAAAAAGAAAATCATGTCTCGAACATTTGCAGTCAGAATAAAAAAAAAAAATAAATAAACAAAGATGAGTTAATAAAAAATCCTCGGATTCATTGAAAAATTGAATATGTGTAAAAATCGTTTTTGATTCAAGAAATTCTTTTTTGGGAACTCTTCTTGAAAACCAACTGCAGGGAGGCCCGTGACCCCGAAATGTTAGCTCGAACATTCTATACTGACGAGTGACTAACTTGCGTATACGTACGAAATTCAGACGACCCGGAAATCAGAGACAATCTGTTTCCCTGTTTTTCTGATCGAGAAGAGTTTACACAGACACGCCTTATTAGGAGAGGCCCGAGAGAAGGGATCACGCGTTCGACATTAATCAGAAACGACATACTCACTCCCATTGCGCCTAGAAACGCGACGTGATTCCTTACATGGCACACTCGTGCTGTAGATATAACGATGGCTAATCCACAGAGGAGCCAACTCAAAGATCCAACGATTCTTTACACCTTCACGCGTGTCGGAATGACCCACGAGAAACAAAACGACCTCTCCTCATTTCTCCCATAGTCTAGCTCGTTACTCGAGACTGCTCAATGATATTCCCTTTATTTTCCCTTCTCTCATCGTCAATAATAATACGAACAATTTACGAAGAAGGGGATTCGAGAGGGCATCTGGGATTCCCCTCCCAGAATAATCGGCTCAGAGTCCTTTATTTTTCTACCCAATGGTCTCCTCAACAAGAGCAATCGCCAAAGCTATGACATCCCTTCCCTAGTGACCGATCCCTCATATCCTTCGTTATCTCACACCCAAGAAAAAATCAACGACGCATGTTCAACTGCTGCTGCGGTGCGATAGAGGAACTAACAAGGATTCTGAGTCCGTTCCGAAGTTTTTAACCATTCAATTAAAGTCGGCTCGTCGGAACTGTCATTCTACATGTTTTTCATTTCTCTGACCTTCGAAAATCGTAAGGCGGTCATCTCGAAATCGAATTGATTTTAGAGATTTGAAGATTTTTATCTCCAATTTAAAAAAACTCCATCGAAATGTATTGAAGAAACGAAGCAGTTGAATATCGAGTGAAAAATTTGTCTAAATTTTAAACGATCATACACCAAGTCGGTGGGTTTTTCAGATCGATAAAATATCATTAAAAAGGTTGGCTACATACGACAACTAATAAGCATTTAATAAAATTTGGTGATAATATTCTCGAGCATCAAATACGATGAGGCAAATTTATTCCAAATTTTCATCTACATAGTTGTCGAATAATTTGAATTTACAATATGCAAAAGATATACCTATATAATCTGAATCCTATGCTTATGCATGCAAACTCTGGTCTTTAATTACTCGAAAACTATGTAGAAGAAAAATCTTGGAAAATTTGTCATATTTAATACTGAAGAGTATGCTGACGAAATTTCATCAAATTCTATTCCTTTCGAATGTTCCTATGCTCTTAACATGGCAACATTATTATGTGTCACCACCTCCTTAAATCCGCTGTGATAAAATTGTTGTCGAATAAATAATAAACATTAATGATTGTTGAATTTGACGAGTGACACCGAGAATAGCACCCTATGTGCTTGTATTATATTCGTGTTGTTATAAGCCTACAGGGACCCTGTGTGATTCATAATGTTGCAAGGAAGAAAGAGCGAGAAAGGGGAATAAGAGAAAAAAAAAATCGAGAAAGAAAAAGAAAAAAGCACGTCGACATCCTTGAACCGCTGCGAGCATCGACATATGACGCGTTACTTATATAGGGACGGGGAGACACGATAATCGGTATCGTACGCCCGTGCGATTATCTCTATAAATATACAAATGTGTACACAGCCATGTGCATTAATGTATGTATAACGATGCCGTTGGTTCGACCTCGATCTTTCACCATTCAGCATTGCTGTACCAATGATCTATTCGCAAAATAATAAAATTAAAAAAAAAAACTAACTGACAGCACACATATCTCCGTCTGCGGAATGTTTCTTAATCGAAGAGTCTCAATTGGTGTAGAAAAAAGAATGATTACATTCGCGCGGTGTCTCGCAACGCAAACTCGACGAGTCTAAATCGTCGAGTTCGTATTGAGACCTTAACCTAATTGTTACTCTTTCTCGGCACCTCTCACGAGAAAAATATTAAGATTGAAATAGATTAGATGGGAGAATGGAGGAATTCGTTTCGTCAACAAATCACGAGCTCCGTCCTATACTTGATATCTCAGTTCACTCAACTCCAACTTATCGCCCCAGCAGTCTTCTGCTCCACACTCTGAATTAGCTGTAGCTCGTGATAATTCCATGTTTTTTTTTTTTTTTTTGCTCATTCGTTTCCTCGTGTTTGGGTCAGGCGAATTTTCTAATTGCATGGATTTGCTATTGGGAATCGGTTGAATTTCATTGGTGAGAGGAAATGACGATCAATGTTACGTTAATAGAGGTGATTACAAGAACGGAGGTCTTTTTTCACGCTTTTACGTGTGACGTGCGGTGATATGATTATTGGACGTCGTATCAATTTTAGTTAAAAATTAAAACTCAATGTCGGCGCTGATTAAACAAAAATTAGTAATGAAATTAATGTTTTTTTTTACAAAAATGATTCAGATCAGAATCGCCATTTCCTCCGCTATTTCAACATCGAAATGATTTTAGAACTCGAGGATTTGTTGTCCTTACACGCAGGATGAGCCATCGCATACTTGACGAGCATTACGAACGTCGTCCTGGCCGTCCGATGGAGTGAGATTTTGTGTAGTCGGGATCGGGGAGACACCGGATTCGCGAGCCGAGGCCAAACGTCGGGGGCCACGTCGTCGCATCGCGAAATTTCTTTCCCTCGATGGGAATCGCGGTGTCTTCTTTTTCGCTTCGATGACTTCCTTGACCGACAAACTATCGTCTCGGACCATGATAATAAGACTCGTCGACTTTGACCGAAAATTTCGATGCAAATAATAATTATTGTCTGGACAATGATCCTTCGGAATTTATTGATCGTTGGGGAGATTCCTTGAACTGAAAAAGTCGGTGAAGGCTCGACGAATCCTCGATTTTTATTGAACTGACGAGCAAAGTCTTTACAGTTGGATTTTCGAACAACGCGCGCGCTTAAAAAATCGGTTAATCGATACGAGACAACGAACGAGCGCACGTTTCTCTATCACACAAGCCACATACACAAACTTCGGTGGATGTTGAGACTGAAGAAAAGATCCAATTGACGCAATTGAATTAGGAAAACTAGGGAGAGAATTGTCAACAGCGTCCGCGAATGTTTGAACAAGCGATCGTCACTTTTTGGCTCGGACCGAAACCGACTATTTGCGTGTTGAATTATTGTCGTTTTTTTTTGTCTTTCCATGTGCACTCCCAACTCAATATTCTCGAGTGCCGTGTCAGACGCCCGCACAGTTTTTTTTTTTATTTTTCACGACGATTCATACACTCGCGGAAAACTCAAGTGTCCAGTCTCTTAACGAAGAAATCGTTGCCGCAGTCACTCTGCCGGACGGAAATTATCGTCGTGGGTCTCGCGTCTCGATAGCGCACGCGCGAGTACACTTTTATTATATACGTACGAGGATAATACATTCAGTGTATACCAATGGTTCGTGAGGAATGCAAACTACCGATTACGTGAAGTTCCACCGCGCGAATCGGTTGCACGAACGCAGCGTAATTGGCACTACTCTATTCTTGTCTTTATATCTTTTCCTCTTTTTTATCCACTCGAGACAAAAATCCGGCACTGGCAAGGATAGCATGTGGGTCCAATATTTTCAGTACTTCGGAACTTACGTCAGTGATGGATTTTATAACCTTTGATCGGCACATTGGGACGCCAAAACCGTCGAGAACGAGATTGGTCAACAAAAATATAATTAATTCAAGAATGAAGAGTGAGCCATCGAGGCAAACAAAAGAGTGTTGACACTTTTAGCTTCGCAATCACCGAAGATTTTCTGATAAACTGAATGGCGGAATCGATGTTTTTTTTTTTTCCGAAGATTCGTCAGCTTGTTCGTCTCTCTCTTAATGATTTTTGTTTCGTTACTCAATCAGCTGCCGCGTCTAATGACAAATAAATGTCATGAGCCGGGATTGAAAAGGAAGCCGCCGATTAATTACGAAACGATCGAAAAGTCTCGATCTACGGAGTGGAAAATAAGCGACAAAATGATATTGTCGATCACTGTGATGACAACCGCGACGTGGTCACGGATTTTACAGGATTTGCAAAACGCGATGTTCGTGAACGGCTGCCGACGTCGAAGGACGTGACAGTTGAACGCAATCCCGACAACACTTTCTCCTCGATCGAGAAGGCAACGACTAGCAAAGATTCACGAGTCACTCTGCACTTTGGGAGTCTCACATTTTTTAGCAAATATTTTGGTTTATTGTGGACGAAGAAAAAAATGGAGGATCGATTTACAGACGTCGAAAAAACTGTTTATTAGTTATTCGCGACTGCCGCGTGGATTTCTCGTGAGGCAACTGTAAGAGGACTTACGAATGACTGTCGGATGTCCAACGGAACGATCGACAACAGCACAATATGTAACATGGCTTGTTGAGAGCTGCGAGACGACCCCGGCGCAACGATAATGTTCTATCTCGCTCTGTTTTGTCGTATCAGGAATGAATAAACCTCACAAGCTCGTTATCGCAACATACACGACGCCTCGTCTTCCGTTGATCCCACAACATCGCGTATGCTTAAACTGTATGTACTGTATACAAATTTATGTTTGTGTACATAAAAGTATCTTCCCTCTCTAATCTCTTCCTCCCCCTTTTCTCTCTTACTTTCTACTCCACTCTCTCTCTCTCTCTCTCTCTCTCTCGCTCCGGCTCGCTCTCGGGGTCTCATAATCAGCTGCATGGAGAGGAGGCGTTCAATTTTGATATCCCTCGATCACGTAGTTTCCCAGTTTATCAATCGAGCATCGCGTATCGTGCTCAAGCGCAAGAACTCATTATTGAAAAAGAAAAGAAAAAAAGGGGGGATCGATAATGAGGCTGATGATATTTATACACGTTGCCCCAAAAAATGCAACGCGCAATCTTGAGTCGTAAAAAGAAGGAGAAAGGAGAGATTAATTGACAAAATATTAAGCGATGTGGGCTCTACCCTAAAAACTCAATTTTGTTAAAAAAAAATGGATAATTTGATCGGGAGCTTCATTATATTCAAAAAATTTCTGTTGACCTAGTGATCCGATTTTTTTTCAGAGATATTGGGTTTTTGAGGGACCACGAAATATCGTGTTAAAAAAGAAATTTCCTGAGGTGGAGTTTTCGTCACTTTTCTATTCGCGTACCTGAGCTGAATAAATGCAGTGCAACGCAGTTTTCTATATTTATTCTTGTGCCATATTTATTTTATTACAGCGAAGGCAAGATCTGGTGGAGGTATTAGTGAGATTTATATTTTTGTGGATGTGGATTGCGACGTATCGTCAAGATGAAATGGCACACGTTGCATTGTTGCCACTCTTTGATGAGTCATGAGAGAGACAAGAATGAAAGACAGTGATGTCCTATGGATACTACCTGCATGTTCAAAGTCGTTGTAGAAAACATACACACGCATGAAACATTCGTTTCGTTGTGTGGATGGTGCACAAAGAAAAATATTGATTCGTTATTTATATGTCTGATGAATTTTTTTCGGAATCTTATCGAACGATATTCAGTGGGAAACACAAAGACTGGCTGTCGAAAGATAAAACGTATAAAAACTGGTGCACTTTCGGTAAAAACCGAGACAAAGCCGGAAGTCTGGTTATTCTTATTGCAAAGGTTACTCCCAACGATCGAATCAATTGTGAATAATTAGTCGCAAGAAGCAACTATTTTTATTCACGAAAAACAATGAACGAGCACCGTTGACGAGAAGATTGAATGAACTCACCGATCACAAAGATTGTTATCCCCCGGTAAAGGCGAACTTTCCCTGTGGCAATTATTCGATATCGAAAATTTGGCACGATCCAAATTGTGACTGACGTTTGACACTTCGCCGGCGAAAAGCACCTCGCGCTTCCACGTTTCCCATCTGTCACCCATCGGAACTCGCGTTAAATATTTTTCCGTATCGCTCTCGTCTTCCGACATCGTTATAGGAACAAATAATCAGGAATTTAACAAGCAGACTTCGGAATAATTGCAATAGTTTAAGTAATATGAGCCATTGATTTTTGCAACGTTAGCGAAATATTGAATCCAACGATTCGCGCAACCGGCGTTTAGGTCACTCGACGATCATTTCGCTACTCCGACTGTGCTGTACTAGACTCCCCTCTCGTAAATCTCGGTTTATCGCGGTTAGTCAGTGTTACACTGCTGCTTGTGTATATAATATACATGTATTATATGTACAGGGTAGATGACAATGACAAAGCGACATAACGTTGGTTTTAGCAAACAGCAAGATTAATTGAATTTATTCTTTATCACGGCCACTTTCTTGATATTGCCGACGACAGGTAACGTTTCTTGGATAAAAAGTGTTAGTCGAAATTTTCTTTCAATTCTATTCGCTAATTGAAGTTTTTTGTTGTTGTAATTTTGGGGCGCTTGTTAAATTCACGATAACGTATTACCGATGCAAGTGAGCGACTGAGAAGCAATGACAGCCAGTTGTTTCAAAATGGGAACATCACTGCTGGGATCGGGCACGTACACGCATAGATACACAACGAAACGGTGAGTGTGGGCAAGACTCTCTTGTACGGCTTCGTTGGTCGTGTGAGATGATAATATGGCATGTTTAAAATTTGGACGATAAGCCATCGGCACAGGGTAACGCTTCGTCCTTATCAGCACTCTCGCACAATTACGTTTCGAATGTAAAAGGAAATTGTTGATAGTGGGAATAACGAGTACACACTGTGTCGAGATTATTTTTAACCCCGTTATGTTTTTCACTGCGAAGGCGATTTTTCGAGCAAAAAATAATCATTTCATCATTCTTCACGAGCTAAATCTCCAAAATTATAAATGCACGCTCCGAAATAATTTTTCTCGGTTAATTATTTGTTTTTTTCTTCGTCTCTTTTACTATTTTTATATTTTCATAATTTAATAATTTAATTACGAAGAATTTATGATTAATTAAAAATATTGCAATTTTGAAACGAAAGGATAAAACTACGGAATCGTTAATGAAACATATTTTGCAGCTTTTCCATAAAAAAAACACCTCGTTCAATCACTTCCGGCAGACGAATATATCTTTTTATCCACCAAATCGTAATAAACACGAGAGCTGTCTGTTTTTTGTTTTTTGTTTTTCACGCGCGGGTCAGACGAGTTGAATATCACTGAAGAATTTCAATACTTTTTGTCCGCTGCTACCGCCCACACTCGACTGTGCATTTTCTTGTGGTCCTTTCGCGTTTTTCCACAAGCAAGAGCCACGCGGTTTAGCGCTTGGCGATGTTGAATGGTGTTTACACCGTTTGTTAATGTTGTTTAAGAATTCCGCGAGTATATAACAAAAATTAGTCGAAATGGTGGTAAATTTGCAAGCACTGTGACGTTGCAAAAGCAAGTTCGATGATCTTCCTGAGTCATCGCGTATACGAATGAGAAACGGGTCTTTTACAATATTCACCAAGACGCTGCTTTGTGTCCCAATTTATTGAGATGTCAGCAACGTTTTCCGTAATTGTCAATGAACATGAATGATTGATCAATTTCGCAGAATCCATAATTGCCAAGATATTGCGAGGCGAAATAAAACAAGAGACCTGACAATGACAGTCCCAACATTTACTCTTTCGTGTCATAGAAACAATATAGTTACTTTCCTCGTGTGCTACGGACAATCTGGCGAAAAGTTCAACTCTCTTCACCCTACAATTTAATCTCATTGCGTGCTAAGTACAATTGATAGCATTCAAAGTGTGTTAATTGACCTGATTTTTCAGAGTCACGCGTAATGGGATTGGCAAACGTATCGCGACTGTGTATTGTTACTCGCATGCTTTACAAAACTCACAATGCTGCATAATGAGCTACGGGTTTTAACGATATTTTAACAATTAAAATGTCACTTATTTTCGAACGGACGTATGAGCGGCGGAGTATTTTATGCACATTGAAGTTTCTTTGCTGCACATTTTTTTTCGAAGCGAAATTTTGTATTCCTTTCACCAAAAAATCGTTGTCGATGTTCATAAAAAATATTATGGCCGAGAAAGTTGAAACTAATAAAACTGTTATCAACTCTGTTTCGAAGCTTTGGACTGAAAGTTTTTCTTTTCCTGGATCTGGACGAAGGGAATGACATCACTGTTTTTCATTATGTCTTATCGAAATGTTTCCGAATGTCCTCTATAAAGTCTATAAAGTCACACAAACACGTGTGTCTTTGTGTGTTTGCAGACGCGACCCTAACTGAATCGACACTCGGAACGAGTGGGACACGTTTTATACGCTCGACAAATGTCGACGGTCATACCCTTTGAATGAAATTCTCAGGTTCTTCAGGGGGTGGAAATTGATACGGTTAACTCTTCGTGCCTTTATTAAACTGCCAACATTTAATACGCCCACGGTTTTCCACGTGTCGTATAGCACAATTCGCTTTTCAAGCATAAATCCGATTTCCTCGAATGAAAAGACTCGACGATTCTTTTCACATCGGAGAATCAGTTTTAATGAGCTAGATTTTCCGGTGCTTCGAAGGGGGACAAGTTTCTTACGATACACCATGACATGAAATATTTACATGAGCCTCATTTTTCCGACGGTCATTGATACTATTTTTTCGCATATACGTCAATTGGAGGCAATCTCAGAGGCCTCGATCATCGAAAATCCATTCTTTTGGTACATTTTTCAACCCCCAAATGCGTTTCGAAAAAAAAAAACAACGCGACGAGAGAAACTTTTAGGTTTCTTGATAAAAAAAAACAATTTTAAATACGGGATTTGATCGATCAAGGAAAAAGATTTCAGCGGATGCATCAAGCGTCAATTTTTGCATATTTTTCTCCAGGCAGACGTTTATTTTAAACGTTTTTTTTTCTTCTGCGACCGTATGAGCCAGAGCGTGAAAAGATGAGAAACTGATGGGGTCGTGAGATTTGCTGGGGACGACGAAAGATGACGAACTTGGCTAGCAATTTGCGTGCGGCGTTTTTTTTCTCGAAATTATTCGTTTTTGTTTTATTTCGCCAAGTGACAGATGCGGGTCTCGCACGTGAGTCGTAACTATCTCGGCCGTTCGCGGTGCATATAAAAATATATTTGCATCTCCGGTCATATGCACATTGATACATGTGTATTTATCGTTGTAGTGCACTCTGTGTCTTACACCCCGTACACAATATCATCCGCTGAGTGTTTAGCGCACACAACGGCCTTACAGCCGTGAGACGTGACTAAAAGGAGTCGTATTATAAAGGTGATCTCACCGTGGGTCTCGTGCACGACGCGTGGGTGCCCGCGGTCTATGTGAGAGAGAAAGTAAACATGGAACATAAACGCTGAGCGAGAGAATGAATGAGAACGAGAAGGAGAGAAAGAGAGTGAAAAGGAAATTGGAAAGATTTTGTCACTGTTTTCTCCACAGTCCTGAGAAGTTGCTCGACAAAAAAAGCCATCAAAATTTTATTATCCAAATAAACATTTTCGTCTATCCAAGAGATTACGATGTGAGGGCGGAAACGACACGAGCCTTTAGACATAATATGAATGCTTTTAAAAAATACTTTTCAAGAGACATCAAAACGGAATGGGATTACTTAGCATTATCATTTGATTTGATACAATTATCTATTGAATGTTCCACGTGTCATAGTTTTTTCTCGATCCATTTTATCCTTAAGACAGTGAGCTGATTCGTTGGTCTGGAATAAAAATGTTGAAATCGATTTGTCGCCTCTGAAAAGTGTGAGGCACAGTTTCGGATGGTTGGGTTTAAAATCACGGTAAAAGTAACCATGATCTTCTGAAGAAATAAGTGGAACACGTAGTCTCTTATATTAGGAGAACGATGCAGAGTCACATTTTCAGTATTTTCACTGGGAATCCATCGTATTTCCACGATGCATAGAGTAAGAGCACAAAATACTTTTCTTAAGTACTCTCGGGGAAGTGATGTCGAGAGAGTAAAACGTTCGTTTGACTGACCCGAGAAAAGGCTCGACCTATCGGACATTGAGGAATTTAAGGATTCCGGTGAGGACGTCAAAACCTCGCCGGATAAATGGAGAGGATAAAGGAAGTGGGAGGAAAATATTTTTCGAAAAACCTGGGCCACTTGTTTCCTCGAATTTTTCAAACGCATCCGCCACGCGAGAAGAATTATAAAATCAATAATGATGCGCTTGCACTCTCCCGAAATATTGCGACGACGCAAGGAAAAGTCGACGAAAAAGGTTAAATTTTATTTATCACCAATCATGAATTTTATTTATAGATATAAAAATTAAAGTGCAACATGTAATTTTGCCGTTAGCACGAAAATAGCAGCATAAAAATATCCGCCATGCAGTTCAATAAAAATGATATGATGCTCGATTAAAATTTTTAAAACCGATGAAATTTTGATTTGAATCGAAAGCTTTTTTCTTCATTTTTATGAACGTCAACTAATTTAGTGGGTGGTAGAATTTCTCTTTTATCACCTGGCAGCTTTTTAAACTCGCCTCCGAATATATTTTTTTGTAATTCATAAATAATCAATTTTGAATGGAAAAATTAATAAATAAATAAAACTCTGCACATGTGAGGACCCTGAGGCTTCTCCGTAGCGCTTAATCTCACAATTTAAAAGCGGTAGAAAATTGTGATAGTTTCAGTAAACAAATAACGTGAAATCTATAACAAGATTGAAGGTCAAACCGCACGAGAATTGAAAATTTAAAAATAGTATTCATTAAAACGCGAGAATCCGGCTATGCAGGTGATTTTGGTCGCAGCATGAGTCTCTCGGTAAATCAGTGTGTTTGGTGGGTTTAAAAATCCGAAATAGGTGGCCCGCTAGCGTCTCCCGCCAACAGGGCATTCGAAATAGAATTGTTGTGCGAAGTCTCCATGAGTGTGCTCTGTGTACGAGAAATATCGTGGGAGAGAACTTGACGAACGTGGGCCAAAAACAGTGCGAGCAATGCGAAGAATTCATTAACATTGCAATTGCTTAATGAATATGTTTCCCCCATCAATCGGCAAGAGTAGTTGCCCACGATATGAATAAACTTGTAAATTTCACTGCATTTTGATTTCGTTGCGATAATTAAGTGCATACGATTTTTTAATTAATCATCTAACCGCTCCGTGCTAATTGAAATCTCAAGTAAAGAAAGAGACTTTGATCGAAGTTTTGACGTCGAACGACGCAGCTGCCATGTCGCTGCATCGACACACATAGATTGGCTGTAACTTGATGATTTTTCAACAAATTGCACGATCACTATGACGTCAGTATATCCCGAACAGAGCGTGGCGTAACAGCATGATCCATTGTTTTATAAGATCGGTCATTACGCGATGGGATCAGTCGATTAATTAACACAGTCAACAGGTTTGCCCCGTCGATCCTGTTCGCGACCAGTCCGTCGATTCGGCCGACACTAAAAGTGAATTTGCTGCTACTGGTCTAGTTATATTATCCACGTGTGCTTTCCCATAATCCCGTTCATTTCACATCCACATATATTCATGCATACATGTGCAATATTTATATGTGTTTTGAGACCCGAGGCACGCCTGCTTCGACGACGATTGAGCGGGTGGATAACCACGAGGATATAGCTAAACTTAAGGAAAGTCGTGTGTGAGATCGTGCAGTAATCGAATCACCGCGCTGGGCGGGAAGTCTTTCCATGTGGCTTTCTATACAGATCTCATTTGATACTGACTACGATACATGCATTCGTACTTTGTACTCGATACCATGGAATCGCACTCCGTTTACCGGCACATGCGCCTTTTTTTTTTCATTCCCCAACATATTTCGTTTTTATCGGATCCAATATTTCGAGCCATGCGTTTTATTCCCTAGACAACTGACGTGTGGAATTTGGTATTCGAAGATTTTTGAGCTTGCTGTTTGTCGACCTAGACTCAAAATTATTGAATTAAAAGTCGAAAGTTTTTTCACTTTTCCTTCAATTCTTCAAAATTCTTCGAAAAATATTTGACACTGCGATTTTTGTATCGACGACGATCACTTTATCAATGAAATTTGCGGCAACCCTTGGGCGGCGATCCGTTCGGTATCAAATGCATTACGTACGCATGCGAATAATTCGAGTCGACGGCATGCAGTGCAGTTCGTACATAAGCACATGTGTAAAAAGTGTGATTCGACGTGACTTACCGTCTCACGATCCCGCTCACTCCATCCCGCAATTTTTTATTACATTCCTAAGAATTTTACCATTTTAACTAATATTATTCCCGATGTTGCTTCGGACAAGACGGTCTCAAAATTTACAAACCAAGGAGTCTCGACATACCGGTGACTTACCAAAACCATTAATTAGAGTCGAAAGGAAAGCGAATGGACAATTTTCTTCATCACGTTTGGAATTTGATTTAAAAATATATTTTGCTGCCTCAATCTTGCACGATATCCATGGACTTGAGCCGACGAGCTTGGGAAATTTTATTTATCTGAGGCGTCGAGTGATTTGTAAGAATCGATGTCGAACACGAAAACACTAATCTATTTTAACTTTCAGCTGAAAATTTGTCCAATTAATTGATCGGCTTCTTTTCTGGGTCCGGAAAAGATTGCCTCGTTCTACCGATAGAAATAGGGTTTCGAGTCACGGTCATCAAATTAATGTAAATTCATGTTTGTGCGTTGGAATCAAATTTCTATTTTCTTTCGATTTTCTCAGCAAGCAACTGGCACTCGTTACCACTTACTCGTCCCTCTTTTTTTGCCCTCGAACGCGCTTTTTCTCCGCGTGAACAACACACACACACACACACACACACACATGTTTTCGCACTCGAATATATTCTGCAGCTCCTCTCCGTATTCTCTTTCTCTCTTTGTATCCCCCGCTCACTCAGCCAGAGCCTAATTGACTATCATTAATGTTCAAACGTGTGGGAAATTGTACCGTTTTGTATTTTCGCTCGAGGTGAACAATGAACACGGAGCAGCCTCGTTTCTCTTTGTACTCCATCCGTCCACCGTTACTGCCAACTTCAAAAATTGTAAATGCTTTCCAAACCCGGAATAACATGAGTCACGTCCATCTGAGAATCGTCTCTACGACGAAACGTAAATGTTGCCTGTAATTTTTAAGAAACGAAACTCTTTTTTTTGCAGCAGCAATGAGCGAAGAACCGTTGCGTACATCAAACTATGATATTTCAAGCAACAAATAATCGACTACTTTTTCTATTCCCCTTGCGAATTTGTCGAAGTGAAAATCGAAGAGCCGAACAGTTTGTTTGTTTTTTTTTCAGAGACGCTAACGAGACCTTCGTCCACTTTTGGGCATAAATCAATATCAGGAGGGACTGATTTGTAAACATTTGCGATCTTCCATATCGCTCTGAGAATTTTTTTTATTTTTCGCATCGTTTGCACTTTCCTCTTTCTCCCTCTCTCTCTCTCTCTCTCTCTCTCTCTCTTTCCTGCTTGGTCTGGTTTGATAAACGAATAGTTGCGAGCATTGGTTGTTGTACCTTCTCGGATGAATTGAAAGATTTATAAAACTGATGCGCGAGGGTTAAGGTACGCGAGTATCTCGAGGGCCTCTCGTTACCACCGAATTCGAGACAGTTTTATTCAAGCGTCGTGTGTCACACGGTGAAACGTTCGAAATAAACTGAGCCTATACACTCTTCTCGGTCAGAACTTTGGCTTGGAGGAATATAGATACAACCGTTCCATCAGTGTGTGTATGCGTGTGTCTTGTAGCAAGATCGAAAAGCAGAAATAGAGAGAGAAAAGAGAGCAAGAGGATTCGAGAACGAGACGATCTTGTGAAAACATCCCGGGAATGAAGCGCACTTGATTTTTTCAAAATTTCTTCACGCTTCGTCACGAATATGAGAAATTATTGAAAACTTGAAAAATCTTTCTATTTACCGGACTGTTTTATTCATAACGGGGCTAAACCAAAACTGCACCGTTAAACGCAACACCTCTTGGAAAAATCGCCATGTGCTCAAGAGACGCAACTAATCGCGCGCTATCCAAGCGTCCGAGATACTTTGATTCTTTGCCAATTGTTCGTTCACGCTTCTATTATTTCCGAGTCCACACATTAACGAGCCAGCCCGAAAGACATCTCTCTCTTAATCTTTCACTATTTCATTGAATTCAGTTGCTACTATTTTGCAGTCTTTTTTATGAAAACTCAAAAGATAACGATCAATTATTCCTGATCCAAGAGAATCAACGATTTGGTAAAACGTTATACGAATTGTCGGAATATTTATTTACTGATGGATTTATTTCGGTTAATTGAGTCAACGAGCCCCGGTACGAAGGACTCATTATCATTTGTAGTCATTCGGAATATGTACGAGTTCCAAAATTCGTTGCGAGATTAGATTGACAACCGCTAATGACGATTCCACGCTCGTTAATTTTTCGGCAGACCGAATTTCGAGATCACGAGATTGAAACTTCAATTACTGGTCCAGTGTTTTGAAGGGAATTTGTCTTAGAGGCACACGGAGTCTGCGACGTCGGTTCTGCCTGAATAAAATTCGTAACGTCTCGTTGCGGGCTACGTCCGTTTGACACTCTGTTTTTATGTTATTCCGCCTTTGTATATGCTTGTAAACGTGACTTCATAATCATTGATTACAATCTCGATGCCGATAGGATACCGATGAGATACGTTTGGCTTGTACAATGTGGGTGTATACATGAGAGTTCGTTTGTGTATTTTTGTAGTTATGTAGTTATTGGTCTGACAGGCTTGACCTCATTTGGTCGCACGAACCTACGAAAGGCTTTGCGAACGATGCCCCGGCATCGAACTCGGGCTTTCTCGCGCAATTAATTCCTTTTCAACCGCACATCATTTCTGCGTGTGACTCATCTCACAGGGATGCAATTAACCGAGCTTGTAATTACAGCCGCTACTCACTTACTCGTCCAATATAATGGCAACCTTTTTAAATAACTCAGAGGACAGCTCGTCGGAGCGTCTTCTCTCTTCCCTCCAAAACTTTTCGCCAATTAACTCATCGAACGTAGAAAACTTTTTGCTTAACAACTTAAGGGATTACATCCATCTGGAGCGCCAAAGAGACGATTCAAAATTTGCACACAGTTAAACTTTTTTATAAAATTTATATTCTGGTGGTTGCGGTTTTTTTTTATTTTTTGAATATTTTTTAATGTTTATTAATTTTTTTTTTTCATAATTTTGAATTAAAAAAAAATTCATTCAAATTTTTCATTTGAATAATTATAGCAAGGCTCATATTATTCCAGAGATCAGTCCATTTTTTTCTACCTCCAGATGTATACGTAAGGCCCGAATGCCAGGAGCTGGATTTTTAGCTCGTGAGAGCATTCGATGTTTCGCTAGAGTTTCCTTTTAGCGAGAAAAAAGGCGGAATTAAGGAAGCTGCTTTCTCTTGCATCGGTAAATGCGTCGTTAAAGAAATAAATAAATGGGCGTGCATTGAAATACGGTGATATTGTGGTATCCTAGATAATGGACGTGGACGTGTGCCTTTTGCTCATCAGTCCAGATTTTTTCGTTTTATAACTTTAGGAAATTTATAACTAGCAACTTGTCAGATTTAATGTAGGATAGTGGCGGGGGTAAGAGAGTGTTGAAACGAAGGCGTTTTAATTTGGATGAGTGATGGTGTAATACGCAGAGATCCGGTATATGGCCTGAGCTGCCAAAATCAACAAGAGTGAGCGGTAAAAGTCGGAAGTCTCGGCGACCTCCCTCTCAGCTGTCAGACTTCGCGTCTTGTAACGCGTTCGGCTTGGCGCGAAGCAAAGTCAATGCACGCCGACAACTTTTGCCGCAATCTTTATTTTCACAAACGAGCTCATTAACTCCCTCGGGAACAAGATAACGTTGCTTCAAATATATTTTTACTCTTCGCCTGATATTTCATCCCCAAAACCTCCCCACCCTATACATCGATTTTCATACGCTCTCTTCTATATTTAGTTCAAAATTTGGTTCTACTCACCTCCAAGAGTGGGGAGAAAAACCAGGACATGTTTCGCCGCAGTGCAAACAGGGTTGACCTTCGTCGAGATCCGTTATCTGCACACCCTGAAACAAATTTTGTTCGCTATTAAAAACGACTCAAAATTTTTTTTTTCTCTTCAACAAAATTGCACAAAATTCCTTGGCTGCATAAATGCGATGCACATGTTTCTCAACGATTGGCGGGCGTGAACGATTTTTTTAAGTCGAAAAACTCGAGAGTTCCAGCCCAACAAAAAAATGCACCAAGTACGGCTGAAAAAATTGCAAATTATAAATAATTAGGAACCAAGTAATGACTCATCAATTTATGTACGAATTTCCGGTGAACGAAAACGAGAAAAATCGTATTTCATGCGATGTGTCGATGCATAACCGACCGAGCATACCCAGCTCCTCGCTCTATCGGTCTCACTAAACTGTCGACAGGATAGAGTTGAGAGTTACGAGATATATACGTGCAGATTTAACTCGTGGTGTGGTGCCGTTGGTTCAAGCTCGGAGCGTCATCTCTTCGCAAACTGACGAAGAGTAAACCTCATTATCGATATCTCATGTCCGATCGCCTCAATTATACGCTTACTTTAATCGAATAACGTGTAATCGAAATGATCATCAATCCTAATGGCGGAGGGGAAAGGTTGTTAACAATGAGTGATTTATCATCAAATAACCTGTTTATTAATTGAGCCATCATTCATGTCGATGTTTTTTATTATGTGATGAGCCAAAGCCTTGATTTTCGTTCGTTTCCAAAAAAAAAAAAAAACATTGACGGAATTCTCGTCGAATTCAACGAGGAATTGGAAGGAAAAAAAAATATAAATTTTTGCACTACAAAATTGTGCATCGCCTCGTCAACATTAATCCTCGACAAGGACATAAAAATGATGAATTATTGAATGTCATGGATTCTTCGCTAAGTCTATAAATCGAGGGCTTGTAACCCCTGGAAGAAACACACGAGCATCGGTTCAAGTTCAAGAGTCCATACTATCGACACTGAATGAAATAATGCGCCCTCTTTCTCTCTCTCCCTCTCTCTCTCTCTCTCTCTCTCTTTCTTTCTCTTTCTCTCTCTTGTCCGGCGTATAAAGCTCGCGTTTGCAACAGTCGATAAAACGATCGTTATCGTTCTTCACCCACGCATGTATTGGCAATAAGAAAGCAATGAAATTATAGCCAAGAACACTGAGATACTCCTCGATAACGAGCTCATAGGGTATCGATACCAGCCGGACGAGCCTTTATACGCATTTTATATAAACGATCTATGTACGTATATTTGTATCTAGAACCGATCCTTTATAACGGCATCGCTCCCCGATAACGAATCTCTTCGGTCCTCCATGATTTTCCATCTTCAAAAATGTTCTTACTGCAAAAATTCAAGTCTAGTGAGCGAAAAAATTCACGTCATCTCCACGGTCCGATTTTTCTTGCGGTTGGTTCTAGCGTCCCCGGAGTAGGTCCGATGTCACGAATCTAATAATTCTTGTTTGGCTCTTCGTTTCAACTCCACGCGATGAAAAACTACACGAAAGATCGATTTTTCAAAAGGATCAACATATTTTCCGCCAAATTCAAATACTACGAGGGCCCGGATTTGTGATTTTCGTGATAGGGTGCAATGAGATAAACACACGCGAGATAAAGAACTGAGAAATATCCAGATAAACAGAGAAAGGGAGAAAAAGTTGAAAAACGACGGAGAGAGACAAAGAGGGAGATATATATATTATTCGTAACTGATCGAATATGGTCAGTACGCCTACGTGGCCGGCTTTTACCTACGTCTCGTTTCTGAGCATCACCAAATATCGACTAGACAAACTACGAAGAAAACACCGTTTGATAATCTCAATGTTATCTTCATCTTGGTCGTGTTTAGAAATCAGTAATGTCTGTATATACATTTATTTTTCGTTTGGGAGTGTGTGAACATTATGAATCCTGGAGCGTTTGGTCTTGAAAAATGAAAAAAACGTCTAAAAATAGAGCGTTTGAGTAATTCGTTATTAACGTTGATAAAACGTTTTTAATTATTCGATGGATCAATGCATAGGCGAGACTTGGACGATGTTAAAACAATATTTATAACGCCCACGCAAAATTTACACGTACAGTTGAGACTCGCGACTGCGGAGATACTTGGAGTCAGCCAAACGTATCGCACAACCAGGCGAAAAATTAAATGTGCGAGAGAAAGAGAGACGCGACGTCGAAGCGGAATTAACGAACGTCGATTAGCGGAGTTAAGTGCCGCAGCACGAGCCATACGAGGGAACATCCTATCTCGCGTGTGGACCGACACCACCAACAACGACACTCTCTCTACTCTCTTTCTCTTTTCCTCCGTGTCCTACGCGATGGGCTAACTACGTAGGCGTTACGTTGACATTTACTTGATGCGTTCATTCTCTCTTTCTCTCCATCTCTCCCCCATTCTCTCCGGCTTATCCTGCTTTTTCTCTCTTTCCCTTTCCCCCGTTAATCGCCAAACAAGAAGGCGAGAAAATATTGCACAAAACAATAGTGAAAATCGTGTGGTTAAACCTGACAAACGCAAACATTACATCAAACGAGTACAGGAAAGAAAAGCTTTCGATTTTCTGAATCAAATCATTCTGGAACGATTGTTCATGGCGAAAAGTCTTCAACGGAATTTCGTTATTTCGGACTCGCTTATTTCTTTTACTTCATTGCTATCCAGAGAGGGTCTGCATCACTGATTATAAATAAAGCTGTAGATTTTCAACATGAACCGCCAATTTTTTTGATAAATTGAATGAAAATTATGGATTTTTCTAATTAATAGAACTTAATAATGGAAAAAATATGACTGAGCGAGCTCATGGAGGATTTTGGTCTGTTTTCGAGTTGATAATGAAAAGTGAATTCATACCCCGTCTCGATTGGTCCAGAGCCGTCTCGGACCAACTCTGTAGTCTCTGCGTCGATAATTGCAGCCGAAAGTCTCGTCGTCTTCGTCTTCATCCTCAGCTTCATCCTCGTACTTGCGGTATCTCGGGGCAGTAGCATTGTCTCGGTGAGAGGTACGTCTGCGCGGACGCGCTGGTTCCGTTTGGCCTACCGGGCTTTGCGAATTGGTACGAATTTTAATGACAGTCGTGCCGTTTCTCTCGATCGTCGAGAAACTCAAATGATCATCATCATCGCACGGATCTTGCTCGTCTACGATGAATTCTCGGGTTGATTGCTTGTTGCTAACTGCAGACTCTATTCTGCCTCCGGTTCGTGCATTCGCATTATCCTGACGCGTGTCGTTCAACGATCTCGTAGATGCGACTCTTCTCGTGGAAGAAGAGAAACGATCGTGTCCTTGAGGCGCCGATAAACTTTCTATTCCGCTGTTTTTCTTGCTTCGACAATCGTTGTGATGTTGCACATAATTGCGAGCAGAATCATCCTCGTTCTTGGATGTTGGTTCTTTAAACGCGGAGCATGACATCCTGGATCTTCGGTCTCTCGAGTCGTCGCGATCCTTAAGATTCACGAGCTTCGGTGGTGTCAACGGCCTCGAGTGGCGATCGTTCTTCCAGGACGATTGATCGTAATCCTCGTCATCCTCATTATCGTCAACGCTGCATCTCGATGTTCTGCGTCTCGTGATGGATGAATCATGATCCCTTCTTAAAGATTCCGATCTATCACGGTGATGATAACCGTTCTTTCCATTATGGTTGTTATTAACGGCGTTGCCGTTATTATTGTTGTGATGATTATTATTAGAATAATTGTTGTCGGGAGCAGGTCCAGTGTCCAATAAATTGCGACGGGTCAATGAGCTTTTTCTCGTTGAATCGATATCGCAACTCATGAAAGAATTTTTTCTGCTCACTCTTTCGTCGTCACGATCTTCCGAGGATCCTCGTCCTAGTTCGGAGTTTCGGTACTTGTGATGATTCTTATTTTTGCTTGAATTTGAATCTTTTGATCTTTGATGATCCTCGAATGAGCTCTTCCTCGAAAGATCCGACTCTTGGCTCTTGAACGAAGTCTTCCTACTCAAATCGGAATCTCGCCGTGGCACTCGGAGGGCTCTCTCGTATCGATGAATCTGAACGTCGAATTCTTCCGGCGATGCTTTGTAACGAGTGTGACTTTTTCTCCCGGAAGATCCTTTCTTCGTGTGACAATCGTTGTCCACCGTTTCACTGGGCTTTTTCGAACTCCCATTCTCCCTTTGACTTCTACTCGTTCTGTGACTTGCCATACAATTGGCGCCATCGCCGTTATCTCGTTCTGAGCCCAACCTCTTTGATGAAGATCCAACCATTTCGAGCTTTCGATACTTGTCCCGACTGTGCGATCGGTTTGTTGGCAATTTCGTGGTTCCGTTAGACACTTTACCGTTGTTGTTATCGGTAGGAGAATATGAACTTTCATCAACGTGCCTTCTCGATCTTCGCTCAAGCGAATGAGAAACTTGGTCATCCTTGAATCGGGGATCGGGCGAATAGAATCTCTCGTCACTTCGGCTGTTATTTCTTCTTCTATCGGAAGGTCTGTCCAACGAGTCGCCATTCGATCCGTTGGCGACTCGTTCGATCGGTGAGTACGATCGATCTCGTGTGGCTCTCATTCCAGCAGAAAGATCGACCGGGCCGTAGTCATCGATCTCTTGACAAACGGCTCTAGTTGGCGAGCGAAACTGGTCGTTGCTGTCATTCCTCGAAGTTCGGTTAACCGATCTGCCACGTTTACTCCCGTTCAAAGACTCGTTTGTACGTATGGTTGTTCGGTTGGTGACATCGTTGGAGCGAGGATTTGCACCGACGATCGATAAGTCTTCGATGACAGGGCGTTCACCACGAGTCAACGAACCGATGGTCCGATGATGATCGCGCTTTGGTTCGATTCGCTTGACCTGTTTCGTCGAACCGTTGCTTGTCTGTGGGCTCATCAAAGAATTACCGTTGGTCGTCGTCGTCGTCGTCATCAACGACGTCGAACTCAGTCTCGACTCAAACTTCTCCTCGTCGTTCGCACTCTCCGTAAGATTATATCTCGCTATTGACGAACCGATCGCAAAAGTGCTCGTCGTAGCTCTTTTTCCAATCGGCACTCTCTTCTCCCTCTGTGAATAGTTCTCGGCCTCGGAATCGGCCCGGAATCGAAAGTCCTCCCTGCACGAACTTCGATGGCAACTCGTTGCCGCGGCCGACCTCTTCTCTTGATCGTTGTCGAATTCACGATCATCGACGTAATGACTCATCCCAGGGTCACTCCTCTCCCGCAACTTTCCATTTCTATTGTCGAGTGAACGATCTTGCAAGATTCCTTTATCGTTGTTCTCGGCAAGAGCAATGTCGTCATCCTGAGACTCGTTGCAGTCAAATTCACCCCTGAATTCGTCATCGAGAGAGTGATGACTATCGTGGCTGGGGCCCGAATCGAGACTCACCAAATTTATCTGGGAACGTTCTTTGGCCCAATTACTACGAAACCGCGAAGTCATGCTGCTCGGAACTGCTAGTAACTCACTGTTTTATTGCAATACACTTATCCAAGTCCGATACTCAGTAGACGACGTAGTTTGCTTAATTTAATCAGGAACGCAGCACGATTTCCGCAGCGATAGCAAAGGAACTCAGACACTCGTGAAATTGTAGCGATCGGTTCGAATACTTTAACTTGCCACAGCCGAAATGAAACACTGACCTTTTGACTGAATGAAAAAAAAAAACAAAACGTGTTATTTGCTGAGCGACGTTGCATTCGCCAAGTCTGCTCGGTCTGATGTGACTCTCGTGGGCAAAAAAGTCTCTGGATAAACCCCCGTACGAATTAAAAAGTATGTACCGCGCGCGCGGGCGTGACCATTCGTGGCCAAAGCCAAATCGCCGAATCCACGACTGTGTATCGTTTCTCTCGAGCTGTATCCTATCAACGAGATCTGAGAGCAGGAGCGCGAGGAAAGAGTGCACGCTCTTGACGATGCCAAGAGTCAGACAGAGGCGAAAAAGGAGCGAGTCGCGCCATGTGAACGTATGCGATTTGTATTTGTACTGGTGGTGTCCCGCGATCGTGGTGCGCGTTCCCAAGCGACCCTGAAAACTTGCCGGCACTTTCACGATCGCGCGACCACTTTGGTCCCGGTGCTTGAACGTCGACGTCGTCTTCGTCGTCGTGTCTACGTCGCCCTCTGCGTCTTCATAAGATCAAGACGCAGCAAGAGCCACCACAGGGCACGAGACTTCAATTTTTATCCGCTTCCCATTTTCCCCCGTCTCTTTACCCGTCAGCTTATTTTCTTAACCGTCCATTTTAAAAAATACCCAACACCGGAATAAACGAATTTATTTGACTCAACGAGCCGTAAGTGACTCTCTCGAATCATTATTTCCTACCAACGCTTCGAAAAACGTCCTGCACACAATGTTTTCATAAAAAATGCTATTAACAAGCGTGAAATTAAACTGGAAACAATGGAAAAAATGAAATCGCGGTTGCAATTTTAAAAAACGTTGTTTCCGACAGAAAATCATATCCGCCGAGTTGTTATCGCCAAGCCCTTCGTCAGGGTCTTTAAAATTACACAATGAATTCAGGCCGTGAAGGTTAGTCCAATTAAGACCAATTTACTTTCACGAAAATCCTGAAAATTCGATTCTTTACATTTTCCCATAAAAATCTTTGTCGCCATCAGCAAAAATGTATCGTCAAAAATAAAAGTCTCAATTATTTAATCAATAATTAAACATCCAAGAAAGCCCCTCGTACTATGTTCAAATATCAATAAAATACAATGGTGATCGCTAGACAACACCCCATAGACTCATGCCCCAATTTCTCAGAAGATTGAACTCGATCCTTGGATCGGTTTATTCTTCCCGCACTCGCTCTCTACGTTGACCGGCGATTGAGTACCCTGACGAGTCTCTTTTGCCTAATTTCGTTCTACCTCGATAACGTCTAATCAAAAGTAATGCATTTTTTTTTCTGTTCCTCTGCCCGAGAGAAGAAGTCTCGGAAAAACGATTTGCCTGGACGTGTACGAGACTTCGTCAATCTATACGTGGAATTTGTAACGGGGTAACGGATAAGATGAAAAATTGATTGATCAGAAATTCTCTATTCCTATATTACAAGATCTTGATTTTCTGCTCGTATCTGATACTTTTGTCTCGACTTGTCGGTCGCTAGCTGATGTTTATTTACAACTAGAGTGGTGACTATGAAGTGTATGGAAAATAAATGGATCGGTATGTGATTATGTACGAATTCGCGATGAGAGAAGAGCCGGAGAAAAGTCGCGGGGCGACGGCTCGAGCCGAGAGAGCACGGCGAACTGACGGTGCCGGGAATACGAACGATGTTGGTCGTGGCTCTCGCCGGCGATATCCATGAAGCCTGCTTCCAGATCCAGCAGTTGCCTGACACAGCAGCCGGCCTACGGACTCCTCTCTCACTCAAAAGTTAGACGGAGAGAAAAGTGGAGAGCGCAGGAGAGAGAGAGAGAGAGAGAGAGAGAGAGAGAGAGAGAGAGAGGAGCGGGAAAGCCGGGCAGGTGACGCCTCGCAAAACCCGACGACTGACGGGGATATAAAAAGTAAAAACGAGCTAAACTCGTCCTGGATCGAGACTCAGCACTGAACCTGAACTCTTGGAATCACACCTATATCTCCTTACCCCCAGGATGCATGGACACTGCATGTTACAGTAATTTTGCATCGATGCCACCGAGTCATTCGATACTCGCTCCAGCAAATAATACAAAGAAAAAGCTCATCTTCCTTTCTGCTATGCATTATCGTTCCTCGAACTTTTGAACAGCGTGTACTGTTAAATATTCGATTTACAATGTCGAGTAAATCGAAATGTCTGCAATCTTATTAATTCTTCTCCACGCACGAAACGATTCATGATTATAATTCCGATTATTAACTCGACTTGGTATTCTGGGTCTGTAAAGAAACAGTAAAAACAACAAAATTCTATTTTTTCTCGCTTTTCAGATGATTGTTCAATTTTCATTAACAACGGTTTTGCATCTCCGGATTAGGCAGCTGCTGGACCATATAGTAGACGCTACAATGAGTAACTGAGAATTTTTTCAAATTTTTTGGAATCCCAGAAAATTTTGTCACCCCGACTGTTCCTTAAAAGACCCAAATATACACACCGCGTGCACTCGAAAATATAGTATACACACGCTGAGGATTAATTAATCCTAAAGTCAATGGCCCTACGAAAACGATAGAAATAATTGGTCGCAGCTGAGTTAATCGCAACCGCAAGATGTTCACGAATCAGTCGATTAAACGCGGTCATCTCGTAGCAACATTGTCTGAGATGGATGCTCATTACACTCGATAGCCTTTTTTATATCGTGAGGAAGAAAGTAAGCACGAATTATGTATATTTAAAAAAAATTATAGTGTGCATCTATAAATATGTCTACAAGTGGATATTTATACTCGAGATCCATCACCAGAACGGTCAAGAAAGTTAACGGGTCTGTGAACGACGGCACTGCACAATTAAGTTCCGTTTTGCGGTCAGCTCGAGTTTCCGTCCGGTGTAATTGCCCGCCACGGAACTCCGGGGTGCGTCTCTCTCTCTCTCTCTCTCTCTCTCTCTCCGTCCTTCGATCTCGAAGCTTTGAGTATGCATATATATTTATGTACTGCACGCCTCATATAATCGGCTAAGAGATGGCTTTTTTTATCTTCTGCTAATGGTTTTTCGCGGAGCTTTCGAAACTGCGGATTGAATCTTCGCGTACAGGTTATCCTTCAACGAGATACATGAAGCGCTATATACATGTATATAAATAAATAGCGAAATATGTACATGCTTCGGTATACACAGATGCTGGCAGGTGATTATTAAACCACACGACAAGCCGCCGATCGTGACCTGGTCGATTTTGTTGCTGGAATTTTACACCGTTCGTAAGGGCGCTCTTGGCAAGGAGGCGGCTCATATTTCGACTAACAGTTTCAACGAACAATCCCTTCGTTCGCTTCCAAACGTATTGAGCTCTGACAAATGCTTAATTACGTGGAAACTTCATTAATTAAGCGCTGGTTACCTTGAGAGATGTCGAAAAGATGCTGCAGAGTTTGACGTTGTTTGAAAAAAGGCCGAAAGACGCTCGGCATTCGGATAGACTAACTATAGAGATGGGAAATATTTTCTTTAGAAAATTGGATCCGTAGTTTTTGTTTATTTTTAGTTGTCAGAGTATCTCGAGTGGCCACTCGCGAAGCACCTTTTGAGAAGCTCTCTCGTAGCATACGGCCCTGCGTGTGGGTTGCAACAAGGTCCTACCAAGACGCCCCCGCTCTTCGAGCCCCTGCTACTAAAATGTGTGCACGTATATACGTAGAATGATATTTTATGTGTGTACATACTGGTGGAGGAGCAACAGCCACCGCGCGTCGAACCACTGGACAGTGGGGAACGAGGCCTTATATCAGCCTTCGCCCGAAATGGCTCGAGACCGTAGATATATTTCGCTACGTACATCTTTCAGTTGGTACAGACTGCCAGGAATATCGAGACTAAAAAAAGGGAATGAAGATTTCGTTGTGATGACAAAAACTTGGAAAACGATCCCTCGAACGATTATCTCATGATAAACATCGCCATTCGAATCAACAGACATTTCCCTTTTCAATGTGCAGCTTGTATTTCAACTTTATTTTCATTCGATTTTATTCGACCCTTGTTATTATGATGTCGGGGATTATCGCAATACATTTCAATTAATTACTTTCTTCGATACAAAGTTAATCCTTTTGGTAGGTTCGCTCATGATAATGTGTTTTAGCAAATAAAAAAAATTTAATTAGGCCTCGAATTCCGAATCAGAACGATCATATTATTAATCAATTAAATATACATATGTCTTTTATCCGGAGATACTTGTACATGCATACTTAAATGCATTGAACGTGCGCTGAATTGACGCGATTTATGGGCACTCCGAAACACCGGTCTGAGCGGTTCTGTCCGTATCTACTTCCCGTCATGGTATTTCCACTTGGTTCCCGCTACCATGCTACGCGCGTTGGTGCAACAGTCCCCGTCTCTCTCTCTCTCTCTCTCTCTCTCCGCTCTCTCACCCTCTCCTTTCCTTTTTCTCTAACGTTCTTTCTCATTTTTTATTCTCTTTCTAGTGATCCTCGAGCAAGGAGCGCCATGCCGCAAACATGTGTGCGAGTGCGTGTTTAAGCCAGTTGAATTATTCTTTAAGGAGATGAAACTCACACCAGGAAAGACAAAAGTGTCACGAAAAAATTTTAAGTTGTCTAGTGGGAAGAGTTTTTCTTTACAGTGCCCAATATTTTATTCGTTTTTTGATAATCTTTTTTTTTTTTTGAGCTAAATTCATTCTCCACGTATTTATGGTTTTGTTGACACGATCATACGAACCAATGAGGTTCTTCCAGCCTCCGGAACGCGTGTTGCAATTCAGAGGCAGAAAACCACATAATATTCGGTGTAGTCATCATGCTAATGGTAAAGATGACGAATTTATGTCTCGCTATCCTTCAGGTGAAAAATTCCCGTCACTTCGTTATTGTATGAGAGGCTTCATGGTATTTTTATTTTGTGGGGAATTTCAAGGATCGAAAATTATATTTTTGCTTCGTTCGATGAACCGACTTTAAATTAAAGTTTTAACTCGGCTGAATCACTCGAAACTCCTCAATTTGGACTTATGGGAATCCATTGAGAATTCCATGGTGACCATATCGCAGGAATCATGCTGCTGTAAAATCCAGTTCCATTGAACTATGAATGTGCGAAACATCAATACGTCAGTCAAGTTTATACATTTACATAGTCTAAGAGTCTTGAGGATTAACTTTTTCCTCTATTTGGATAGAACGATCAAAATTCCTTGCCTGCGGCCTTTTTCACACTCGAAAATCGAAGGATTGGGTTTCAAAAATATTTGTCAAGCCACTCTATTTTTATCTTTAAATTATACAATCTCATACTTTGTGTGAAAAAAAAAATTAACAAAGCAATAAAAATAAACTTTTCGAATTCCAGATTCGATTATTAATTTCTTGAGTAAATAATTATTTTTATTCACCACCAGGCCCAACCTGGTGAAGGAATATTTTTCTATCAAATCTGCGGAATATTTGATTAAATCTTCCTAATCCGCAGCAGCCTTTACACATCGAAACGAAATTTCGTGAATCTTTCGCGACACCCCACGGTGCTATCTCGGAAACTCACAACTATACATAGAGGTTACTTATCGCACGCCGGACTTACAGAAATCTACCGAAAGATCGACCGAAGGCATGTGACGTACATGGTCTCCCGCATCCCACCACAGATGGTTATTATAGCGGAGTACGTCCGAGTTAGACTTTGAGTTTATAAAAACTTTACATTGTTTTTCTTAATAGTACCCAATCAACTGTTCGTTTAAAGTCATCTTTGGAGGTTTCTCAATTTTGTGGATAATGAAAAAAGTAGAAACGTCTCTAAGAGAAAGAACAATCATCAAAATCTACTGAGATTTTAATGGAGAAAAGGTTCCTCCCAGGGATTTCAAATGGAACATTTTTCTAGACGACTTTTTGGTCTCAACTGAAACCTGGACTTCCGATAACGAAATAGAATTATTGAGGAAAATTTTGTTCGGCATTCTGTGCTGAAGAAAATAATTCCATGGCGATAAGATGTTTTTTTCACGCAGTCGATGAAAATTTCGTGAGACTCTTCGAATCGCAACTGGAGGACCGGAATGAAGTTTATGCTAATAAAAAATTCTAATATCTAAGGGTGATCGATCGTTCTTCCGGTCTCGAACGTTTGTTGAGCAGTTTTTCGTACTGACGAGGGGAAAGAGAAATTTCTTTTGCTTTTCTTCGAGATTGGAAAATCTCCGCGCGATGCAGAAAAGCTCTCCAAGAATATAAGCCACCGATGCATTATGCCGATGACGGTTTCTCCTCTTTCGCAACCTGCGAAACTTTTGACGGTTCAAGACGTAAGCTAAAGCCTCTGAATAATTCATGGGGTAACAGGACACCGTCTTCCTGCGAATATAGTGTCCTTCAAGGTTGAATTTGTAGCTTCCGCGACTACGAAAGGTCGGGAACTTGTAACATGTACAGCCAACAGAATCAGTATCTATCTGGACATCGAAACTTCGGTGATTTCGTTAACTCGCCCTGTAAAAATCGTACAATGAGACTCTCAATGAAGGAGGTTGGCTACACACGACAATATCATAAGAATTTGATAAAATTTGATGCTAATATTCTTTAGCACCAAATTTGGTGCTAATAATGCTTCAGCACCAAATACGATGTCACAATTTTGTTTCTATTTTTCGCCTACATAGTTATCGAATAATTTGAGTTTACAATATGCAAAAGATATAGCTACATATATCTGAATCCTATGCTTATGCATGTAAACTCTGGTGTTTAATTACTCGAGACCTATTATGTAGAAGACAATTATTAAAAAACTTGTCTATTCATATTTAATGAATTATTCGAATTATTTCGAATTATTGATTATTTCGAAATGTCCTATGCTTTTAGCGTGGCAACATTGTTGTGTGTAGCCGACCTGCTTAAAAATGTTGGCGGAAAGCACACCGAAAATTGGTTTTTTCTGGCTCAATTGTAATTTTGATCAGCTTTGTGGATCAAAAGTCGGTGGTTTCCTGTGAGTCAACTAAATTTTCATTAGCGTCGGTAACACGACGATAAAATCTCGATATGTGGAGATTTGAGGACCGATTTGAAAAACAGCGAAATACTTGAGTAAACCATCCAAGAAACCGGGAAAACGTGTGGTGGAAGAA
Organism: Campopleginae sp. 14b; assembly: GCA_030522525.1. NCBI lineage: Eukaryota > Metazoa > Arthropoda > Insecta > Hymenoptera > Ichneumonidae > Campopleginae sp. 14b. The sequence goes on from JAPYYS010000205.1 coordinate 56,564, forward strand.
AAAATACAATCGAAGCATTATTGGATTAAAAAAATGAAAAATAATAGTCGACGATTCCAGATGTGGGAAAGTCCAAACGTTTGGATGAGTGGCTGGTCATAAACGGCTGAAGAAGAAGCGAACGGAGAGGAGTGTGTGAATGGTAAAAGGGTTTCTGGGAAGTGATGCTATCATCGAATGACATTGAGCCATAAAACCCGAGGTTCGAGGATGACCCGATGTCTGGACGTCGGGGACGTTCCCCGATATGCGTATACGCGACCGGAAGTGACATCAGCCGGTATGTATCTCATTGTGCCGATCTAATATCACCGAAATGTAATTCGCTCGTGTACGAGCCTGGCCAAATTCGTGCAAATTGTGTGAGTATGATATTGCATGCGTATGTGTATGTACGTGAGTAATAAATTATTTCAAGCGTGACCAGGTCAAATTAACACATCCCGCATCATTTGAGAGCCTTCGTCATTCGCTTTTCATGCAAAATATTCATGCCGGATCGACGCGAATGTAAATTCAATTATCGAAACCAGATGAATTCGTTGCTCACCAAAATTGCGACCAAAAATCATTTTCATTACGAACGGCCTTGTCATTGTGGCAATAATTATTGCTGCCAGAAGTTGGAGGATTGTTGATCATAAATTATGTTATTTACCATTCAATTTCATTATTGACTTTGGTCAATCAAAAAATGGAAATGCCTTGCTGTTATCGATCCAGCGCAAAAGAGATAACTGCAAAAACGAGTTAATATGCAATATCGGTCCGGGAATGTCTCACCGGACGCCACTACGTGTTTTTCCACGTATATCCCACAATAAATACATGCATATATGATTCTCTATAGATGTGTATAAAAATGTAGCGAAAATTGCTCCTATGGCGAACCGAGCCACGGCGTAACTAAACAAAGCAGCCCACAGTTTCCTTTCAAAGCTTCATATACGCTGTTTCATTTCTCTTCTCTATTTCTCTTTTTCTCCCTCTCTCTCTCCATCTCTCTCTTTATTATCTTCTTCTCCTTGCTCAGCCTGTTGAATGTCCAGCTTTTTCTTCTCTCACTTGCGACGCTCTCCCGATCTCTCTCCCTCTCTCTTCCTCCAGCAACTTCTGACATATATAACGTGGATGTGTGTGTGTGCATACGTCCCCGCAAGCGTTTGCCTGTTAAATATAGCAAAATATATACGTGCGCCATGCATAGCCCACATTCCGGGATGTTATACTCACACTTGGTTTTAATCAGTAACCCGGCGGAAGGAACGATACAGACGAGGTGGCAGGGCCACTCTGTTCACAGTGATAGCGCCGCAGAAAGAATACTTGATTTCCGCGAGAAACTAAAATTACACGAGAAGAATAACAATGTGTCTAAATATTCACGTTTACATGCAACTCGGACTCTCGTCTTTCGCGCTCCGAGGCAACCCTTAAGCTGGTTTTTTTTTCTTTTTTCACATTTCCTAGCTAGCTCCTCCTTCGCACTGCATTTCCGGGGACGGTCCCTGGATCGGATGGCCATTCAGTGAATCGTGTACGTTAGTTGAGGATTGTTGGTCGAATTTGTAAAAAAAATGACGAAATTCTCACGGTATTTGAAAAATGATGAACCGCTTCACAAACGCAACGAAATCAGACGAATTTCGAATAATTTTTGACATTTTTCGCACTGTTGCGTTTTATTTGAAATAAAAAACAAAATTGATTCTCCATTTTCCTAATCAGATTGGCCAGCAGCGATCCCGAAAGTCTCCAAGTATCGTGACGCAATTTTGGATCATCTGATTTCAGTGTCTCTGCTTTATCAACTTCGCTGCTGTTTATTAAGGTTGTTACTCGCACCAACCGGTGAACACGTACGTATTTGGTATTTCGTTTAATAAATTGTCCCATGAACAGTTCTCGTTCTACATAATGGGAGTCATAGCGAACAGTCGTAGAAAAAAGTATTATGGTTAATAAGGAGAACCCTTGCGTGTGACTCTCAATTCGAAGTGGCCTCGAGGGTATTGTATTTGCTGCGGTCTATAGATGCGAAATGAGAAAGCTCCCTAATGGAACGGGACTGAGGTCTTTACGAGCCTGTGGCGGTGTGAGGAGCAAATTTCCGGCACGTTTTATCCACAAATAGCTATTCACTTGAGATGCGTGCGTGCATGGGAAAATATTGATGAGCGAGTGAACAGCAAACGTCAATAAAAACGATCGCATGTTGATTTGACATTCGCTGAAACTCTTGACGAAGGGATTATCGGACCACCCGCGTAATACGAAGTTCCAGGAAAATGGAACGATGCTCGAAAAGTCATTCAATTAACGGTTGCGATTCAGGTCGGAAAACTTTGGCCAATCTTCGTGCGAGTTGTGTCCCGAGAAAGTTAAATACGTTTATTTTTGTTTCATCATTCGATGTTGTCGCTGGACAAGCCGTTACGTAACGATCGTCCCACGGCGGATGCCGTAACAAACATTTCTGGCAATGCTTTTCCCTCAATGCTTCGAATCTAATGCCAACCTGCCGAGCAATTGAAAAGTTATGCCAAAGTTATCAAACATTCTTCGTTCAAAACTTACGAATGTTTTCTTACGTTCGATCGATCTCTGCTCGATACCCGATTTTCCAAACGGTCCTTCTTTTCTACGCAGAACTCGGTTAGCACTCATTTCTTAGGCAGAAGCCATGCAGCAACAGAAACTCGAAGGGGATGACGAGTGAGCCATTCATATCAATAACAAAATGATCCATTCGGAGAAACGACACAAGTTGGAGCTTATTTGGTATGGGAGCAGTTCTCAGTCATGAATTATTCAAAGATGATCATACTCTCTCTCTCTCTCTCTCTCTTTCTCTCTTGTCGTCACCAAGAATTCCTCGCACCCACCCAGTCTCAATCTCTTCCACTGTTTATCTTTTTCATCCTGTCGCTCTCTTTCTCTCTCTGCATCATCGACCTTTATTAAATTAAACGTCAGCACAGTTAATCTCCTCCGTCTCAAATGCTGAGCGATAAAATCTGCGTTCGTACATTTACCCTCGGTACACAAACCCAATTACGTTAAGGTACTCCTGCTTCTCGAACCTCCAAAATCAAGATTATTAACCAAAAATAAATGTACAGCCTTACCAAAAAGAATTGTAGTCAATCTCCACGTCACGAAAGTAAAACTTTGACGTCCTGGAGAGCAAAACTGTTCGATCAAGGAAACGTCCTATTACGGAGTACCAAAGAATCTTGCGATTAAGGAGGGTGGCTACACACAACAATGTTGCCATGTTAAGAGCATAGGAAAATTCGAATCGATTACAATTTGATGAAATTTTTTACGATTTTTCTTCTACATAGTTTTTGGAGAAATTGAACGCTAGAGTTTACATGCATAAGGATGAGGATCAGATATATGTAGATATATCCTTTGCATATTGTAAACTCAAATTTTTCGGTGGACGAAAAATAGAAAAAAAAAAATGTGTCATCGTATTGGAAGCTAAAGAATATTATCACCAAATTTTATTAAATTCTTATCATATTGTCGTATGCTCCTTAATCTTCAAAAAATTTCGTTTCATTGAATATCTAAGAGATTTTTCTTCATGTTCCTTCCTCGGTTGTTATCGTTCCTCGGTTGTGCAGTGACATCGGGACATTCGCCTAGATTACAATTACACGATAACGAACCTAACAGTACTGATGTGCAACGAACGAAATGTTCACAGCGCCATTAGCTATAATCCTTCCATGACAACTCGCTCGTAGAATCCACAGAAATTAGACATCACAGTGATAATTACGATGTCGCGCAATATACGGCGAGGTCCGCTTTACGAGCTTGTGAAACTGCAACGAAATCACAGTGACGTCTGAGGACATTGAGTCTCGTGAGGAGCCGCGAAGTAAACACGTTCATTCCATTCTAAATCGTCTCCACTGTTGACGCAATTATTTATGTTTAGTGTAGAGTCTCGCAGTCTGCTTCTGCATCGATTCAATCGATGAGAGACGAAATAAATGGAGGCACAATAGTAGGCGAGTTGAATTTTCGACGACGACGTTGTATTCAGAATTTGATTTCTTCATCGCCAATGATAATTCTTCAAATGCATCGATTCGTAAAATAATTTGTTGACGATCGATTGCTCGATTATGAGAGAATTTCCGTTGCCAATTCTTGAGGAGCTCCATCAAACGTTTGTTCCTTTCGTATCCTTGGCAAGGGTGAACGAATAATTCTTCGTAAGAATCCTAAATGCGTAGTTTACTATAGCAAGCAACGTATATAGCTGCATGAAATATAAATGAAAAGCTTCGTGTGACTGTGTTCGCACATCCACATGGACATCGAAGGGCGCGGAATAACTGAGAGGGTGCAGCCTAGATAAGGCTGCGCAGGGTGTGGTTCATTATCTCCCATTCCCTTGCTCGTTCGCCCCGGCAGTGTGCACGTAAAAAAAAAAACCTAAAAGCAAAATAGCCCGCTGTTCACAAAACTGTCATGTGTTGGTGAGCTTTTGCGTGTTACGTCTGCACGAAAAGGGATCGCTCCGATCTCAGCCTCGTTTTGGAGTTAAAAAGCCAAGGAAAGTCGTGGGAACGACTCGATCAACTTCACAGACACGCAGGGTGAACACACCGGTAAGAGTTGAAAAGGTTCGTGGGCCGGAATGGAAATGTATGCCTTCCATTTCCGGCGAAATCATCTTTGGAAATGCGTTGACATTCTAGCCAACGAAAAAACCAAAAACATTGCTCATTCTCGTTGAAACATCGATCCTGACTGTGGCCTGGATTCCACATCGATCGTCAAGGTCCCGATCTTATGGCATAGTCTTGACGAGAACAAAGGCAAAATGTTGGCATGGAAATAGTGAATGATACTCAAGCAGTGCTCGTTACAATTATATCGTACAAAGAAGTAGCTCCACGTGCGACATTCCACGTCTTCGATTTTCAGCGCTAATCGTTGGGTCACAGAATTACTCTCGGGACCCGGACGCCGGCTCAAAAACGATAGAAAATGTTATTCCCATCGGTAAAAGCGTTATGCTGGTTGCACGTTTTATCCATAGTCGAAATTTACTTTGTGCTTTACGTAATTGTCGCTGCGCGCATCGAGGCCACCAAACTAAATATTTCGATAATTATTGCATGCACATCAATACCGTTTCGTGCAAGTCCTTTGATGCGAACGTTGCTTCGTGCACATTCGTTTACAACATATGGCTCAGCAGTATTTACAAACTCCATATTAAAGAAAATCAAATGTCACAGTAAACATCGATGCGGAACAAACACTTTGTTAAGGGCTTTCGTTAGAGCTGGATTCGATGGATGCTCGTGCGAATATTCACAATGCTGAAGATGGAAAACGGGTGAAGGTGAAATGTTGAACTTCTGGAGACAGCAATTTCGATCTTCCGACCCAAAAATTCAGCTGACGCTCCAGACGCCGTAATATTTATTGAATATAAAAAAAAGTCGGTCGGTAATTACGACGGTTATCATTTGGCGATGATCGATAGATTGCCAAAGAGAGGAAAATCGACTGTATTTGATCGTTGTCCAGTCCCTGATTATCTTTTCCAAAGGCGCTATGAAGGTCGCAACGTTTGGCTCCAACGAAAAAAAAACCTTTTTCTATGAATTATTTGTTGAATTTTCATAACCATGACAATTTTCGTACCGATTCCTCTTTGGAGCCTAAAAAAATATCGTTTTATTGTCCTCGCTAAATATTGCACAAGAATCTAGAAATTTGTCCAAGGAAAAACGGAATTTCAATGGATTCCAACGTTGCAAACTTCACCATGGTTTTTACCCATGTATTTTGGGAAAGTTGTATTGCTCTGAGATTTTAGTCTATCAATATCGCGAGGCTCATCGTTCGGAGCTTCGTTATACGAAACAGGTTTTTGAACCGCGGCAGGTACAAATAAAAATCTATTTAGTATAGATCGAAAAAGAGGAGACGAAAAAGGGAGAAAAAAGCAAGTTCTCGTACAGATGAATCAAGAAAATTCAAATCGATTCACGCAGCCGAGCTCTCACACCCGCGCAAATCCAACGAATGACAAAAAATATTAATTAAACTCGTCAAACGGACGCTGGGTGAAGTGTGTTTCAAAACAATATGCGTAGGCGAAACGCGATATGCCAACGCGAAGTATGTATGTAACGTGTTCGTTTTTTTCTATTTTTGTTTTTTTTAGTCTCCTCGTTTTTTTTATCGTTTCCAAGTCCGTCTCGACATTCCAGCGAGAGGGAGAAAGAGACAGACAGACAGAAAATGAGCGAGAGAGGCTCTCTTGGGAAACGAGTATGAAAAAATTCGATGGCAGAAGGAAAAAAGAGACGCATGCTCCGCGGTGTGGCGTAATTCAATCTCTGCAGACACGCACACCCAATGTTACTCTCTGTATATGTATAATATTGACATTGTTGGCGGTAGCGATGATCGCATCGACTAATATGACAAAATGTTGATACCCAAGGGAACCCCAATTCTGAATATTTTTACCATTAATCCGTTTTATTAATTCAGCAGATGTAGCGCTATTCCCAACGTTTCATTCTACTCGACATCGTGTCATGTGCAATTCTCACAAACGAATAAGTCTCTATCTTCCTGCTTTTTATACGTCGATACAAATACACTGAGAAAACGATTTATTTACATGTACCAGGATTTGTTAACTGCGCTAACAAATGTAAAGTTGGATTCGGCGAAACAAATGAGCCTCAAGTTTGCATCGACGCAATGCCACGAAATGGAAAAAAAAAAAACGATTCGCCACTTTTTATTTTACGAATTCATTCGTGACGTCTAAAAAAGTCAAAAGACAAATTAAGAAAAAAAAACTCGAAAAAAGTGACGCAAATCATTTTTTTGTTTTGTTTTTTCATTTCGTGGCACTGCGTCGATGCAAACTTCAGGCTCATCGAAATAAATGTTTTTCAACAGTTCTTCCATTAATTATTTGTTCAATTAAAAAAACCATGACAATTTGCGTGCCGAATTTATTTTTGGAGCCTAAAAAAAATCGTTTTACTCTCCTCGCTATAAATATTGCATAAGAATCTAGAGACTTGTCCGAGGAAAAACGGAATTTCGTTAGATTCCAACGATGCAAGCTTCAACATGGAAACTATTCCGATTCCCTTCGATCTCTATTGCGTGGGTCTTAAAAAAATGGGAAATTAACGTACGCAGCTGTAAAATGTCGAGATTTCAAGTTCGACTGAGCAGTTTCATGACAATGTACGACAAGCATAAAGAACCCGTATCCTTAGAGACGTACTGCTTCTCTTGCCACATTTCTCATGCGTCATCAATGAGAGCGATCGTAAAAGAAGGACTTCTACTTTGCTTATTGCTAATGCGTTATTATGAAACATTTTTTTTTAGTTTTTGATGGAAAGATTTACGGGCAACTCGTAAACCGTTGACTTCTCGAGTCAAGATTTCTATAAGAAAATGTTCGCATCATTTGTTCGAAACGGTATGATGCATAATGTTTACAGTGCGGAAAATAATATGTGGGTTTGACGTGATGTATTCGAGACTCTGAGCTCACAAGAGCCTGCGATAAGGCAGGTTGAAATTGAAGCTTTTAAAGGGTGCGACACAAACCGGAAGAAATTTGAAAACCATATCTACGTAGCTACTGTTTACACAGGACCAAATGAAAAAACTTTGCGTTCCGTGTTGGTATGAAAATTGGACGTTGTTTGCATTGCATGTTCTCCTCAGGCGACACAAGCGTGCAGAAGGAACAAGGATGAGCCGGGACCTCGTGACACGAAAAGGGCAAAGAAGTGGCTTTTCTCGTGTCTCGTAACGAGACTGTCATATTTGCTCTCTGACGCGAGCATGCAGCAACGAAAATTTCCTCAATTAATGAAGAAGGTGCTTGCGCTTGTGTGTGCTCACTTATTTTCGTGGAAGGACACAAAATGTGTGCTTCTAATTATCTACGATGAAAACTGCTGTTTTGATCTCGTCACTGCGTTAAATAATCCTGAATAATTATTAATCATTTTTTTTTTCATTTTCATTCGCCCCGGATAAGTTGTCGATTTAATATAAACGATAAATTCAAATACTTGCGATTGTCTTACGCGGAGTACAGCAACTGGTTTGGCCTTAAACCGTGAGCAAATAGCATTGGCACGATTGTATTTGTTACAAGAGGAACGACTTTTCGATCTCTCTTGAGCTGAATCCTTCGGAATTTTTGTCTCTGTCTCTTTGCTCTCGAGTATATTTTTTTTTTTCTTTTTTTTTTGTTCATGATCGCGTGCATTGGCAATTTCACGCCGAAGACCACATACGCAATATGATCGTTTGACTGGCTGGTATAACCTGCGGACATACGTACGTGCTGCCGATCGTGCGGAGGAACAGCATTCGCGTTGGCGAGGAATTCGTTACAAGCGTTGAAACCACGAGGAGTGCGATCGTTCGCTCTGTCTCCAAAGCTGGACATTTCAGTGCGAAGAAGAAAAAAATGCGAATAAGGAGATTTTTCGTTTTATTTTTATCGTCAATGAGAAAAGGCTCGATGGGAGAATGTTTCTGTTCTCCATGCGATATCACAGCGCTATAAAACTCATGGACCAAACGATTTCCATAAAAGGTCGTGGGCCGGTGAGAAAATCAACGCTTTGTGAACGTCGGAGTTCTCAAGTAGCTGCGATGTAAGGGACACTGCGAGGAAAATGCTCCCGCACCACAGATCCTCGAGCACCAATAGTCGAGCTCAATTCTGCTGCAAAAGCACTTCGTTCTTTTTTTTTCGACACTCGAAACTTTCGGGCTGTGATAACAGACCTTTGGCTTTGTCAACACGAAGGAATGACATCGCTGCTCCGGCGCGTCTCAGATTACTCACTTGCTAAAGAATTTTTCTCTATTCACTTTGTCAATGAGCCATGGTATTAGAAATATCGACAATCGCCGCTAAAATAGAACATATTACAGGCGATAATATGATTAATTAACACCAGCTGTGCCAACGTTGAGTCTAATTCACTAGAAAGCCGGGATCGTTCATTCACGACAAGCAGAACAAACACGAAGAAAATATAAAAATTCGAAAGACACTTTAAAGTTTGCATCGTTGGAATGCAACGAAACTCCTCTTTTTCTTAGCCAAATCCGATGATTTATATTCAGAATTTCATTGCGATTATAAAACGATCGGTTTTTGGCAAAAAAAAAAAAAATCGGCCCGAAAAATTTGGATAATTTGAAAAATTAATCAAATTATTAATAACTAATCGATGTTTTGCGTTGCTTTCCATCGTTGCAATCTTCAGCTTCATTAAATCGAACGATTATCGTCACGAAATCAAAACCTAAGGACGATCTTTAGTTTTAGGGGATTTTAACAAAATTATGCAACAGAAAATTTTGATCTAAATCTTAGCTGTGCAAAAAGAAATGATTCACAAGCAAATTTTGTGGAAATAAATCGCCGAAATCGACTGAATTTCGGGTTAATAATTGAGGCCGGATTTCGGCTGGATGACACCGTCAAACACACCTGGTTAAAATTTTGAAATGTAAAGTTGTTGGCGTGTAAAGACGACACTAGGATTTTGAGATTCAGAAATCTCGTGCATTTACGTAACGACGTGCGTAGTTGTTGGGACGAGGATAGAACGATGATGGTATCAATATGATACGAGGGGTCGAAGGGTTTCGTATATTGAGTGCGGGTGAACGCCTTGAAGAAACGTCGTCGAAGAAAGATCCGATAAAAAAGAAATCGATAGGGCTCTTCCGCACTCCTTTAGCTCTACACTATTTCTTCAACCCATACATCCACACATATTTATTTTAAATATAACAGCAGGTTCAGTAAACACGTGCTTACGATACTGGTTACGCGAGCACGTATCTCGAGCATAAACTCTCCCTCCGCGTAAATCGATCAGCTGAGGGTCGACTGTAAGAATCGTGAACCAAACGAGGAAGAGGAACGATATACGCGTGAATAGAGCGAACGAGCACGCGAATGTGAAACCAATGGATGGATCGACGAACGAGATTTCAAAATTTCTTCGAATATTATTTCAGATTCAGTTAAAAACACTAATAGTAAACGTTCTCAGCATTTTTTTACCCAAAAGAAATAAAGAAGATCGTTCCGAGAATCGAAAAAGTTGCATCGAATCGGTCGGTAAATATTTATTATGGCACCGAGAGAAATAATGAAATTGGCATTTAAGGAGGTTCGCTACATACGACAATATCATAAGAATTTGATAAAATTCGGTGATAATGTTCTTTAGCATCAACGGCAGGAAAGCATCGGTCCGTAGGAAAGTTAGTCGAGCACGATCCACTCTGTTCCACTCAGAGCCGGATAAGCACACGGAACTCTCAACGACTTAATCGCTCTCATGAGCGTAATACGAAAACAAATCAAATCTAATCTCCCTGAGTCATCGATACAAATATTAAGAATAAGTAATAGCTTCTGCGCAACGAAGTAAAGTCTTTTGGTTGCACACGCTGCAATTTTGAAGAGCGACTTAAATTCTGTAAGTCATGACATCATCGCACGCCGATAACATGCGTTTTCTCCCTCGAGTTTCGACCTTCGGATGAATTTCTCGACATGAGAGATATTGTTTTTTTTTTTCCGATGACAAATAAAATCCTGACATGGACATAATCGAGAATAATAAATGAAAAAATGAGTAAAAAGTTGGTCAATATGCCGATGAATGTTGAACATGAAATAATGTTAAAAATGTAAAGAATGTGATTCTCCACAGAGAAGCAAAAAAAAATCTGTTTCTACAAGTTCGTAAAAAGGTCGAGGCTACGGATTTCAAAATAATACATATAAATCATTATCCCCGTGAATAAACGTGGGTGTGGATCAAATTAAACTTTTAGAGGCTTTTCGTGACTCTGGCAGTCCTATATATAATGTGTAAATCGATGTTAAATATTCTGGAGTATAAATATTATAATAAATCGATTTATTATATGCCTCATTAATTCCATACTTTCGGCAGCGAGGCATGCCAATCAAAATGTACACCTTGTACATTATTATCCGGCGAGGTGCGACGGCCTCATCGCTGAGCACCGATGATTATACGTTTTATACCCTCCGTCAAGTATAACTTTATTACCAGACACATTCAGCTCATACGTGGTGAAAATATGCAGACTCATACATGTACATAAATTCACATATATCGTCATATCCATGTACGTGAAGATATTTACGTATCGAAACGTATAAATACGTATGCCACATTCTATTTAGTACCGAATGTATCACGAATCGGGCGATACAACACCTTGACGATCGCACGAAAGTGGGTGAACTCACTTTTTTATCCTGTCAAGTACTTGTGTACGCACAGCCTTCGGCTCCGACTTGCTGGAGCCAATATAAAAATAAAAAAAGCTCTATCTCAGCCTCTGGTTTGTTTGTTCTCTCGTTCTCTTGGCAAACCTATGACACGCCATCGTAGACAGTGATTTTTTCGACGGGTTTCAGCATTTCTCAAAACGTGAGTCATTCGCGACGTTAATTTCACTACGATTCGACGCTTTTCAATCCTTCAACTTGAGCAAACTCCGCATCAAACAATTTTTCGAATAATTAAGCTCCGAGCGACGTACGAAAGACCGTCAGAAATGAAAATAAATTTGTTATCGCTCCTTCGGAACAGCGATCCCGCTTTATCAATCTCCCGGTCGAAGAAAAAATTCATTTGTAGACTATCCGGAGAATATTGTGTGGGCTTTTCATTCGTCGAATGAAAAGACGATACTTTGATACAAAACGTACGTCCCGAGGCTTTTGACGTATTATAATGAATACGTTGAATTTATGAATGATTTCCAGAGGCGTTGAATTATATAGTATCAGAGGTTCGAGGTAAGCGAACTTTTCATGTGTTCACTGCGGATGTAAAAAAGGTACGTACCGATCGACTTATATTATCATTTATAACGAGACGATAAAGGGCTCTCTTTTATGTTGGATAGATATTATTAGATAAACCATTCGAGCGCGTTTATTGATTGTGGAGAGTTCAATCGGGCCACTTAAACAGACGATATACGAGTAGACAGCGACCCTCGAATCCTCACTGTACTTGAAGTTCCTGAACAATGTTAATAAGTAATGAAATTTTTTTCCCTTCTAATAAAAAAAAAGTCAATTGGGCTCATAAATTTCGAAATTTCTTTATCGCCGTTTTGATTTTTATTCTTCGAGAACCCCTAGGGGACTGTTGAAAATGCATTGAGATAAAAAATGCTTACGCTTAGCGAAGCACAACACGCATCGAGTTACACAGAAACCAGAATTCTTATCTCATCGAGGAAACATTTTTTTCTCCTTCTTTTCATCTGCACGTTATAAAATTTCTGATTACAGTCCCTCAAAACTCGTCGATCGGGAGCATGTGTGCTCACGAATGAGCAATGCAGCACTTTCACTTGCTGGCTAACGTATGCGAGAGATTCCAGATCGTTTATTATTTATCAAGAATAAGAGAAACTCATATTCATTGCATAGATACGACTTTTCTAGTGTCTTTGATTTATATGCACCTGTGCACATTTCGATTAATTGAGAAATGAACATTTTTCCGATCTCACGTGAAATTGCGGAATACTTTTAGAGATCCTTCGCGCAATCAATTTATCTGTCAATATGAATTCGTCCCCATTGACCGAAAAACACTAGAAAACTGCCCATTGAAAATTAATGAATTCTTCTCCATCATATATGGTAAAAACGATTTCCAAACAAATCGCCTTGAGGATTTCCTGTCGCGGCAATACAGAACGGATTCCAATTCGTTTTATCATAATTCCTGTTAATTCTTACATCGTAAACATTCATTTATCGAGGCAATACGAAAATCATTCGAGTTTTTGCCAGAAAAAGTTTGAATACAAAATGAAAATTGTTATTTTTGTTGGATATTCAAGTGAAAAATAGAAACGTACCTTTGCGATGAGGGTCTCGAGAGAGAAAGATCGTATTCCATTCATTCTGTCGCCTCGTCCGAATATTTACAACGTATCCAAAATATTTCGAGCCGCACGATAATATCGCGTTAGTTATCTTCGCCCTTGGCGTGACGAACAATTATAAGATCATGTTGATTGACGGAGCGTATGCGCCGTCATTCGTAGCCGATTTATATAAAGGCATCTCGTGCTTGATTCGCACGTTAGTTTCACACGTATCTCACCATGTTTTATGTCACATATATGTATATTAAGCTAGTGCGATCGATACAATAGCCTCGCTGTTTGTCAATCAAGGCGCTTTGTAATTGGTTCCGCACAAACTTCACTAGAACGTCTATTCTTCCTTAATTAAGAACGTTTTAATTATGGGGAAAGCCTGGATCTCCAAGTTTTTACAATGCCCCCCAATTGAGCCAAATATCTCTCACTCTTCTCACTGATAAAAACTTAATCGATCGACCTTTCATCGATCTCTGAATCGCGTCGGAATTTTAAACATTCCAATCATTAGTGAGCTCCCAGAATTAAAGACTCAATAAACTTCTTTTTATCCAGACAAACGAAACTGTTTCGATAATTGAAATTAATTACCGATTTCATACCCGATATCGTCACCGGCTAATTCACTCGAACACAATTTCGTTGGCCCCAAATTTTCTATGGAACCGAATTTCCGACAAGCATTTGAATTTTATTTATTCAGTGAAATATTTTGTGTATGCGCATGGGTGTGTGTGTGTGTGTGTGTTTTTTTTTTCTGCGAGTGCAGATTTATCGAACGCTGCGTATACAGATTAAAATTGCAAGTTGTCGTCGTTTATTGACTGCGATAGATAACGATTAAACGATGATGATAAATTAGCGAAATTGGCACTTCCTTTTCGGATGAAAATAATGTCATTTTAATTGCAGATTGGAAGGTGAAGAACATGGTTGGTTGGTAAGTGGTGAAAAACTAAAGCGTCTTTCGAACGGTCGAGTAATTATCACCTGGGGCTGTCATCGTTTCAGCGAATGATGACAGATATTTCGAAACTGGCGAAACTCTTTATATTTCGTTGGTCGTTTCGTAAGGAGAATACGAAACGGCTAATTCCCCGGAAGCCAAATACTGTGTGAACATTTTCTTAACGTTCATTAATGCGATAAGACACTGCACAATTTAAAATGAAGGTTTAAATGGCAGTCGCGGTATTTAAACGAGACAGATGGTGATTTTTGTTTTCACTCGGATGCGAAGCGATGAATCATTGAATATACACGCGAGCGTAAATCAAGGAAACGCTCTTTTATCACTTTTGCTCGACCTCTCGACAGTTATTATTTTTCAAAAATCGCGAGGCCGTTCGAACTCGTTGCTCCGATCGAAACTCGAAGGAGAAAACGCGAAAAAATTGATGACTCGTTTATTTGACGACAGTTTTACGAGGTTTTTACTTCCCCATTGATTTTCCTTTTTTTCTCGCTTCTCATCTATCCTCACGAATATATGAAATGCTCGCGCTTTGCTCACTGCCGATGGCCGTATAGTTGCCTCGCCAGACACACGGCAAAAGCTAGACGCGGACGATATTCGAAACTTGTCTCGCGAGTCGCGCGGAGGAGTAACGCGCTTGCGCCTCGAGTGTTTTATCGTTCCACCGGGAAACACGTGGTCATGACTTTCGTCTATATACACATATATAAACCTACGTGTGTGCGGTCGTGCCGCACAGAACATCGAGGTTTTTCGACCGATCGAACGCAATGACGAATACAAAATTATTTTTCATCGATTTCTATTCATTCAAAAAATCGTTAATTTTCCTGAGATCGATTTCCCGATAAAAAATGAAAAAAAAAAAACCATTTTATTCGAATTTGAGGACGAAAAATAACCGTCAGGACATTGAGTTCCCGAAAATCGATTTTTTCTCCGTTTTCTCATAGACGAAGAGGCGCAAAAGCTACGCCACATTCTTCTCTTAAACGCAGCACTACTTTGTCGGTATCAAGTGCAACCGCAAGTATATTGCAGTGCGCGAAAGGAACAAACAGTCACAGATACGAATTCGCAAGGAAGCGAGAGAGAAAGAAAAAGACAGTGAGTTTGTGTGCGTCTCATTGCGTGCGTGTGCGGGAACGAGCACGTGGCGCATATATCCAGTTCCGAGAGGTATGTCGACGATATTATAGCATATCCCTGAAAGTATACGAGTGTATATGTTTTCCTATATAGGCTTCTCCACGGCGCATAAAAACCAAGTTTTTCGATCAAAATCTCTGAAAACTTGGTCAAAATATCGAAAATCTTGAAAAATTTCGACTTTTTGACATTCGAACATGAAAACTGAGGAATTCTGTCAATAAAGAAAATCCAGCCCGAGTTTTTGATTACTGCACCAAAATATTCGAAAAAGAATTGCCGGAGACCCAGTTTTGTATTTTTTTTCCATTTCACCTTGAAGATTCCTTCTCGCCTTTCCATCTGGCATCCTGAAAAATATTTCGTCTATGAAAGGAGCAGCTAGCCGATCCTGATTCGATCACCGGGACCTCAAAAAACTTGAAGAATTAATTAGAAAATAGAATCTTTAAAAATTCGTCACTTTTCTATCGAAACTGTAAATTTTGTTGAAACAAAAATTTTCGCCGAATGGTTGAGTTTGACGAGAGGAAAGAATGGATTTCTAATGAGCGAGGATTTTGCCCACAGGATATATTTGTTCGAAGAAAATTGAAATTAATTCTTCGGAATAATTTGCCCTTGGAATGAAAATGGAAAAAAAAAGTGAACAATTGGGTGGCTGAGCTGGCATGAAATGGTCCTTACGTACGAGCGAGTGGCGGGCAGCGTTCGGGCACTCCGCGTCGCGACTGCCGTCGCCGCTAAGAAGGAAAAAAAGAGAAAGACAGAGAGAGAGTGATAAAAAAACCGATGCGATGACCTCATCACCAGCTCGCTATGTTCTCCCTCCTTGCCCATGTCACACACCATACTACTAGCCATACTGAAAACGTTGTGGATTTTTATCCCTTCTTTCACTATGTACGGATATCACGGTCGCGCGTCCGCGATTCTCGCACCTTTGTACAATTTACATCGATGAAATCGAACCGATGAGTGTGTACGGACAAACGTGTGCTCCCGAGATGTCCATCAACACTTGCGCTTTCTCTGAACGCCGTCTTTTCGTCCATTTTCTCGCATCCCATTTTCCCTGAAAGTTACAGGTTTGTGTCGAAAGTGCGATGAGCCCTTAAAAGTATTGAGCAGTTCCCAAAATTGAGTGGAAATTTTTTGAGAGTCATCGAGCTCCGATGAGCCAAAACGATTTTTTTTTCAATCGGCGCAGCACGACGGACTCTCTGAGTGAATTTCTTAGGACCGACCGATTACATAATTCCCGGACATTTGATTTGGCGAGTCTCGAAAGAAATAAGCATGATCGAAAATTTGTTGATCGAAGAAAATCCATGGCAATTGCTTCGAGAACAAAATTACTCGAAAAATTCCCGATCACCTAAGATTCATACACGAGAATTATATAAGAAACATAGAAAGCCATTTTTCTGCTGTTATTTTGTACTTTTTTTCAGGCAGTCCTTCCTCCTCGGACTCTAACAGCGACAAGGTCATCCGTTGACCTTGCTTCGATTCCCATAAACACACGACGATAAAGAATTCCGAGAATCGCAAGGGCAATTTCTATTTTGTGAGAATTCGTTGCAAAGAAACTTGAAATACTTTGCTAAACTTTCCAGAGTCCGATACGAAAAGGCTGTTTCAATTTAAAACAACACATGCTGTCTTGGAACGAAGCGCTACTGAGTCGCCTCACGAGCTGCTGACAAACTCTCGCACTAAACGCTTTGTCGAGTGGCGTCCGGAACCGATGTCGAGTGGCGTTCGTTCGTTTCATGGAAGAGACTTTTCGAAAGCACGGGGATATGCTTTATAGCTCATTTTATAAACGATTAGGGGATGAGTGATTGCTATTTGTTGTATGTGTGTTTATCAAAGTCGCAATATCCACCCCACCTATATAAATCGATCGAAGCTGTCTTGACGCTTTACTAGCGGCGTCTCGACATGTGACGTGGTTTAACCTTTCAGTTTCATAAAAGAAAAAGACCTAGCGTGAAATCGAGAGAGAGAGAGAGAGAGAGAGAGAGAGAGAGAGAGAGAGAGAGAGAGAGGGGAGAAGTAAAGAGTAAGAGATTCAATATATTTATCGTGGGCGTCTGTGTGCATGCTGACTCCCGCGGAACATACTGTTGTTACGGAAATCGACGAGGGGAAAGGTAAGAAATGTCAGACGGTGGCCGATGTATATTGTGTCAAAGTTATGATAAGTCCTCTCAAGAGACAAGAGGACGGAAAAGTTTCACGATTATCATAAAATATCGTTAGAATTCATATTGGTCAAAGGAATCTTAACCCTTGACAAGGAAATTCGAAATTATAACTTTTGAAAACTGGAGAGTCGATGGTATAATAGAAGGAAGAAAATACTTTTCTTTTAAAAATGTTCTGGTTAAAATAAAATTCAAGGGGGAACAGGCGCACTATGTATTCCCTCTAAAAAATGTTTATTCATATTAAATAAAATTCATAAAGCATGCGAGGAGTGAATTGATAGAAAAAAAAAAAGCAAGAGGTGGGATTTGAACACTCGACCCTGTGCGCTTAGCTCAAATGCGTTTTCGCTTTCCAATTGGTAAGAGAGAGAATGCTGCTGCACCGCAACCGCCACGCCGCTAAGCGGCAGTTTGAGTAGCAAAAAGTTTCTTCAGGTCTTCAGAGCCGCCATAAGAACACCCCCGTGAAGTTGGCCCCTCACAGTTATTAGTTTCAAATTAAAATCAATGCGTATCTTTTGAGAATCGTTTGAGAGCGTTTAATAGTAAAGAAAAGCGATTATTAAATTTTATTAATCGATTTATTCAATCGATTTTATTTCATTGAATATTAAATTCCGATTACGTTGCATATATATATGGAACATGTAATCATCAATCGGTAAATTAATTTTAGTTCTCAGACTCTCCACCTCACGGCCGTTTTCCCGCCATTTCTGTCGCAGTAAAGCTGTAGCGTGCGGATATAAAAGTTTTATTCCAAGTGTTTGCATCCACGCATCGCGTGCTCCAGAGAATACGATTATTGAAACATAACAATACTCCATTTGTGATAATCAACAAAACCCGCTAGTTTTTATAAAGGAAAAAATACGATAATAAAGCTTGCTACTTTGAGTAGAAATTATGGAAGGTTTCGACGATCCAGGAATATTCTTTTCGGATAATTTTTCCGTTGACGAACTTCGCGAGAATCAAATTAATCTACAAGCGTCTAAAAAAAAATTCAAAGAATTCATAAGGCAATTTCACGAAGGGAATTTCAACTACAAATACAGGTAATCACACTCAAGTGCACCTCACACTCTGTCGAAATCATCTTACGGCTTGTCACGACCAAATTGAAAAAAAAAATGTTTATTCCATTATACAGAGATGCCCTCAAGCACAATTATAATCTTGGACAATACTGGGTCGAATTTAACATCGAAGATCTTGCCGCATTCGATGAATCCCTTGCAGAAAAAATTTATAAACAGCCGACAGAATATTTGCCTGTTTTCGAGGAAGCTGCCAAAGAAGTTGCCGATGAACTGACAGCTCCTCGGCCGGAGGGAGAAGAAAAAGTACAAGATATTCAAATTCTCTTGTCCTCCGACAGTAACCCTAGTGCCCTGCGTGGAATGAAGGTAAATAGTTGATAAATAAACAATTTTTCAAGCATTCATTTCAAGGATTACCTTTCAAACATTCATTTCTCCCTTTTCAGCCGGACATTGTTTCACGATTGATAAAAATTCCTGGTATCGTGGTATCGGCGTCTGGAGTAAGATCCAAAGCTACAAAGATCTCCATCCAGTGTAGATCATGCAGGAGCGTTCAGACAAATATTCCCATTAAACCTGGTTTAGAAGGCTATGCGTTGCCCAGGAAATGTAACACGTGAGTTGTCAATCGCTTCTTATTCAAAAATCAAGGTGACTGCTTGATTTCCGTATCACAAAGTTTCCAAAAAATTGATGACATGATGACAAAACAATTAAAAAAATGGATTTGAATATGTAAATGTTGAGTTGTGAAAATGATGGAAAAATATTGAAAATTATAGAGAACAGGCGGGTCGCCCAAAGTGTCCATTGGATCCGTTTTTCATAATGCCGGACAAATGTACCTGTGTCGATTTCCAAGTCCTGAAGATACAAGAATTGCACGAACATACGCCGCAGGGTGAAATGCCACGACACATGCAAGTTTATTGCGATCGTTATTTGTGCGACCGTGTAGTACCGGGTAACCGGGTCTTAATTTTGGGCATCTATTCGATAAAAAAAGTGGCAGGAGGTGGGGGAAAACGAGAAGGCCGTGAGAAAGCATTGGTGGGTGTCAGAGCGCCGTACGTTCGGGTCGTTGGAATATCCGTCGATGGAGATAATTTGGGCAGCGGTACACATCCGCCGATCACGAGCGCGGAAGATGAAATGTTCCGACGTTTGGCTGCTGATCCGAATGTTTACGAGAGAATAGCGAAGAGCATAGCTCCCAGTATATTCGGAGCGCTCGATATGAAAAAAGCAATAGCCTGTCTCCTTTTCGGTGGCTCGCGAAAGAGAATGCCCGATGGTTTGTGTCGGAGAGGCGACATAAATATCCTCATGCTCGGTGATCCCGGTACAGCAAAATCTCAATTGTTGAAGTTTGTCGAAACCGTAGCTCCTGTGGGAATCTATACTTCGGGAAAAGGAAGCTCCGCCGCTGGTCTCACTGCCTCAGTCATAAGGGATCCGGTTACGGTAAGAAAATAAGTCGCCAAAGCCGTTAACAAAGTTGTCGGAATAACTTTGACATCAACAACACGAATTTGTCCTTTTTCCAGAGGAATTTCGTGATGGAAGGCGGAGCAATGGTTCTCGCTGACGGTGGAGTCGTATGCATCGACGAGTTTGACAAAATGAAAGAGGACGACAGAGTAGCGATCCACGAAGCGATGGAACAGCAGACAATATCGATCGCAAAGGCTGGCATAACGACAACCTTGAACACTCGGTGCTCCGTTCTCGCAGCAGCTAATTCGGTCTTCGGGCGTTGGGACGACATCAAGGGGGAAGAAAACATCGATTTCATGCCCACTATCCTTTCGCGTTTTGACATGATCTTCATAGTCAAGGACGAGCACGAAAAAAACAGGGACATCACGCTCGCCAAACACGTTATGAATCTTCATATGAACGCTGGTCAAGTCTCGGAAGTACCGGCTGACGGAGAAATACCCTTGAGTGTTCTCAAGAAATACATTTATTATTGCAGGACGTAAGTATTTTGTTTGTCGTCCGTCGGTCTCACGGTCCGTTGAAAAGTAGACACACGTTCTCGGACTAGCTCATGTCCCGACAAACACGTCGATCTGTTTCTCAGTCCCTTTCATACTCACCCAACTCATCGATCCTCGTAACTATATATCCGAAGGATAATTTTCATGAGGTTTATCGATTTTTCATTATACAGACGCTGTGGACCGAGACTCAATCCCGAAGCAGGTGAAAAACTGAAAAATCGTTACGTCATGATGCGAGCTAGTACTTTGCAGCATGAAAAAGACGCGGAAAAGCGTTTGCCCATACCAATAACCGTTCGTCAACTCGAAGCCATCATAAGGATTTCCGAAGCGCTGGCAAAAATGAAATTCGCACCTTTTGCAACGGATGTTCAAGTTAACGAGGCTCTCAGGTTGTTCCAAGTTTCCACATTGGACGCAGCGATGACTGGCTCTTTAGCGGGTACATTTTTATTTGAAAACTTTGATACTTCGTAGCCACGTGGATTATGAAAATGAATTTTTAAATATTTATATTTATTAAGGCGCTGAGGGCTTCACTTCGGAAGAAGATCACGAAATATTGTCACGCATCGAAAAACAATTGAAACGCCGTTTCGCGATCGGGTCTCAAGTGTCCGAACAAAATATCGTCAGTGATTTTGTCAAACAAAAATATCCCGAACGTGCCATCTACAAAGTTATACACACCTTGATCAGACGAGGTGAACTTCAACATCGTCTTCAAAGGAAAATGCTTTACAGACTCTTCTAAGCGGTAAGTACTCTTGCCATCGACTTAACCGACCTCTCTAACGATATAACAATGTTTAAATCGTCGGAATTCAAGGTCATTTGGTTTTACTTTTGTTCCAAAGTTGAAAAATCGTTAAAAAAATGTTGACGATAATTTAGCTTCGGCCGGGAAAATATTCGCTGCGAAGCAAACCTCGGCTTGATTTCGTACTCGTAGCGATTGCGTTCGACAAACGTTTTTGCGGATTTTGAAAGATTAGATCGTTGGATTTGTCTGATTGTAATCGTTGCTCATTATTTTCGATAATTAATTTTGCAATTCATCACTTTCTATATACAAACGAAAGGACATTTAGTTCTCGCAATTCCACTTTGTTTCATGAAAAACTTTAAGGCGGACAACACTTAAACTACGATAATCCATCATGAATATGCAACAAAGTCCTCAACTGTTTTTTCTCATTTTTTCTCGAGGTAGTTGAACATTGTTGAACGATGCGCATTCGTGAGTTGTTTTTATTTATCGTTACGTTCGCGTTTCTCGAGTTCCAACAACGCTCATGAAAGCTCATCCTTGAACGGATAGTGCGGATGATTCTCGATCCTAGAAATAAAGGAATCAGTTACATTCTGTAGAAATGACGTTTTTATGTTTAAAAAAAAAAAAAAGAAAAAAAAAATTGGTGTCCACGACGTGTTATACGGAATATCCGAAAATTACCCTTTGAAGAAAAGAAAATTGAAAATTCTTCCCCCCGGTCCATGATCCAATGAATTGAGGGCCCTCATTTCATCTTCGCTGAAGGTAAAGTCGAACAGATCGATGTTAATTCTGATTCTCTCGGGCGATGAACTTTTTGGTATGACGATCACTCCCTCCTGTACCAAATGTCGCAACAATATTTGTGCACTAGTTTTTCTATGTTTTTCGGCGATTTCTTGAACAACGGGATGTCCCAGAAGATCCGGAAATTTGTCAAGACTGTAATTGTATTTGGACTGAAAGTGTGCTTTAGCTCCGGGCGAAGCTAGTGGGCTGTATGCCGTTACAGCGATGTTGTGCTCGTTACAAAATTTACGAAGTCCTTTCTGTTGGTGGTACGCGTGCAATTCGACCTTCGAAATGAAATTTAAAAAATAGCAATGTCTCTCTAAAAAGCAATTCGGATGTTTGGTTCGAGGAAAAAACTGCCGATGAATCGCCTCACCTGCAAATTGCTGGGTTTGATATCAGCGTTATCCCAAACGTCTTGAATTTGCTTCTCGTTGAAATTGCTCAATCCTATCGATCGTGCAAGACCATTACGTACTTGTTTCTCCATTTCCTTCGAACGAACAAGCCAACAAGAAGCTGATGTGTACTGAACGATTTTTGCTCGCATTTGTGCACGATTAAGAAAAATTCATGACAAGTTTCGAGTGTAAACAAAATTGTAATTTCAATTGCAGACCTTCCAAACGGCGATGGGGTTGCTGTCGACGTCAAATATGTAGCTGCCGTCCTCGTTCGATGCCGGTGCGAAGGATTCCGCGTCTCGAACAAATGCAAACGGCATGTGCACCAAATACATGTCGAGATAATCAAGTCCGAGCTTCTCCAGTGAAAGTTTTATAAACTTCTCCACTTCCGATGGCCTGTTACCGTAATGAGGCAACTAAAAATCAGAAAAGAAACAATTCCATAAGCAACCTAGTTCTTCGAATCTCTCGTTAACTGCATTTCTACCACGATATTTCGTGTTAATCATTAAAGTCGTTATATGCTAGAAAAATTGTACTCGTAGTCGTAACTTTTTTCATTCCTATGTAATTGACTCAAGAAAATTAAACGATTTTCAACATATTTTCTTAAACACAAGTATTATGCATCCCGATAAATTAAAACTTACCGCGATATTATTCGCGGAAAATTTTCAAAAATAAAAACTATCAACTTATGATACTTGCACCTTGCGACTCGCAGCGAATGGAGATTCCGTGAATACACTGCAAGCACGAACTTTTCATTGACATGAGAATAATCGAAGAGAACCAAACAAACCTTTGTCGTTACAAACAAGTCTTCTCGTTTTCCGCCATTGCTGAACCATTTCTTTAAACTGGCGCCTATCGCATCCTCGTTGTTGTAATTGAAAGCGGTGTCAATGTGCCGATATCCGTTTTCGAGTGCAGTCGCAACAGCAGCCTCGATCTCTTCCGGTTTTGCCTGTGCAAAAATTTAACGAACAGTGGAAGAATCATGCGACTCAATGCTTGAGCATTTTTTCACGTGGTTCCAGCCGAGTAATTTTACTTAGCCGGACAGCTCGGTGGAACCTCGTAAAAAAACAGAAAGTATAGGTAAAAAAAAGTTTGATTGAGTCACCTGCCATGTACCCAGTCCAACAGTTGGCATGTCATAACCCGATGACAACTTCACGGACTGCATTGTATTTCGCGTACACGACAGCCCGGCAATGCTCACTTTCGTCGATGCAATAGCTCTGCATTAATTATACAATAATTATGTATTTTTAGAAACGATTGCCACATGTTTAGGCGGTTTACAAATTTTGGCTGGTTCGGCCATTCATTCGGAGTCAAGTTTCAAGCAGTCGAATATAATCAACCCCATAAAAACAGTGGGTTGTAATAAGAAAAAGAAAAAAAATTCAAACGGACGAATAGGCTGTAAACGATAATTATTCATGGAAAAAATAGAAACGGCTATGGCCTTGGATATCGTCGAACAATTATGCATTCCATGTGTTATTTCATTGTGAGATTTTATTCTTAACAATAATGCCTTTTTTCAATTGTGATTTACTATTTATTGTTTCAACTTCACAGACTACACGATATTGAAAATTTTGTGCCCCGCACCACCACAAGGAAGGGGTATGGATTTAAGAACTTATGGCAGTGTCCATTCAAGTATAATTTTACTCACAGGTGTTAATCTATCACTATACAAAGGTATATAAACGACGAAATCCGAAGAGAAAACAATTTGACCCGATTCGCGAAGTGACTGAGCGTTGAAGGCCCTCGACGGTTATGCGCGAGACTGCATTTTCGTGGAACGTATATGCAAGCACGGAATATAGGACGAACGAATCGATATCACGACTGAAATTGCAGTTGCATCGCGTCTTGCGTTTGAAAAGTTGAAAAACTTTGATTCCGCAGTCGAACGAATTTTTCCTCGCAAAATAACCAGGCGATTCTGATCAAACGTTCAGATTTGCCTAAAAATATTGCAAAACAGTTGACGATCGTTGTAAATCTATTTTCAGACTCGAAACGGTACTATAGCTATTGAAGCCTCTAGACCATCCTTGCAGTCTCAATTTTCTTCAGGTGCATGGCCTGAAAGATTTCTTTAAAAGTTCGCAAATTCATTTTAAAAAATTACAACATTTAGAAACTCCTAAAAATTGACAACAGGCAATTAATTTTCATATTATTTTTGGGATTAATAAAATCGTGGGTTTGAAAGCCTCCACGGTCGACGGAAACAGCCGAGGCTGCCCGAAGATCAAGAGTTTTTTTTACCTCGCTCTGAAACGCATGCGCTCTAGTATTTGACAGAACGATTTTCCGAAGTCGATTCCTCCGGCATGTCGAACGAAAAGTAGTGACGCCATAACTTGTACCTTGAGATTAATCTAAGCCGATGTTGAGGAACGATTGATCTTTCAACGTCCCCGAGTCTTTTTTTCTGCAACGATTCTCCTTACACTTTTGGTGCTTGATTAATATCCAAAGGAGTCTGCTGAGCCAGAGAAACAAGTCGATGACAAATAAGCGATACCTGCTTCTCCCTTTTTTCTAGTTGTAAGCGACTGAGCAAACTTCTAGGTTAAACTGACTTCCGGTACGAAGAAAAAAGCTTGGCGCTGGAAGCTTGGACAAACGTTTGTGGAAACTTAACGATACTTATGATATGAGGCAGGATTGAAAAGTGCTTGTTATCTTTACACCGTATTCATCTAAACGACCAATCTAATGACGAATAGAAATCGAACTATATACCGAGCGATGAGGCAATAAAAGACGGGCACCTTTTGAAATGAGGAAACGATTATGAAGCACAATTAAGGGTTAAAATGAATAATTGTGTGCCCGCAAATAGGGAAATTGCAATAATGGTCTTTTTTTTCTCGTAGAGATACGAAAGGTGTGAAAATTCGGTCGCCAAATCTGAAGCTATTTTCCTCATACTTATGGTAGCACATACGATCCGACCCATGCTCTTTAATTAAATTACGATTTGAGAGTCCAACTACTTTACTAAATTGAACAATGACAGGAAAGGGGCACTGTAGTCGTAACATAAACCGGACGGAAAAATAAATGGAAAATGACAAGAACGGAAGTAGGAGACGTGACAGAAAAAAGAAAACTAGAAACACATATTGATCTTCCGCTTGAACGATTAATGAATAAGTAGATCCAGGGAAGGAATTGTCGGAGCGGTTCATACAACATAAGTGGAGACCCAACGAAGGAAAAAAACGTCGAAAAATGGAAACGTTGATATCGATACTTAGCAAATGACGAGCGAAATATTGAAATAATAAGGGGAGAACTGTGTGGGGATTGGAAAGGGTTTTCCTGGAAACGAATGAAATTATAAATTGGAAATGATAACGCAAAAAATTACTTGCGTATAAGCTTTTTCTTTCGTAAATGACTCATGTACAATATACATACAACTCGTTTTCCTTTTAAATACACATACATTTATATATATAATGATATACATATATATAAATATATATATTGATATATATGCATATATACTAGTCGGCTATAAATTAGTGAAAAAATAATGCTGCTTTGGCCATGATTTGCATTCAGGCGGATTCCTTGTAACTCAACCACTACATAGATGGAATGTTTGTGTGTTTATGTATCATTTGTTGTTTGTTCTTGCTTCCTTGTTCGCGCGGACAACCCATCGTTGGTGAGAGTAACGTAAAAATACTTTGATTGTTATAGA